>BSBM01000844.1:0-600000 GCA_027924585.1 Larix kaempferi | reverse complement strand
AAATTCTTACCAAAGTATGATGGAAGTAAGGGAACATCTGCGGAATATCATGTAGATCGATTCCAATATTTCACTGACAACATTCTTATCGACCATGATGATGTGTTCATGAGAGTTTTCACTCAGTCGCTTTAAGGAGAATCCAGAAAATGGTTCATATCACTACTCAATGCTTCCATCAGCACTATGGAAATTATGGAAACCAGCTTCATCAAGAAGTGGGGAATTAAGCGTGATAGTCTTTATTATCTAACAAAATTCTCCGCCCTGAGAAAAGACAATTCTGAAAATGTGGTGGATTTCACTGCAAGATTCTACAAAGTGTATTTTAGAATCCCCAAAGATATCCGACCGAATAAAGCCGTGGATCGAGCCACATATGTGGGATCTTTCCCCTCAGATTTCTCCATCACGTTGAGAGAAAGAAGATCACTCTCACTTAGCGTAATGCAAGATGATTCTATAGACGTTGAAGGAAATATGAGGGCAGGAGGAAAGATAAAATTGACCAATGATGTTGAACAAAAAGACAAAGGGAAGGCCAAAGAAGAGAATAGATCCTCAGGAGTTAAAGACTCTCAAGAAGCAAAGATTGATGAAATGACTCGCATTATAACGAATTTGTCAAATAAAGTTACCAGAATGGAATTAGAAAGTAGTAGTCCTAATAGAAAATCTCCTACTATAACTCCTTCTCAGTTCCGAAGGCCTTATAACTCTCAAATGGCATACAGAGAAAAAAGGAATGATGAACAACCACTAAGGCCACCTGTTCGTGATAATGAGAATAATATGATTGAAATTCTAGAGGAATAAATCTATGAAGAATTTGAAGAGCAGTTGAATTGGATGGAAGAAGATTCCTATCTTATGTACCTCACTAAAGATGATTATGAGAAATCACTCCCATATAATCAGACAGGGCGAGATCTTGTGAGCTTCCAAGAAAGTGATTCATTCCCTGGTGAATATCCACTATTCCAAAATGCTCAACTAGATAAATTGCAAAGGAAGTATGACTTGAGACCAAGACCAGAATTGGAAAATAGACAGAACGATGTTCCTCCCAAGAAATCTCCCCATAAATCAGCTCAAGCTAAGTTTCCTCAAGCGTCCCACTTGTTAAAAAGAAAAATAATACAAAGGATAAAGCAAATGAGGCCACAGTCCTAGATAGCCAAACTAAGCCAGTAATAAGCCCCTATAAGAGAATAGAGCCAAATCCCAAAGAAGGATCTACCCCTTTCAATTTGGAATAGGAATTGAGCAAATTAAAAATATCTTTTCCCCTGACTGAATTGATGAAGAACCCTATGTACCAGAAACAAATTGTTAAGATGTTACACAGAGTTGAAAACATTGACCAACAAGATTCTATAAATCTAAATGATGAAGCCCAAACTTTTCAATGTGGCCCTCACATCAATGATAAAGAAGAGCCCACTGCTCCTTTTTATGTTACCCCGAACGTACATGATAAACTCCTCCACAACTGGATGCTCGACTCTGGAGCATCTCACAATTTGATGCCCAAAGTTATCATGGAGCAATTGGGACTAGAGATCACCAGTCAATATCATGATCTCTACAGTTTCAACTCCAGAAAGGTGAAATGCATAGGTATGATAAAGGATTTGGTAGTCACTCTTTCTTAAATACCAGCCAAAAGTGTAATGATGGATGTAGTGGTAGCATATGTCCTAGCAAAATATGGTATGCTTCTATCAAGAAGCTGGGCTAAAAAGTTGGGAGGAACCATGCAGATGGATATGAAGTACGCTACAATACCCATATTTTCTAGAGAGACTAGACGATTGTATAGAGAAGCTATGTTCGCTTATGTGATAAATGATCAAGACAATCCTATGAATTATCCCATATATGCATCTGATGAAGATATGGGTTGTTACATGTTATCGATGGGTGATCCCTCTGAAGAGGAAATTGTGCAGCCTCAAGTGGATGAACCTATTGGTGAAGATAACCAGAATCAAGTGTGGAAACTATATTTTGGTGCAATACTATCATCACCGGAAGGATAACATATCAATCTATCTTACAAACTAGATTTTGATACTACTAACAACATCGTTGAATATGAGGCCATCATCTTCGGCCTCTGAGCCACTAAAGATTTGAAATTCACTAAGTTGGCATTTTTCTGAGACTATGAGTTGGTGGTAAACCAAATCAAAGGTATTTACCAAGCAAAGCATCCCAGGCTTAGAGCATATCGAAATATTGTATGGGATCTTATTGATAATTTCTTTGATGCTTTCAATATAAATTTTGTTCCTAGAGAATGAAACCAACAGGTTGATTCATTGGCATTGATGGCTAGCTCTTTCAATCCTCCCAACAAGCCGAAGCTAAAGTATGAAGTGGAGATAAGATATCATTCCTCTATCCTTGAAAATATTAAAAACTGGCAAGTCTTTGAGGACGATCAACAGATCAAATACTTTCTACAGCTTATGGATGAGTTTTCAAGCACCATTATAGATAGCGATGAAGGACAGGAAGGTGAATATATTCTGCAAATAGAAGATGGAAGAACACCTAGGTTAACACAACAGATTGCTGGCCACAAGATCCTTCAACTAAAGAAAAATTTTATTCCAAAAGGACTAGTTCCTCTAGAATAGTTGTTCGACAAGAACGAGATCCCAGTAAAACCAAGAGTGTAACCAACTACTAAGGTTGTACAAGAAGTGAATCTTGGTACCCTGAAAGAGCCCAAGTTCATAAAACTCTCACACTCTTTTACAATTGAGCAAAAGCAAAAGTATGAGGACCTTTTTAAAGAATACATATATATTTTTTGCATGGAAGTATGAAGACCTGAAAACTTATGATACAACTATCATACAACACAGGATGCCACTAAAGCCAAATGCTAAACCAGTAAAGCAAAAGTTGAGGAAAGTGAATCCTATCTTACTCCCTGTAATTGAAAAAGAGGTGAGAAAGTTACTTGATGCAAAAATCATCATTCCCCTCAGATATTCAGAGTGGGTGGCTAAATTAGTACCAGTCAGGAAGAAGAATGGAGAAATTCGTTTATGTGTTGATTTCATAAATTTGAATAAGTGCTCACTAAAGGAAAATTACCCTCTGCCCAAAATGGATCACATTCTTTAGAAAGTGGTTGGGTCAAC
Source organism: Larix kaempferi (assembly GCA_027924585.1). Lineage (NCBI taxonomy): Eukaryota > Viridiplantae > Streptophyta > Pinopsida > Pinales > Pinaceae > Larix > Larix kaempferi. The sequence goes on along the minus strand of BSBM01000844.1, from coordinate 596,842 downwards.
CAGAGTGTCTGTGATGGATGGATTATCATGCTACAATCAGATAGCCATGCACCTAGACGATACGGAGAAGACAACTTTTACTACGCCATTGGGAAATTTCATGTATGATAAAATGCCCTTCGGTCTTATTAGTGCTGGTGCAACATTTCAAAGGGCCATGAATATAGCATTCATAGGTGAAAAAGACAAATTTATTGTTATATATCTGTATCGTATGACAGTATTTTAAAAATATGATGAAGATCATCTTTAGCATCTGAAGCAAACCTTCAGGAAATGCAAAAAATTTGGTCTGTCTCTCAATGCCAAAAAATCATTTTTTGCAATGACAGAGGGAATGTTGTTGGGGCACATTGTCTCCAAAGTTGGTGTGAGGATAGATCTTGATAGAGTGGCCGCTATCAAACTGATTGATCTCCCAAGGAATAAAAAGGATGTGCAGTCCTTTATTGGAAAATAAATTTTCTACGAAGATTCATCCCTAACTTTGCTGAAATAATTAAAGAAATCACTAACATGTTGAGATCAAATGGACCACATCTACAAGAGATTCCTTTAAACAAATAAACAATACCTTAGGAGAAGCACCTGTTTTGATTAGTCCCAATTACAAAAAATAATTTCTTATATTCTCCTTTTCCTCTGAGGTTACCATTGCAACAGTTCTCTTATAGAAGAATAATGAAGGACATGAGCATCCCATTTCTTTTTTCATTCGAGCATTGAGAGATGCAAAGATGAAATACAACACAATGGAAAAACAGGCTTATGCACCAGTCAAATATCTCAAGTCATTTAGGAATTATGTCTTGCACTCCAAGATCGTCTCCTATGTCCCAGAAAGCACCATCAAGGATATCCTATGTCAACCGGACAATGAAGGAAGAAGATGAAAGTGGATCTCCAAAATCCAGGAGTATGAAATGGAAATCAAGCCTACTAAACTAGTGAAAGAACAAGGAATAACCAAACTTCTAGCCGAGTCAAATTACCAAGGTCTTGAGGTCAATCTGATAGATCGACTCCCTAGTCAGGAAGAAGAAGGTATTCAACAAAATCTTCCTGAGAATGTGTCTGAGAAATTCACTTGTTCGGAATGGTACAAAGACATTGTTTACTACCTATAGCATCTAACTTGTCCTCCCAATCTAGATAAATCCAAAATCAGGTCTCTTAAACTCAAATTTGTCAAGTATTGTATTATGGATGGATATCTCTTTTACAAGGATCCTCTTGGTATTTTGCTAAATTGTATTGTTGAAGAAGAAACATAAGGCCTAATAGTAGAATCTCATAAGGGATTATGTGGAGAACATCATGCATGGAGAGCTATTACTTACAAGGTACTTCGAGCTGTTTATTTCTGGCCTACATTGTTCACTGATGCTAATAATATTGTTAGATCATGTATGGAATGTCAGTTATTCACTGGAAAGAAGAAGCTCAAACCATTACCCCTTAAACCCATCAGAGTGGAAGCACCCTTTCAACAATGGGGCATTGATTTTATAGGAGAAATAAATCGTCATTCTAGTGGTCAACATAGATGGATTCTTACATCCACTGACTACTTCACAAAATGGGTGGAGGCAATTCCAACAAGAAACGCCAATGATACTGTCATAATAAATTTCTTGGAAGAAAATATTATGGCAAGATTTGGTTGCGCGAGAAATATCATTACGGACAACGCCCAAGCTTTCAAATCCTATAGAATGATGAGCTTTTGCCAAAACTACAACATTGACTTGATTCATTCAACTGCCTACTACCCCTAGGGAAATGGTTTGGTTGAGTCCTTCAACAAAATTTTGGTGACTATTATCAAAAAGATGCTCGATACAAACAAAAAGGCCTGGGACTCCCAACTAAAATTTGCATTATGGGAAGACAGAATTAGCATCAAACATGTTGTAGGCACTTCACCATTCCAACTGGTCTATGGAAAAGAAGCAGTCCTTCCTATTCAGCTGGGTCTCCCAGTGATGAAACTATTACAACCAGAGCATGAGGAACCAAACGACATGGAAATAAGGATTCATAAACTGATAGAAATCTAATAGGTCAGCGAGAAGCTAGATGAAACATCCAAGATCCACCAAGATAAGATTAAAGCAACATTTGACTGAAGGGCTATCGCTCATGATTTTCAACAAGGAGACCTTGTTCTAAAATGGGATGTTAGAAGAGAAGAGAGAGATAAACATGGGAAATTTGACTACTTGTGGTTGGGCCCATTCAAGGTCATTGCAGTCCACGACAACAACACATATGAATTGGGTCAACCAAATGATGAAATCTTCAGAAATCATGTTAACGGGAGATTCTTGAAACAATTTTTTCAATATTGATCTCTATCTTGTTCTCCCAAATGATATTTTGTATCATAACGTAACATATGTTTTTCTCTTTATTCCTCCTAGTATAATTTATGCTCACATGTTACTTTTCTCTCTCACGTTTCTATGTTACTTGATTTTAGAAAAAAGGACAGATATGACTCCACAACCCAATGGACTTAAAGTCACTAGCCTACTATTCTCAGCCTCTTCCGAAGAAAAAGGATGTCCCCACTGAAGTCAATGTTAGTACTAATATCAATAGCTTGATCGACCAAAGGAAGCTCTAGTATACGTTAAGCTGATGGAGCCCTCTGAGCGAGAATATGATGCAGAAACGACATGGACAGAAAGAGATTCATCTCACCCCATAACGAAAGATCGACTGCGGAAGATATAGGGGCAGCTGAAGTAAAGATGGCCAATTGATTTCATATCAACGACCAGTATTTCATTCATGGCACCAAAGTGCTCAACGTTTATCAAGCTTAGAGCGTCGCTGAATGAAAATTTCCACAGACACGTGGCAGCTGAGAGGATCGTTCAGGGGACGAAAAGCAGTATGGATAAAGAAATTATTGTTCGGATATTCCTATACTCCATCCTAGTCCTAGAAGCATTTCCATTATTTTCATTTTCAGTCATACATGCAAATATTAGGGTTTGCATGCATTCCAGTCATCAACACTAGCACCTAGCCCTCAGTTAGCTAGCCCCGAGAGATTCTTTCCTTGCAGTTTCAGCCCTCCCAGTGACTAATGCACCCTCCTTTGCTCCACTGCATGAAAAGGGCGCCTTCTTCACCTACCAGTTCAATTATATTAAGTTATCTTCAATTATTTCCTTGATTTAAGGATTAAATAACTCTTTATTGACCTTATCACTCCGATGGACCTCTAGTGAGACTAGACTGCCAGTTCTGACTCCAGTAAGTTCCTACTGCATCCTCCACTAAGCCTCCTTCATTCAGTTAGTGTCTCCATGTGTCAGTTACATTCAGTTACACCTACCACACTCAATTAGACTCAGTTTGACTAACAGTTGACAGTTACTTGTGCATTGATGAGTCCACTGATGATCATGAGGACACCTAGTTGTGCTTCGATGACACTCCAGTGATCCTTTGATCACTCCATGAAGGTTAATTCAAATTTCCACCTTAGGCATTCGAATCCTCATGCTTGTACTATTTATTTGTCCATATTGTGATTAATTAACTAGTGTGTGAGAAGTATTATTGCTTCTATCTGAGTTCTATTGTACCATATTATTATGTTGCTCATTATACTGTAATGTTCACTCTTCTTCTATTTTCCTGCTTAATCATAATTACTCTTGTGAGGTATACATCATCTCTTAGATCTGCTGTGAGGATTTTCTCATGGTATCAGAGCATGTTGAGAGTATTGTTTATCTCCATTCTTGAGTTTTTTTTGCAGGTTATTACCAAGATTTCGAGTGCAGCAGTTGCATCAGTTTCTACATCTTTGCAGCAGTAGCAGTTGCAAATACTCTATATTGTTTTTGCAGGTCTTCTACAGCTTCAATGCATGATTTAGAAGGAATCACTTCTCTTTCTCCATTCAACTATGATGAATGGAAACCAAGAATGATAGCATACTTGAAGATTCATGATCTTATTGATTGTTATTTTGAAAGAGAGTTCGAATCCCCTAAAGGGAAGATTGATTGGTTAAATAAAGGTGATGGAGCCTTTGGAGCAATGATGCTTTCTTTGCCTGCATACCTGAGATTCCATTTCAAATATCATGATGGTGTTGAAACTCCAAAGGAGTTATGGACTCCAAAAGAGTTATGGGCTCACCTGGATGAAAAATTTGGCAGAAAGAACGAAGGACTTGGTCCTAACCCATTCGAAAGCAAGCAAAGTGATGCATTCACTCCTCTTGATGGTCTCTCAGATCATGAATAGGTATCATCTCATATTGAAGTTGTTGACAAAGAACTTGCATATTCTCCACTCATGCTCAAACCTTCTTCTCTTTCTGTGCCAGCTCACACTCTAGATATTGCAGAAGGTCCTAAATCCTCTCTTGCACCAGAGTATGTTGGTTTGCATCATGATCACATGATTATTTTGGAGGTCAAAACAGCTATTGAAGGTAATGCATTCGCTCCTCTCCAGCTATCTCCTCTTTTATACTACGATATGATCATAATTCCATGCTTTCAGAAGGCCATTGAAGAATATGGCCATTGCCATTCGCTTGGGATAATTTTTGATGCATCTATTGGTTTTGATCTCACCTCTCATTGTTCAAAGTAGATCTCAAGAAACCATGATTCAAGTCTTGTATCTAATTTGGGTTCTAAGCAATTACTGCTTGGGATAATTTCTCATGCATATGATACTTTTGATCTCACCCCTGCTGGTTCAAAGGAGATCCCAAGAAACTGTTTTTTAAGTCCTAAATCTGATTTTGATTTCAAGCAAACATGTAATAGTTCTTTTTGACATAATCTCACCCATGGTGGTTTGAAGGAGAAGACAAAAGACTATATGCACTTTCAAAGATTTGATCCTACCTCAGTTGATTCGAATCACAGGTTCAAGGATCATTCTTATACTGTTGGATTTGTTCTCGTCACATTCGAACTAAAGAGCAAGTACAAACACATGTTTTTTGAGCATGATCCACTTCTTCCCAAGAAGAAGATACCTCCAGACATATGAACAAGCATCACACCTACTTGAGTTTGGAGCATTTATTATTGTGTGTGACCTTACAGTCTTTTTGAGAGGGGGTATTTTTCCCATGAGGTTTTCCCCATTTCCTCGGTTTATTGACTGTTATTATTCATTGTATTGGGTGACCTTTGGTCTTAGTTACAAGGGCCCGAGATGGATTAAGGGGGGGTGTTAGGATATTCCTATACTCCATCCTAGTCCTAGCAGCATTTCCATTATTTTAATTTTTAGTCATACATGCAAATGTTAGGGTTTGCATGCATTTTGCATGCATTTCAGTCATGAGCATCAGCACCTAGCCCTTAGTTAGCTAACCTCGAGAGCTTCTTTCCTTGCAGTTTCAGCCCTCCCAGTGACTAATGCACCCTCCTTTTCTCCACTGCATGACAAGGGCACGTTCTTCACCTACCAATTCAATTATATTCAGTTATCTCTAGTTACTTCCTTGATTTAAGGATTAACTGACTATTTACTCACCTTATCACTCCGATGGACCTCCAGTGAGACTAGACAGCCTGTTCTGACTCCAGTAAGCTCCTACTACATCATCCACTGAGCCTCCTTCATTCAGTTAGTGTCTCCATGTGCCAGTTACATTCAGTTACACCTACCACACTCAGTTAGACTCAGTTTGACTGATAGTTGACAGTTACTTGTGCATTGATGACTCCATTGATGATCATGAGGACACCTAGTTGTGCTCCTATGACACTCCAGTGATCCTTTGATCACTCCATGAAGGCTAATTCGAATTTCCACCTTAGTCATTCGAATCCTCATGCTTGTACTATTTATTTGTTCATATTGTGATTAATTAACTAGTGTGTGTGAAGTATTATTGCTTCTATCTGAGTTCTATTGTACCATATTATTCTGTTGCTCATTATACTATATTGTTCACTCTTCTTCTATTTTCCTGCTTAATCATAATTACTCTTGTGAGGTATACATCATCTCTTAGATCTTCCATGAGGATTTTCACACTTACGCATAGCACTGATACCACTTAAGTTCTCCACGGTGGTTTCTATTCACATGCCGCCGAACAATTGAGCTGTCAAAAGAGGGGGCCTGCCCCATAGAGCAACATTGATTGGGAATGCATCTCAAGGAAGCAAAGAAGCAGCATCAACAGATAACTGATCTTCAGGGATGTTGAAGCGCTCATATTTTAACACTCCCGAGATGCCCCTGAAGGAAAACCACCACCTACATGTGGCATCCCTAGGTTTGTTCAGGGGCCAAAAAATTGTTAGCCTAAACCACTTTTTTGGAGCCGTGAAACTGCTAAAGGATGCCATGGAGGTTTTCCCAGCCATGAGCTTCCATTTGGTTAGTCGTCAGAGGAAAGGGACCTGCCCATAAAGCTGCACCGACTTGGCACAAATCTCAAAGAATTCATCGCAGAATATCGACGGCTGCCTGCACTCCATGGCGTCTAAGATGCTCGGAGTTTAGCATCCCAAGGGTGCCCCTGAATTGAAACCACCCTTTCCACGTGGAAACTTCACATCGAGTCATGGCCCGAAAAGAAATCTTACTAAACTGCTTTTTCGGGGCCCTAAAGCCACTTACAGTTTATGGTTTACCGCTTCCCTCCACAATTGATCCCCCCTCGCTTTTCCTTAAGTCACTCTTAAATGGTCACTACTGCCGCCGTTTAGCAGTGAACATCTTGCAACATTTAAAGAGCTAGATACCCCGCAACTAATGAGCCATTATCTGGGGGACACGTGCGCCTCGCATTAAACCATGCCAAATTAAAATCCCCCCCTATAAATATGCCCAAGGGAAACCACCAGGCATTTTGCTTTCGGTGTCTCGAGCTCCCCCTTCGTCGCTCCCTGCACTAGTTCTCCTAGCTCTCAAATCCATTCAGTACCAACTTTCCCCTGCTCTACCCCGATATTACCATGACCTCTGCATCTACCCCTGAAGACCCCACTACGTCCTCAGTCCTCAGTCAATATGATCATCTTGGCGACGAACTCTTCGACATCCATGATTCTGTCTCTTCCTTCCCGAACCTGCATAAGTTAGCCAGTGAAGCCGAGTAGCAGGAAAAGAGCAGCAACGACATATTCAATTTATGGAAGTCTGGATTGACTAAGATGATTCTATCACAAGCCAGGCTCTTTCCTGAGTTAATACAATGGTGTGCTCTAGAAAGAAGGGCTATCATTTCTCGGTTGGGAAATGTGGTCTGCCCAATCAGCAAGGATCTCATCATGGAGTTGACAAACACCAACGAAGAAACCTCAAGGATTCAAGTTGATGAAGAGGTTCTGATAAACAAAATGCAGGAAATTTCCCCGGGACATAGAGATGCTTTTATCCAGATGATAGTCCCATTTGAGAGTAATTTACATAGCACTCAATTTATGTTCATCTTGGAGACGTTTGTGGGTTCCGCTAGGCCCGTAATATCAATCATATGTCAGGTCCTCAGATATGACCATGACATAGTGATCGATGACGCCGCTTTGGGTTTGTTATTTCTCATGAACTTGTCTAAGCAAGAGACCCCCATCATGTTATATTTTCTAGATTTTCTTGTTCAGTCCATCCACCTTCAGCTGAAAAGATTTCCATCCAAGAAGTTGTTTAGATTCCGTTCCCTACTCCTGTACATGATTTTCTACCACAATAAAGGTTTCTTCAGCAAAGGCGACCCTGATAAATCAGTTGTCCTGGTTCCTCCACAAAGGGATTTCTATGATTTTGTAGACACCGTTATATCCAATATTTACTCACTGTTGTTTGATGCTCCTCCTCCCAGAATGTTCCCAGAATGCAAGCAATTGCTTCAGCTCAACCCAAACAAAGTTGTCGACGATTGGTTTTGTTTAGAGACTCATACTGAAATTAGGGTGTATGGAGCAGAAATAGCTCCTTACAAGATCCCCATATTCTTGACTCCTCGGTTTTTCGCATTAGAGTACATCCGAAAAAGATTCAATTGTGATGACGTACACTTCATGAAGGGAAATAGTGTCAGGACCTTTAGTCCCCAATGAATTTGGACCATTCAAGGTGAGGAGCAGAGCTGCTCAGAAAGAAGTGGAAGAGCTACTAGCATCATTTGGCTTCCCATTAAGCATAGCTCACAAGTATGATCTGGGAGGGATCATCTCCCAAACAAGGCCAGATGCTCGATCTGCAGCTTACTCCCATGAACCTCATCCATTGCTGGAAAAAATAGCCATCTTAGATAGTTGGGAGCAGAGCCTAGCAGTGTTGGATCCTAGCAAGGCTGTCGGGGCACCAGTCATTCCAATGCCTCTTAAATTGGAAAATTTGGGAAAAAGGAGCATATCAGAGCCCACATATACAACCGAAAAGGATATATCAGGGGGTGTGGGGTCTAATGTTAAGAGATTGAAAACAAAAGGAACGTCCAATGCGACATCGAAAGTCATGTCGACCCCCACCCCCTTAACACCTGTTGTCCTGGAAAGATTTCCATCTACAACATGGCCCTAGGAGTAGGAAGCTCAGTCCACATAAGGTACTTTGGTTACCATGTTGCCTATTAAAGCTGGTTTGTTTGGGCTATATGCACAGATTAAAGATGATAACATCGACCTGGAGAAGTCATTGTTCCCAAAGAAGGAGCTTGCCATAGGGAGGAAATCTAGGATGCTAACGACGCTTGATTTGAGACAGGGAACCATGAAAATAGTGATCCTAGAACCATTAGTGCCCAGGGGGAAGAAAGTACCAGAGAAATTCAAAACTACTCAGGTCACAATAAATCTTGACGTGATCCCATCCAAAGACATCATGGAACTTAACCGACAGACAGGTGAAGGAGTGTATCGAGATGTGAGAAAGTACACTATGAGCACAAACAGGCTACATGCTGTGGTCTAGAAGCTAGAGAAGCAGTTAAAAATGAAAAATCCTCTAATAAAGCTAAGCAGTTGAAGATAACTGACTTAGAACAACAAATCGTGAAGATGGTGCAAAATCCAAATGACATGGCTCCATTACAGGCCATGCTTAAAGAGAAGGATAAGGAGGTTGCAGCCTTAAAGAAAAATCTCAGCATTCCCACGGCTAAGCATTCACAGACTACAGAAGTAGCTGCAATATAGTTAGAATTGGAGAAATGGTGATCGATATTCAAGCCCTCAAAGAAAGGATTGTCTCCTTGGAAAATGAGTTGGAAGAGGCAAGGAAGCTAAATCAAGACATCCTCCAACAGAAGGCCGCCTCAGTCCAAGCCTCGTCGTCTGCATATCCTACTGACAAGTTGGCTCAGGAAGTTTCTGAGATGAGCATCAAGGATGTGCAGCTGAATCAAGCATAGGGCCAGCTGAAGGCCAAATGTGATGAGCTTTTCAGCACAAATGAAAAGATGGTTCGAAGAGACCATATCATCTCGGAGCTACAACAATCTAACGATGATATCTGGGTGAATTTAAGGAACTATCCAGGAAGATGACTGGTAAGCCTCTAATAAAGAGTGCCAAATATGCAATATGGGAGAAGGTGGTAGCTTTGATCACCTCTCAGCGGTGTCATTTCAGCATAACCCAAGAGGAAGCTGAAATTGCTGAAACCGCCACGCAGAATGAATGAACAATGGGGAACAGTATAAGTAAGAAGATCGAGTTATCCAGAGTGGCGATCAACTTCTTAAATGGGAATACCTTTGAGGATATTCATGCATATTCTGTCAGTGATCAAACTAAAATCATCATGGAAGCTAATAAGGTGATTACCAATGGAGTGTTGGCCCAGAATGTTGTTGACATGGATGCTTAGTTCAAACAGGATGTACACTCATACAAAGAGTTGTTCAAATCAATTTTTCCCCTTAGCCTTCCTTCCTTCTGGGATGGGCATGGAGACCTCTATCCAAAAGAACACTATAATGCCATGATGGTGGATGCGAGGAACTCCGGAATCCACCTGACAGATACTTTGTAGGAGCTAAATGGGAGAGTGATCATGAACAGGCTACATGCCAATTTCGAGATGCTCAATCGCCTTCAAACTATTTTCAAAAATATGTTGAAGGCTACTTTTGAGCAATACACCGAGCTGGACTCATATATCAGAGAACTCAAATATTTCCAATATCCTATGGGAAAGGATTGGAAAAGCATTACTAAATTTCTCCATCTCTAGCAATTAGAGCAAGCAACAAAAGCACAAGCGACAGTCACAGCTTTACAACCACAATTAACAGTAGGGACTTCTTCCACGCAGCAGGATGTCCCTCCACCTCATTAGGGTGGATCATAGCCGAAACAACAAACAAGCTAGCATGAGTCTGAGTGAATATTTTTGTAACCGATTTTGTTATAAATTGTAAACATAAACATTAAGTCGTCGGGCTGTAACAAACTATTTTGTAAGGCCAGAAAGTTATATATAGCAGCAAATGTAAATACCATAACGTCAACTCTTTTTGTAAGAAGTATAACTTCTGATATTTTGTGGTATGATCAAGTTATAACGAAGAACTTCATTTTCCCCATCTTGGTGTCTTGTTGATTCAAACCTTTGATATGTCTAGTTAGTATTTTCTTCCCTTGTAAATTAATCTCTTTCATATAAATTCATTATTTGCAAAGTTTATTCGGATTCAAATATGAGTGCCATCGGCTTAAATTATTGTTCCTAAGATGGTTATGACATGAAATATTCATGTTATGTTGTCTGGTTATGATATCCTCACACTATTTAGTTTTAGCTCTGTAATCATTGTTGTTTAAACTACTAAATTCCTCCTTCGGCTCAACACATTATTCATACACATAAGACAAATATTTACTTCCATTGAGGTACCTTTTCTTGTGCCATTTCACCTACACCACCCTATTCAAGTTTTTCATTGGCATATTGAAGTACTGCCCACACTACTCCAAGTTTGGTTGGCTTCATTATACTCAAGTAAAAGAGATTTTAATTAAGCAAAGAACACAGTGAATTTTATTGATTTTGAGGCACAGTTCTAAAAAATCCTTAGAACGTCTCTGGGATTAACAGAATATCTATTAGTATCCCTCCAATCCCATGAAAGATATTACTTCTAATACCTTCTTTTGTGATTTCCAGTCCATTATAGCTCTTATCTTCTTAGGATCAACCGAGATTCCTTCTTCTGATATGATGTTCCCCAAGTAGTGGATTCCATTCTGATAGAATGATCACTTACTTAGCTTGGCATACAACTAATTCTCTCTTAGTACTTGTAGCACCAATATTAGATTCTCTTCATGTTCTTCTTTTGTCTTGGAATATATGAGAATGTAATCCAAGAACACAATTACAAACTTATCAAAGTACTTTATGAAAACTCCATTCATCAAACACATGAATGTTTACAATGAATTTTTCAATCTAATGGGTACCACTGTGAACTCATAATGACCATACCTGGTTTTGAATGTTGTCTTACTGATGTCTTCATTCTTGATTATGAATTGGTGATATCCTGATCTTAGATCTATCTTTGAGAACACTTTGGCTCCTTAGCTGATCGAACAAGTCATCAATCCTTGTCAACAAATACTTGTTATTTATTATTTCATTTTTCAACTTATGTCTATAATTTATATGTAGAGTCTTAGATTTCCATCCTTCTTCTTAACAAACAACATAGGAGCTCCCCAAGGTAACACAATGGGACTTATGTAACCTTTCTTCAGTAGCTCTTCTAACTACATCTTTAACTCTTTTGATTATGGAGTGCTCATCCGGTAAGGTGCTTTTTATGAAGGAACTACACCCAACACCAACTCAATAGAGAAATCAATATCTCTCTGAGGTGGCATTCCCAGCACTTCTTGAAATACATCTACAAATTCTTGTAGCACAGGGTAGCCTTGTAGCTCTGGCTCTTTTGCTTCACTTGTCTCCTCCACATGAGCTACATATAATTGGAAACCTTTTCTAAAACACTTCTTTAGTTGCAGAGCTGTGATTTGTCTTAGAGATATGGGTCTAGGTATACCTCTCATTGTCACTTGATTTCCTTCTTCATCTAGAAAAGTGTAAGTCTTTTTGTGACAGTCAAGCATGGCATGATGTGCATCCAATCAATCCATGCCAATCAATATATCATATGAACCCAAAGGTATGATCTTCAAGACTGCAAAGGTATTGTCACGAACCCAAAATTCATAAAAAATTAAAATTTTTCCAGACAGTAATAAATGCTAATGTTAAATATTATAGTAGTATATTACTAAAAATTAACTCTTTTTAATAATAGATTTGTTATATTTTAATGAAGTATATTATAGTCATACCACTTTGACAATTCTTACTATGCCTAAAAATGGTAACTCGTCAACAATTATTTTAACAATAAAAAGAACTAACATCATCATCACAGTAACATTCAAGTATCTTACCTTTTGAATTCATAACAATTGAGGTCTAAATACTGAAACACAAGGATTCACCGGAATATTAATTAGTAATGTAATGGTTCCTAAGCTTACTCATATAAATTCATCTTTACATAACTAAATAAAACTAGTAACTTGAACCTACTTAAAGAAAACACAACATGGGTAACGCCAACTAATTATCATTTGTTCACTCAAGTGTAGAGGTAAACAACAAGGTCACCACTTTTATCTAGAAGATTAAACTCTTAAGTTCATAAAAAAGAGAACATTCAAATGAGATCATTTTAACGTTGAGATACATTAATGCAAAGATTCAATAAGATACACACACGAGGGACACATGAGAAAAACATGTTAGAAAGAGACTTTTTCACGTGGTTCACCCACATCTTGGGCTACATCCACAAAGGATTGTTTTATATTATTTATTAAAAGGTAGTTTACATCTTACAACACTCTTGTTGCCTCCCACTTTCTCAAAACCTCTTTCATAGAGTGCTTCATAAAAAATATTCAAACTACTTTTTCTCTGAGACGTTTACTGAGACAGTATTATATCCATACTACTAAGCATTGTGGAACATAAAGCTATAAAAACATGGTTTATTCTAAATCATACCCAAAATCCCTTCTCTTCCATGGTAAGCATAACCATATTAATCCAACAAGGTAGTTTCTTAGTACTTTAAGTTAACAAGGTCGACAATTAGTTAAAGAATCCTAAAAAAAAATACCAATATATACCTAAGAGTTTTCCAATTCAACTCTATATAAAATAAGTTTGATTTCCATTCTCAAGAGGGAACATAATGGATTAAAGGTTTATTATAGCGACAATTATCTGTATATAAAAACATATTCTTACATACACTGAACCCTAAAGTAAGACTATAAAGATTTATAATATCTTGTGTTATAAATGTACCATTGGTCTTTCATAATTTAGTCGTTTTTAAATAAAGACTAAATTATGAAATATCGTGCCTGTATACCATTATATCAAAGAGATACGTTTGATGTTTCATTATCAAAGAAATTTAGAACTTATTCCTTTTCTTCTATTCAATTTGCCCTACCATTATTTTGACTTGCCAATACTATTCCTCATTTAACAATTAAATAATAATTGACAAAACCTTCTAAGAAGCATATCAAGTCATTTCGTAACTTTATGAAAGTGACAAGTTGTGTCCTGAGATTTTCTGTCGGCAATGTGAGTGCTAGAAAATTTATAAGGATATGAGCAACATACATACGTATATCTTTCATAGATAGAAATCTAAATTGGACCCTAATGAGACTCAGATTTTTAGAGGCGTTTAACAAACAGATATGTTGTCTTAACTCGGGTTACGAAGATTCTACGGAGGCTGAGGCGGTAATCTACTATTCTATTACTGAATATTCGTTACTGCTAACAATATATAGAGTTTAGCCAGCAACCCATAACGTTTAAACCCTACTACTTATGGCAGAAAGCACTTGCACGATATCAACAGGTTTGTGGCAACAATACAAAAATAATAATAAAAATAAATAAATAAATAAAATAGAAGAAGATCTACTGAGTTCTATGCTGGCATACACTATGAAGACAACGATCTAACAAGATCAAAGTGTAGTGACCGAACAACTTGATGGAGGCGTTCTAAGTCGAACAAAGAACAGTACCCAATTATGAAATTGAAGATGAGTTGCACATACTGTAACAAAGCTAACCATATAAATGATGGAGAATTCGAAAAGCAAAACTGCTCTAGTGACCACTGTCTGTCAAACGCATAGACAAGGAATTTGGAACCAACAGTTTAATAACAGAAAAAATTTAAACGCAGTCATAAGGCTATTAAGATACGCCGAGATTTGAAATGGAGAACTAGCACCTGGAAGGAAACGCTATGATGCACTTGTCGCAGAATTCCATCATACGTAAATAGTAAAGAAGAAAAATGCAGAGGTTAGTTCTCTCTTCTCAAGCACTGCGATCCTCGACATTCTTACATTGCCTTCCCTTCCTAAGGTTGCCCCCGTAAAAGAACCAAGAGCAGAGATTATAATCTCCTTCCACAACGGAAGTGTTAAAGAGGCCGTTAACAGGATGTGTTCCACTAAAAAAATGTTTCTTTTTTCCAAGCCACACGGCAGTGATAGTTTTTTTTAGGGTTTTCCATGAGTGGAGAGGGTGGCGTCGTGGAGAATTTTGGTGCTCCACTAAGGAGACTACACCTTAAAACTCTCAAACAGTATCAACACGTTTTCCCACTCCCTTTTGTCATTTGGAAACCTTAAATTAAAACCCATGCCAGGTGGTAGATAAGCTTAACTTAATTACTATGGCTCGACTTCCTCAAAGAAAAGTGGCCTACAACAAATCCCATAAAAAATGGTTGATGTCCCCTCTTCTTAAGATCGAGATGGAGTGGTTTGTTATTAACTAAGGTCGATCATTATATTTATTTCTAAACATAGTTCTCCCACTTAAAGGCTATACTCCCTTCTTTGTTTATTCATACTTTATAATGTTGGGAAATACAAGGTTTGTATTTGATATAATGATGGTCATTATAATGTATTATGCTTTTTATAATGTTATTGCCATGTAATAGTTATGTTATATAGAAATGCAAAATAGTAGTGTAATATTTATAGGTTCATTAAAATATATTTTCTTATCAAAACTTTAAGTAATAATTTATGTGCATATCATAATTTGTACTATATGTATATTTATATATACATAATTATCTATAAAAGTTGTCCTTCATTATAAAACATTTGTTTGGAGGTATAATTCTTAAAATCATTATGGTGAGGCTCTTTTTAGAATTTATTCAATTCAAAGAGTGTCTTTCTTTTAATAACATAGATATATATATTTAAATAGATATATTAGCATTATTCCTAATAATTCTTTCATTTTATTTTATATATATATATATATATATATATGAATAATTTCTTTATAAGTATTATTCTTATTAACTCTTTCTTACATCTATATTCGTCACAAAAATACATATATATAAGATCCACCTAATTGTTTAGTTTATATTTGATTTTCCTTAGGTGGGCATTCTTAGAAATTGGTGTTTTAATGAGGGTCATTATTAGTTCCTTTTTCCCCAAGTACTTATGGGTATCAAGGTGTCATAGGTTGTTGTAGACATCTCGCTCCTAGTGCATTTCATTGGCACGTCATGTAGTTGTATTACAACTTCGAATTCCCTAGGTCTACAACTTTAAGAAATAGATACCATTTCATACAACGGCTACTAGTGGGGCCTTGGCCTTGAGCTCCTCACCAGAAACGCTTACAATTATGTTTACAAAAATAATAACAATAGGGATTAAAGTATGGGGGTGTTACAGGTATTCAAGCCATTCATGTCCAAAGGACACTTCCTTACAGTTTATGTGACCTTCCTCTTGGTTCCTCTAGCTAAGCACACTAGACTTGTAGTCTAAATATTTCTTTTCTTCAAATAACATCTCTCAACTATGTTAGGTGTAATGTAACTATGGATGGCTCTAGAATCAATCAAAATAGCTATAGGCTCATTATCAATCTTACCTTCTACCTCAATCATCCGGGATGGATGATCAACTTGCCTTCCATCTAGGGATGCATAAATTCTTGGAATACTACTCCCAATATAACCAAAAGTTGGGGCTTCTTGGATGTTGTGAATATTCTCCATGGTTCTTCCCCTACATGGGCAATGCTTGAAGTAGTGATTCTCCATGCATAATAAGCATTCAACATGAAGTATTTGCTTCTTGTATGAATGCTCCTCTCTTTTGGATTTGATTTGATATGGCTTCCTCTGCTGATAAGAATTATTATTATTTTTGAATGGTGGAGGCTAGAATCCTTTCTTTCTCTGATATTGCTTGCCCTTTTTCTTATCTTTCTAGTCCTTCTAATATGGTGATTTATTCTTATTCAAATCATACATATGTTTGGCCTTCCAAATAACATCCTTAAGAAATTTGGTCTATCAGACTAGATCTTGTATCTATAGAATGCTGGTAGAACACTTAGGAACCTCTAAATATTCACCTTCTCATCCTTTATGAATCCAACATACTTCATGAGTTCTAGGAACTTCTTCTCATAAGCTTCCATGGTCATGCTGCCCAACTTGATTTCAAATAACTCTTCAATATTCTTGTCATAGTAGTGCTTTGAGAGATACTTGTTCTAGAAGTACCTTCTGAACTTCCTCCTCGAAATTCTATCTTCATCAATATCCTTCAAATTGACTAATTGATCCAACCAAATTGATGATTTACCTTGCAAATGGTAGATGGATACCCTTGCTTCCATGTTTGATGAGTACTAGTGCAACTGGAAGAACTTCCTAAGTCACAACAACCAAGATTCCACATCTTCACCATGCTTTGCTTCTCCATCAAACGTTGGAGTCTTGATTATCTTTAGTTCTCCCACTAGTTCATTCTGTTCAAACCTCCTCCTCTTATGTCTTACTGGGGATCTTTTAGGACTGCTTTTTGAGCTACTTGATGAATACCCTTTCTTCTATTAAAGTTACAACATCATGAGTCATTCTCCATGTCAATCTTGTTTGTCAATATTGAGCCTCGTGTGTCGAGGTAGTTCCTTATAGGATCCTAAGTTGGACTCATGAAACTTGGAGAAGATTATTGAGTTGGACTCAAGAATGGATAAGCTTCATGTGTTAGGCAAGTGATTTGTATGTCAAAGTGATGATGTTGTAAACCCTTTTTAGTCAAGGCTAAGGTCTTGTGTGTCAAGAAATATCCTCATGTGTTAAGGTGGTGCCTCATGTGTTCAGGTGACGCTTTGAATGTTAAAGCATGAATGATGTGTGATGTACTACTAACCATGGTTGAGATATTAAGTCTCCTCTAGAGACTGGCCACCTCTAGAGTGAATTAGTTTAGCATATAACCACTTGGAACGATAGTAGAACAATATGATCACATCATTGGGAAAATATCCTTAGTATATTTGATATGATAATTAATTAAGCTAGCACATGTGGACCATGTATATAATGCAAGATATAAAGATAAGATATGAGAGATTTCGAATTTCACATAAAGACTTAAATTCAATAAGAGAGAATTTGAATTGTTAAACTTCAATGATATTACCAAAGAATACTTCAGTCAATCAAAGGAGAACTCGATTGATTCACTACAGTGATGTTAACAAGAAAGACTTCAGTTAAGAGAGTTAACTAAGTGATAACAAAGAAGATATAGTTAACTAAGTGTTTTGCATGACGACACTTATGTTAAACTAAAAGACGACACTTGTGTTAAACTAAAGACAACACTTGTATTAAACTAAAGACGACACTTGAGTTGCAAAACTTGCATGAAGACAATTAAGTTAGCAACCTAACTAAGTGGGAAAGAATTCAGTTAAAGGGCGAGGTCATCCTGAATTCAATACTGTTAGTTAAAGACATTGCATGAGAAGTGGGGTGCACTTTTCCATGCAAGATTGATATCTCCAAGGTTGGGGCGAATTCCTTTGAAGTAAATTTTTGGATGTGACCAATATTAGTGAATTGGTTGAGTGGAGAATTATTATTATGAGTCTCTCTTCTTTATCTATATTTCTTGCTCTGTAAATTGCAACCGGGGTGCTTGATGTAAAAGACATTCTCTGCTATCTATCAATACACTAAGGAAGGTTTTGCTGGGCTTTTCTCCCTCAAGTCATAGAGGGTTTCCCCAGGGTAAATTCACGTTTCAAATGTGATTTCTTATGTTCATGATTGTTATTTGATTTCAAGTACTATTGTGTTTCCGAATTGAAAAAAAAAAAAAACATGTTATTCACTACGGAGGGCATGTGATGAGGTTTTCTTGAAGATGATCTAGACCTCTCATGATCTCTTATTCGAGTTTTTATTTGCTCTCCTTGCAACTAATTTAAACTATGCATGATCCGCTCTTGAATGTGGATGATCCTTTCATTATCCTTTCGACAGGTTCTCACTTCCGTCTTCAAACTTTTTACTAAGTCTTCTAAACTCAAGGGTTCAAGGCTTCCAGTGTGTCCATTTTTTCTTGCTTCTCCTCTTTCATGAATTTTCCCAATAAACACTTCTTCGAGGCTACATAGATTCTATCCATCTTCAAAATCCATATCTATACTCTATATCTTACCCTTCACTGTACTTACCGAGTCTACTACTTTGATTCACTAACTGACATTGAAAGCTGTGATATATTCATGTTAAATGTTGTTAGGGGATTATACACTTGAAATAATGTGACAACAATTGTAATTGAAGTAAGGAGTAAACAAATTGATACTAGAATTATAAATGTAACTTTTCAAGAATAAACAAATCGAAACTAAAATTGTAATTGCAATAAGGAAATAAACAAATTTAAATTGCATTTGTAGTCGTAATTGCAATAAAATAATTGAAATTGTACTTGTAGTTGTAATTGAAATTTCAATTGTACTAATAAAATTGCGACTGTAAATGCAAATTGCAAATTGTAAGATTGTAGAATTGAAAAATTGTACTTGTAACCTTAATTGTAAAATTACAATTGTAAATTCAATTTAGAATCGTAGAATTGTAATAAATTGCGATTATAAGTGCAATTTGTAATTGCAAAATTGTAAAGTCGTAGAATGGTAAAAATGTAGCTGTAACTGTAATTTGTAAAATCAAAATTTTAAATGCAATTGTAATTCTAAGATTGTTGATCGTAAGATTGTAAAAATCATAAAATTGTAGGGTTGTAAGATTGTAAAAATTGTACAAATTATAAAATCCTAAAATTGTGAAATTGTATAAATTGAAAAATTGAACAAAAAACTGAAAAATAGTAACTAAGATTGTAATCATAAAATTGTGGTTGTAACGTAAGATTGTAACTTGTAATAGTAACCACATCCTTGTAAACTTAATCTCTTGACATAATAAATGCATAAATATAGAGTTAAAAATATCGTAGAAGGCCCAAAAGTCTCGGAGTTGGAACCTAAACTATGATAGCACTCAGTGGTTTCCCCGACACCGCTAACACCTTGAAACTAGGTGGAGAGGGATGATTCAAGGTAATGCACTGCGGAATAAGGGATCTAACTCTAGGGAAACATGTCTAAATGCCAATAAATAAACTGTTATAAGTCCCCCTAATGCACATGCAATTCAAGCATGAATGCAATCCCACTTGAACCTATAATTTAACATGTAACTAAACATTATTAACATATATACAGGATTCCATGAACAACCAAATAAACCATAATAATACATAATTATATTTTGACATGAGAACATTAACATATTTTCAATTCTTAGTTTTCTAGTTTCAGCTATGCAGGTGTTGTCAGTTTTCAGTTTAGGGTTTTCCATTTACCACCATTAAGTGTTTAGAAAATTAGGGTTAGAAATTGTTTCTACATCCATATAATATTTACATCAGGTGTGAAGGATTCCATGTATAGAAGAAGAATCAGAATTTAGAGAATAAGGAAAGAATGCTCGCAAGAAACCAAAGATAATCCATTCAACCTGCATCAAAAGGTTAGCATAAAAAGCCATAAAACAAATGAGAGCTCACTCAGCCTCCAAGGGAACATTAGATGCATAAAATAAAAAGTATAAACATACCATAATATTTCATAAAAGCTATCTATCTTTCAGATCTCATAAACAAATATTGGAAGCAAGATTCCAAGTAGAAAACCATATGATCCTGCATTTGATCATTGACCAAATGAGAATCTATTCAAATAGAGTTTATAACAACCACCAATGATGCATTATCGAAGATATACACAACATATAAACACATTAATAAACATATAATATAGTACTTATCTTATTGAATAGCATATGGCTTCAATAGGACAACTTTCCTCCCAGCCATAGGGATAGTCCATCCAAATATTACTTAGACAGGACACCCCTGAGAAGAGGACAAGGAATCCATAGGAAGGATCCCCTCAAGCTATGGAATATCTAAATATGAGCTCCAGAAACAAAAATCATTCCTTTCACGATCTACTTCCCCCTCCATCTACACTACCCATTAGAATGTGACTCCCTTCACTACACAAGTCCCTCAGGACATCGCCATTATTCCAAGGCTTTATGTGATGATATGGGATAGAGATAAAAAATGGGAGTGAGGACCCAATGTTGTCTCAAAAATGGAAAATAATCTCTATCAATGTTTCAACACCATCTCAACTCACAATGGTTCACAATGCACATAGCTTTGATAGCATCACTCCTCACACTAGCATGAATAGATCACATAACATGACTGAGTTAAATGGTAATTGTTCCCAAGGAAGGTAGCACATGGTTTTATAGATGAAAGAGGAAATTCAAATTCATGAAGGGAATAATCAAGGGAATTCGAGCTCCAAATGCTTAACTTGAGTTGGGGTAGATTATATGTTAAGTTGAGATATATTCCATTTTTTAGGAATAGCAAAATGAAAGGAGTTACTAAAAAATAAGCAGTGGAGTCCAAGGAGGGATAAATTGGTCATGGGAGCTAAGAGAGGGATTCAATTAGGTGTCATAATTGACTTCAAGCACAAAAATACTGATCCTCTCCAATGATTAGTGGAGCAAGGGTGCTAGCTCTAAGTGGGGTCCATCAATCTCTCAATAGGGCACATTAGTGCAAGTGGAGCTACCAAACCTTCATGAGGGAGTTAAAAAACATCAACAAGGTCCAAAATGGTAAATTTGGGTCCATCAACAAGTGTTTAGGTGGTTATCAAGTATAGAGTGTACTAGGAAGTCCCCATTCCCCCTCACCTATGGAGTCCAAGGCCCCCAATTCTCGTTAGTTGTCCATGTTGAGCCATATATTTTATTTATTTACAATGACGTCTTGGATATATAGTGGGTTCAACTCCCCTTAAAACTTTTTGTATATCACAAAATTTTCACAAAACAAAACCAACTAAATGAAACAGCTAAGTACTAAAGCAGGAAAGAGTATAATTATTGAAGCGTAAATATTTTAGCAAAACGTTTTGCGATGAGAAGATAGAAATCCAAAACGTCAAAAATTTTAGTACAATGGATAAAACTGCCACACAATTCCAAGCCCAGTTCATCCCATCTGAGACCATTCAGTCACATAGAAATCAGTGTACTTGAGATCATTGGATTTTTCGTTATTTGTGGGACCTGCATATTAACTTATAAATCCTTTTAGTTTAAAGGTATTTTATTATTACTTGTTTAATATTGAAACCATTTATGAGTCAAATTAATTTGAATTTGAATTAATTAATAATTTGTATGAGTTTTAATTAATTAATACTGTGTTTAAAATTTGTATAAACTTTATTAAAATTATGTAAATATTATATATTAAATTAAATATTGTAAAAATTAAAAATTAATTTTAAAATATAAATTTCTATTTGATAATTGGATAATTTTTTAGATGCATCTAAATTTAAATTTATGGGATTTTATATGTAATTTTCAAATATAAAAATATTTTTAAAGCTAGCAACTACTTCAAGAGGTGCAAAGGAATGTCGATAGGACCAATAGATGGAAAGTAATAAGCATGCATGAATATTTTCCTTTAAATTAAAGTGTCAAGCAAGTATGAATGGTATACCAATTGAAAATCAACAATGAAGTCATAGGAATGTGAGCTGCATAACCTATGACACTCAATTTAAATGTATTGATATCGACATATTTAATTGAAAATGTATTTGTATATTGAATGAATCGTAGCGATATTAAAGCCATTGAGATGAAAACATTTTTTTAGACATAACATCTTTACCCAATTCACTATTGAAATATCAACATAATTTATTACCTTTATGAAAATCTCTAAACTTTTGAATTTAAAGTAAAATTAAACATAATTTATTTATATAAAATAATTATAAATATGAGATATGTTGAGACTCATTTAAAATAAGTATTTGTTTAAAAGTTTTCTTTAACCATTTTGTTTAGAGAGTGATAATTGGATTCTCATCATTTCCTTTTTCTATGTATAATAGTGTAATTATATAAAGTTGACAAAAGCAATTTTTTTATATCATAATATTTAGAAAACAAGTTATAATTTATTCATATAAGAGGGAGAGGATCGTATAGAATGATTTTAAATATGAAATGTGATATGATTAATTTAAAATGGAAGAATCATTTGAATGTCACTTTTCAACAAGTTTTTTTTGAGAGTAACAATTTGATTTTTATAATATTTTTTTTATATGTAATAATGTACCCAGTTAACAAAATAACTCAAACATATTATTTAAAAGTAATTTGTTTCACTTAATTATTATATTAATAAGAAATATTATCTTTAAATTTTTGTTTAGAATCATTTGAGAAAAAATATTGAAATTTTATGAAAATTTTGGAAGATAGATCATTAATATGTTAAAGAAAGTGTCAAATAAAATTGATAATGTAGTTTTCAATGTAAAATTGAATATGACAAGGCCCATTAGAAATGGATGGATGAATTTCCTAGAATCAATTTCTAAATATTTTGTTTGAAAAATGAAAATATAATTTCATCACTTCCGCTTCTTATTCAATGTAGACAAAGTTATTTTTTTAAACATAATATTAGAAAGTAAAAATAAATATTCAAGCCTGGAGTAAACTCTTAAGACCCCATAACAATAATAAAAGGGCATGCCTAGTTGTGTTATAGTTTAATCTAAAATTGGTGATAATTTAGTTCTCATTTATATAATTAGGTTCAATTTTAAATTTTTGATACTTACACTCTCCATACCTTCTAAATCCATGCAATTGCATCAAAGTGTGTCTTTTACAAAAGATGATAGTTGCTTATTACCATATTAACTTCTAGTGATTGAGAGTTGTGAATAGAAAAAATAAGCATACCATATTTAAATGAGGGGAAGTGTCTATGGATTTATGAGGATGTATTTTACAAAGAAAATATATATATGTGGGATGGCCTTAAAATATTTAATTAGGGACTTTCGTAACATTTAAATTTAAACAAATATGGTTGAATGTTTTTTATGGTAGATTTTATTTAAACGTTTAGAATTAATTGCTTGAAAAAGGTGAAATGCATTATACAACTATGTTTGGATGAGATGTGTAATGTGATATTTATAAGGTTAATAAATTAAAATAACATAAAATTTAAGTCTATAAAATAAAATTAAACTATAATAAGAATGAAAATAATTCTAATAGGAAAGTAATTCAACATTTAAATATATTTAAACCTTTATCTTTTAAGTGATGAGAGCTTTCTCTTCCAATTTTTTTTTTTAATTTTTATTAGATTAGGAGGTAATATAAATCTATGCTAATTGGTACCACATACCATTCCAACATCTCAAATGCAATTTAATCAATTAAACACAAACAAAAGACAAAGTAAGAATTATCAAAAAGATATAACAAATGAATTAGTTCTTTTAAACATCAGTTTTAATTTTATTGAATTCATTTCTTTTACTTTCAAAACCTATAGTATAGCAGAGTCACCCTTTATATAGAAATATTAACTTATATCAATCAGAATTATAGACTTTAATATCACTTTAGGAAATATCCACTTCTTGTCACATAAGATTAACACAAAAGCATCCATTCCTAGATTTAGTTAGAATATGTGTCCATAGCTTACACAGCTAAGTCACGTAATTTTTGTCCTCGAAGTTTTCTTCCACATGGAAAATTATGTAAAGTTCAAAATAATTTGCATTACAAACATATAAGTGAGCATTGAAAATTATGGTAGTGTATTTCAACATTTTTTAGTAGAAGCATAAACAACTAGGAGTTATAACTAAAAATTAATACAAAGATTCAACCATGCAACATATAACATTTAATGAAGAATAGGAATTCCAAGGCATAACGAGTTCACCTATTTTATAAATAAAATAACCAATAATTGATCAACACGAATACTAGGGCATGATCAATTTTCTTAGGCAATAGCTCTACTAAATCGAGAAATGCAAGAGGAGGCAGACAAAGACCTTGCAATAGATGAAACAATCATGCATAACCTCTTTGATGATGCTTGGTCCTTTGAAACCTATGCATGAATACCATGGTGGAATTCATTGTTGGTGTAATCCCAAAATAATCTATTTCCTTTATTCTTGTATAATGTATCATGAATTGGTATGGTTTCAGTCATCAATTTTTAGGAGCCAAAAATTAGTTCGATGTTACTTGATTTAATTTTAGAATTATCTCTTTCTTAATATATAAATTGAATGAACATATAGGTATATTCAACTATTTACTATCAAGTATGAATAAAAATGTAAAAAAAATGTTCAGGAAATAACTTTTTTCAAAGCTGCTAGAACTACCTCTCATGTGGGAAGAGCAGTGATTGAATCCCTCTCAATAACTGTAATTGCACCACATGTGTTTTCAAAATTGAGTGCCTTCATAAAACCCTTACTTTTGAATAAAATTTAAAAATAAAACTTGTGACCCAATACCGCATCCCGCAGGGGGTAATCTCAACCGTTCGTTTCTTTTAATCCTACAGTCCAGATTCGATCTGACTAAAAAATTGATAAATATGTGATTTTTATTTTTTCTCTATCATTTTCATTGTCGGAAATTTACTATGCTAGGTGGATTTTACTCTAGATTTGTTACGAGGGTCATTCTTACGAATTTTCAGTTATTTTCAGGTTGGTTTGCTGTCATTTTCACATTTGCTATATACGGTTTTGTTGTTAATGGTTTAGTTTTGATTTTATTACCAGAATTTCCAATCCTAGCCAAAATTTCATGGAACACTCGGTCTAAGCTTGTTCACAGAGATTTGCTGACGAAAGACCGGAATTTTGGTATCTTCTCAGACACCAGTGAGAGGGTTACCGAATGTTATCAAATGGACTTGTCAAAATTCTATTCAATCTTTGATAGTGATGACCTTTTAGACATCAAGGAAGACTTCCCTGCATCTGAGAAGATTAGGGCTTGTCAATTGCATGCAAATGCTACCCGGCCCGCTGTCCTACCTTACATAGATCCTCTTAAATGGATAATGGAAAATGCTAACCCTAAAGAACAGTCATTTAATGATAGTATGGGGTCATAATTGACGACCTTTTGCCCTGAAGTCTTTATGAGAGATTTTTCTCTTAAGTCGGTTGTGCAGACCCTTAGCCCCGAGTTTATACAATCCTCTAAAACTAGGTATAATTTTTATGAAATGATGAAATGATGGATGATTAAACCTAGAAGCTTTGTTTCAAAGGTTGATAACCTCTACCCAATTTCCTGGTTTAGGGAGCCTTATTCTTTACTCGCAGCCATGCTCTTTAGGCTCTTTGGCCTTCCGAATTGTTCAGTATTCAAAGCTGAATGGGCTCCAATAGCTCATCATGTTTTAACAACTGGTGAATCCTTCCCTTGGAAATCCATCCTCTCATGATAACTTAAAACAACCATCCAAGATTATCAAAAGGCACCTGCCCTGAGAAAGCCACACTTCTTCTTGTCAGCCTTCATTATTGATGTCTTTTGCTCTAAGTTCCAATATCCTAACATCGGATGGAATTAGACCCCTTCAGATCCACCAGTTCATATCTATCACTCATCATTATGGGAAAGCAATTTTGTGCCACTACTATATGAATTTGTGATCATTTCATGGGCACTGTTTATTTCAAGTTATTCAAACAAGAGGCACCTTCCTTTTCAGCTGATGTCAGGGCCTTCATCAATACAATTGGTGATTGGTATGTTATGAGTCCTATTCATATGTCAGAGTTTGGGGAAGTGACATTGTTCATCTTATGTCTAGAATAGTGCCTGACAGATTGGTCGTTCAAGAAGTCTGCTATCAAACCGTTATTGATGGTGTCTACAGAAAACTCATTGGTCCTAAGAAGAAAGGTTGGCCTAAATTTTCTTTGAACCTTGGGAAATTAGTCCTCCCATCCTCAAATTGGGCTGCAGTGCTTGGTGGCTAGGTGGCTCCTTTAAAGTTGTGTTTTGCTCCCAAAAGGAAGCATGATCTTAAGAAATTCCTTGATGCACATTTTAAACAATATCATATAAAGATGTATTATGTCCATGAAGAAGTCCTAGATGACTCTATCTACCAAGGAGTGAACATATTTTTTGAGGTCCTGGCTAGGGTCAACACCATAGATGGACATCATCAAATTATGCAATATCAGAGAGAAATTAAAGCTAAAGTCTTGAGCTACAGAACATTCGAAATGAATCTGCTTGAGCAAATGAGAAAGGATAGAGTAGAAAAGGAGAACCAGCAGGCTAATGCCCCTCTAATTGTTACTTACTCAAATGGGGGTAAAGGTAAAGCCCCCATGGAGAATCCTCCTAACGTAAAAATACCTGAGCAGGTCAAAGTATTGTTGGATACCTCTCATCATTTGAAGCAGGAGTTAGCACAACTGATTTCAGTTCTAGATACACCAACAGTGGAACCTCCTAAGCTTACTGTGGATGTTCAAGTGACCATTGTGGCTGCACAGATATGTGATGATCTAATAATAACTGAGGTCAAACCAACTAAGAGACAGAAAACCTCAACCCCTACATCACAGGTTCTCATTGTTGATATTGTTGATAGTGATGTTGATGATGAAGCATATCACCCAGTATCTATGACTGTAAAAGTGACACAAGAAGTGACTAAAGGAGTGACTGAAGATCCACAAGCAATCATAGATTTTCTAAATACTATTGAGATGGACTACTCTTTTTCTGATCAGCAGGTATTGGGGGTTACTACTACCCGTGACATTACAACTTTAGCACTTTTGTTATCATCTATTCAATATATTTCTGCTTTGTCCCCAAGGGTAATGCCACCATTTTCCATATCACAACGTTTTCATACCTTGACTTTGAGAGCCACTCCACTTTCAGAAAACTCAGTTCCTTTTTCCATTTCCCCATCTATTATTGCAGAGATCCAATCTTCGACTATCCCTCAACAATTACCCATATCCACTTTATCATCATCCACCACTAATGAGCCATCCAAAGTTCTTTATCCATCATCACCTACTAAGGATGACCATGTTGCACTTTCTGAAGCCTTCACTTCAATCCCTTCTCCAATCCATGTTCCATCAGTTCCTCAGATTGTCTCTACCCCTATGACTACTCCTCAAGTTACCATGCCTATGCCTAGTCCCACTATCACTAAAACACCTTCATTGATTTCAATAGAGAATGTCATCTCATTTTATTCGGAAATAATAATTGAATATGAAGATGATGTGGTAGTCCCTCTTGGACATTATTTCTACAACAAAGAAAATAAAGCAATGATAAAGAGGGGTAAGAAGAGGAGCAGGGATCAAGGTGGATTAAAAGTATCTGTTCCTAATCAAATAATATGGGCTCAACGAAAAATGACCCCCAGACAATAGAAATTGAGACAACCACAGCCTTAGGAGCATTTACTGGTGCAAACCTTGATTCAGTCTAGATATTGAAAAGGGAGATTGATCAGAAGAAGGAATAATTGGAAAGGCTTGAAGAAAAGTTAGTAAAGACCAAGGAAGAACATGAGATTTATGTTGCTGATCTCAGGAGGTTATGGGGAGATAGGTTGTCGGATCTGGAGAGAAGCAATAGCTCTCTTCAGGATGAACTTCGTAATGTACAAGTTGACAATTCTGCAAACACACAAAATATATCCTTACAAGAAAAGAAATGTGAGGATGCAACTACAAGTGCAGCCTCTTCTCGTTTCTTTAATCTCTCACCCCAATAATTTAAGGATTTGGCCCTGTAGGTCAATGAAGAACATCATAAATTGCTGGAGAAACTGTTTGACACCCTTGATGAGATTAGGGAAACTCATATGACTTTTGGTAAGATGTATGGTGCCCTTGAGGAGCAGAAAGCCAAAAGGCTACAAGCTTCTCAGGCAAGTCAAAGTAGTGGTGAGTAGCAAAGGTATATCAAGGAAATACCAGAAGACATCCCTATTCTCAACAGTTTCCAGTTCAAGAAGATCAGAGGTGCTTTGAACACTTGGCTTGAGCTTAATGAGTCAGTTGAAGACTTCCTTAAGAAAGAACAGGCTATGTACAGCAGGCGATGGTATGCAACAGATAACATTTTGGAATTGCTACATTTCTCATCCTTGGAGCTCATTGAAGATGATTGCCCACCTAAGTTGATGGTGAGCAAGTAGAACGCAGGTGTGAGGAGGACAAGGAGAAAATTCAGCGCCTTGAGGAAGTCAAGATTCATGATGTGGATTGATTAATTAGGAAGGCAATTGCCTTGGAAGGAAAAATTCACATTTACATCCGTATTTGGCATAAGTTAGCTAAAAATGAAATGGAAACATTTGTATGTAATGCCCGGTTGGAGCTTGAGTCAGCTAACTATTCGAATGTGGATGAGCTGTTAGAGATTTGGGACAAATGGCAAGTTTTTCTAGGCCATTAGTTTTTATTTTGATTTTGTAAACCCGGTTTGTGGGAATTTACTTTTTGTATCATTTTGTAAACTCTTATTTAAAGAGGTGATATCTCGTAGAGAGGGAGGATGGAATTTGGAGAAGCAATCAGCAGGAGAGGCTGGAGATACTCTGTTTGATACAAGGCTTGTAATTTCTTACAAACTTTCATTAATACAATCAAGTTATTTTCAGATCTACTTTTGTCTATTGATCAAGTTTATTTGATGAATGTGATTTTACTCTGAATTGGTTATCTAATACTGTTTCAATATTTTTGCAATTTATAAAACACAGTGATCTATAGTTCAGGTTTTTCTTTGCTAATGATCTGCGTGTTCATGAAGTTTTTAGAGAGTTTATTCATTTAAAACTTTTATTTATTTCTACAAATGGTTTTTACATTAAAATATAATTGATGTTAATTTTTCAATTAACATATCAGTTACAGGTCAAATCTTGAATGCATACAACCCTCAATTTTCCATTGTTTAATTTTTATTGAGTAATTATAACTTGAGTAGTTAAGCCATTGATCATTTTTACATTTCTTTTTAATTGATAAATGTGCTTATCTATTTCCATATCAAGCTGAACTGCATTTATCTCAAGAAACTTTCTAAGGTAGATCTGACTTAGTCTAGATTCCTTTAAGTAGATTTGTGTTTACAGATTTTAATACACTTTGTTTTTCTTCAAAAGAAATCTGATCCCTAGGATCAAAACTCACCAACTCTTAGAGTTCCAGCGGAGGTCGAATATCCGTGTGATATTACTATACCAAACAGGCTGGGGATAGAATGGTCCTTGCGTAGGATCTTTTGAAGCCTTTAAGTCTGGGTTTTCATCCTCTATTGAGAGCTTAGGAACCCATTCCAACACTTTGCACACCCTGCACATTTGAGGCCTCATCAAATGGCACTAGAAGGAGGTCCTGAAACAAAATATGCCTAAACAAAGTACCAGTAAACCTCCTCCAGCAAGAATACGGATTGTCACCTGTAGCCACACACAAGCATCTACTTATGTTGAGCAAACGATGCAACATACCAATAATATTCCCACCAACCCTACAGCTCACCGAGATCCTAGAACAAAATATATCATCATTATATCACCCGCTAGAGGACCTATCTCACTTGAACAAATACTCAAAAGTTCTAATGATAGTGATACCAGGTTACAATAGAGGATCTCTGTAGAAAGAAATCAATGATTAGCAACAATTCACCAAGAAAATACTAATCCACAGGAAAATATTCAAGATAATCAAGATAATCAAAATTCAGTTGAGCAAAATACTGAGCAAAATAATTCATCAAGACAACAACAATCCCCTGAATTTGATCTTGATTTATTATTTAGTGAAACAGAACAAGTCTCACACAATACTGCTTCAGGTGGACCACCACCCTCTCCTCCTTCATCATCCTCCTCCTCATCTAGAAGTGAGCATTCTTCTAGCTCTTCATCTGAATAAGAAGAAGAACAACCTATGGCTAGGGAAGGCCGGAACAAACCTTGGCTTGACCAATATGCTTTATTTATACTTTGGGATCAACATAGATTTCCTAAAAACCCTAAGAAGTGGCTTCCTAAGTTCAATCCAGATGATAAGTCACCTGCATTAGATCACATCAAAACTTTTATGCAAGCCACTAGACTTAGGAGTGTTTTCCATGATCATGTGCTTTGAAGACTATTCCCTTACACGCTTGAAGGGAAGGCATCCACATGGTACTTTGCATTAGAAGCCAAAACCATAACTTCGTGAGATGAGTTTGAAAAATTGTTTATCCAGAAGTTTGGGGATGATAAAACACCACAAGATTTAGTTTTGGAATTATCTTCCATGAAAATGAAAGGTAAAGAAAGGGTCAAAGAGTACAATCAGAGATTTTCTTATCTAAAGAATAGAATCTCTGCCACTGTTCTTCCTGCAGAACAACTTTTGGTTGCCTACTATGAAAAAGGCCTATCTGTACCTATTGCAATGTGGGTCAAAAGGGCAAAAAAAGAAAACTTGTTTGAGGCTTATGCTGAAGCCATTTAGGTTGAAAAAGATATCTATTTCCTAAAAGATAACCTTGATGCTTTAGAAGAACAACCTTCTACATCCAAAAAGAAAACTGATAATGTTCCCAAACCCACTACCCAAAACAAAGATGCCTTTGAAATGACTGATATTAAGAAGTTTCTCTCGAAAATGTCAAATGAGATGGTTGATTTAAAAAAGAATAATATTGAGAATAAAAATAATAATAGGGGTTTTGTAATGCCACCTTTCAGGAGACCTTATCAACCTCCCCAAAATGCACCACCTCCTAATCCTAATGAAGGGATGACATCTAAAGAAATTTATTCCACCTTCAAAGCTCTTGCCACTGAATCACAAAATGTCCCTGAACCCTCTTGTAGCTAGGTTTTTCACCCTAGCTTGTGCAAATGAGCACCTACTAAGGAGAATGGACTCCTTAGTAGTAGTTTAATAAATAGTAAATTAAAGTAAGAAAACAATATGAATTCTAAACTAGCATGAGCATTAAGAAACATAACAAAACATGGAAATATAAATGGTTTTTTGTATTAAAGATTATACCTCCAATGTGAAGGTTGGTGAAGTTCTTGCAATGGTCCAAGAGGGTTGCTCCAAACTCCAGCTTTGCTCCTTCTCTTTCTCCAAAGGGTGGAAATGGGCCAAAAGGGGCACTCAATGGTGAGAGTAGCTCAAGGGTGAGCTAGGGTTTCAAGAGTGATTTTGGCAGAGTAAGGGTGTATTTGATTGTGGTTATGAAATGAGGGGTCTCCATCACCTATTTATAGGTTTTTGGTGGTGGAGTGCTGGCCCATGGTTTTGGGAACCATATGGTTTAGGTCAGTTGTATAGGGTTTTTTCCTCCTTTTTCCTCTTTTTTTTATATTTTTTATTCCCTTTTTAGAGGGTTTTTGCTATTTTGGAGGAATTTTGGATAATATTGGGGGGGAAAGGGGGTTTTTTAGCCTTTTGGAGGCTTTGTAGGCCTTTTGGAGGCTTTTTAATGGGATTTTAGGGTTCTGAAGGTAAATATGGTAGAAAATATGGACAAATGAGTCATGTAATGGGGTGGATGAGGTAGTGAGCACTTTTTGGGTGTTAACAGATTGCCCCCTGATGTGTGAGGGAAGGATCTCATCGTATGGCCGATAGACATCATAAGTCCTGTATGGTTTTCCTGGGGTGTGGAGAAGAGAAGAAACAAACTGGAGCTCGGAACAATGGTCCCAAACATACTGCAAAAACTAAAAGTACATAACCTAAATAATGGATGAGGAATAATCTGATCATATGGACGAGGTGGGCATTCCCATGTGCGTATCAAGATACATAAAAAATAACTGGGAGGCCCGAAAAGGGGGACCTGTAGGATACATAGAGAACCACTATGTACATCATAAGGGTCCAGAGGGGACACAAATCTGTGGCATACTATTGGGCTGACCATGGCTGTGCTGAAGAACTGATACACTAGAATAACAACAGCGCTACTGAGTGGGGTACCAGAGGAACTGATGAGCTGCTGGATCATAGTGACGGGGAGTCATACTCTCAATGGTACACTAAACTGGAACTGATCTGGGTACTCAAGGAAGCATATAACTGGATGGCTTCCGAATACAATCACCAACGCAACCCAGACATCCACGGGAACATATAACTGGGCATTCCAAAGTGAGTCACCAATGTGCTAGAGTCAGGGGAGATCCGGGGTCTTCGAACAATAATGGAAGGGATATAAACCCTGCATGATTCTCAACGATGCGATCAAGGTGTTGAAGTCGAGCATGTGAGAAACAACCACTTGGAGAGGCAATGATGACTCCTCTCAAAATGGTCCGTAGGCACTCACCACAGATGGTGATGGGTCCAAGGTGCAGGGACCTCTGGATCTATCCTCTGGAATAGAGGGGCTATCGTCGACAGAGGGAGACTTGCAACTAGCAAGGCAATGATGTTTCCTTGATAGGAGCACGAGGTGGAGAATCGAAATGTGAGAGTACTGATGGTAGGACTTACATACGGTGGGGGATAACTGGGCAAGTAGAGTGGGTGGACTCAAACTTCCTTTGTTCAGAGTATGATGGCGGGAACGATCGGGAAGCATATGAAACGGACTGAGGGGGAAGGGAGGATAGCTATAATGGATCAAGGATAGTGACTGGGATGAGGGATACTCAAGCTGGTGTAAAATGGCAGGAGACTACAGAATACTCTGAACAAAGGTGACCTGATTGGGGGTGCTGCCAAGATGATCGATCATAGTGCCAAGAGGCATGGGGGGACTTCTTCATGGGTTAAGGAACTAGAAGAAGTGGATGAAAAATGGTACTATCGTTTGGATTTATACGAGCCCAGGACAGTTCATGCTCGTGATTGCTTTCAATTTTAAGGAGTCTGAAAGCGATAAGAAGACTCTAAAATGAGGGAATGGTACCGTCATTTGGATTTGTACGAGCCCAGGACGGTGCATGCTCGTGGGTGCTTTCAATTTTAGAGAGTCTGAAAGCGATAAGAAGACTCCAGGGGGTTGCTTTTTCGTGTGTTAGTCTCCAAGGCCCAAAGAAGCATAAAAGGATGCAATGAAGAACTCTTCTAGCCGGTGTGACTAGAGTATTCCTTTTTCGTAATTAGTCTACCAAGTCCAGAAAAGGGGTAAACTTATACCAGATAGATGCCCTTTTAGGTACTTTAACGAGCATGAAAGGAAGCAAGATTGCTCGGCGATCTTTTCATTGTTTTAGGAGTTAGAAAAGAGCTTAACAGAAACTCCCTAAGTGCCTTTTTCGTAACGGACTTGTCCGGCTCGAAAAAGGGATAAAATTATACCGAACAAAAGGAATGGTCAGGCAAGGAGGAAGTGCTCAATCAAGGAACATTGATGATGACCAAGAACGAGGGTAGGGGGGAACACTGGTGGTCCTCCTTGCGGGATAATGAATGGTGGAAAAATAACGAAATAATTACAGTATGACAGGAGTGAATGGCTCATGTAAAAATGTGGAACAATCCAATGGCGGTCGATGTGGTGCGCAAACCGAGGCAGCAAGGTGTCGGGACACAATTTTGAAACTGTACCAAGTGAGAGCAAGAAATGATCTCAAGCATCATCACGAGCTCGAAAAAATGAATCCGGCGATATAAAAAGTGTCAAAAATGGATAACGACCGATGTGGCACACAAACCGAGGCGACGGGGGGCATTTTGGAAAAATACCTGAAAATTCTGGGGGTGAGAGCGAGAAATGATCCCAAGCATCATCACGGGCTCGGAAAAATGAATCCGATGATATGAAATATATCAAAAACGGAGAGAATCCAAAGTGGCACGCAAACCGAGGTGACTAGTGGTGTCTAGAAAAATGCTCAAAAAGTTGCTAGTGAGAGTGAGAAACGATCTCAAGCATCATCATGGGCACGGAAATATGAATCTGGCGGTGCAAATGGTGCGAAAAATGGAGGTTAGAAGGAATCCAGAATGGTCAAAGGAAATAACTAGGTTAAAAAATGGCTACAAATAAAGGTGGGCCCACCAAGCAAAGGATGCAGTGGTAGGGAGAAATGATGACCCACGGGGGTAGAATACTAGGTGTATCGAATCAAATCATATATACAAGTGACATGTGACCTCAAAAATGGTTGAGATCACAAGTGTGAAAATGTGAGCAGGGTTAATGACTTGCCCCCATGTTATGTGCATGGGGTTTGTGATTGTGGATCACATATGTGTTGGTTGGAATGATGGGCTCATTGACGTGTTGAGATAGATGTGGTGGGGAAGGTTCAAAATGATTAATCATGCCCCCTATCCCAGGATCGAGGTAATCTATTATGCCCCCTAACTCAGAGGTGGCAATGTGGTGTTTTATGATAGCGAGGTCAAGACCGGGCATCTCGGTGTAGGACTAGGTAAAGACATCACGGAACTCTTGGAAAAAAAATTTGCACTCTCCAATCTCATAATCACTGCAGGAGGCTCCTAAGGTAATGATTTCAAGAGCACCAGGTGGGTCAGAGATATCTATGTGGATGATGGGTGAGATGTTGGCCATGTTACCTTCCTCAAAGGCATCAGGAGCGGGAATAGGATCCTTAAACCAGTCGACTTTGGTGGGAAGGAAATCTTTGGACTCAACCGCGAATTGGGTAGCTGTGGTAGAGGAGGAGTCTTCTGGGAGGAAATAGGAACAATGGTGCATGTCATCCCAGGGATAATCCGGGGCAGTGAGAGCCTCTAGAATCTCCTCATCATTGCGAAAACTTTGAGTTGTCAAATTGGTTGACGAGGAAGTGGTAGTCGAAGAGTTCATATAAATGGTGTTAATCTCTCCGGATGCGGATGATAACGGGGGGTGGATCTCCTCAATTGTGGGGGGTGCCGTCTCAAGGTCCAAATTATTCATCTTGTAGAGAGCTGCTCTGTAATCTGGGAGATTAGGACAGTGATGTGAGTAATGGCTGTAAACACCGCATATTACACAAGGGTGGTTGGTATGCAGTGATTTATCACGAGGCTTAGGGGTTGGATCGAGTTCGACAACCGGGATGTTGGGGTCATCATCGAGCATTTGCATGTGTTCCTGTAATGCAGGTAACTATGGACATTGATGAGTTGGATGGCCTAACTCATCACACAATGAGCATTTAGGAGGAGCACGAAACACGGGGGGGGTTTAACTATTTTGGGAGGGGGTACAACAGTGTATGGTTGTGGGCCTCTGCCCCCAGTGTGCTTGATAAGAGGGGGGGGATTCGTAGATGACGAAGGGGTAGTGACACCGGGAGGTGGTTGACTAGTAGTAGCAATGGGTTGCATCGGTTGGAGGATGACATTTGGTGTCGGCGGGGGAATGGGAGGCGAAATATACCACACGGGTAATCCTAAGGTTAACCCGGGGAGGCTGAGGGTAGCCATAATTAGGGCGCTTACTACTCCCGAGGGAGGGACTAGGAAGGGGATGGTGTGGATGGGTGTAACACCAATGTGACTAGGTACCAATGGTGGTTTGGGTAATAAGGGTGGTTGATTGGTGGGTGTTTGTGTATTGTGGGACAGGGTACATAGGTCAGATACTTCAGTCGTGGGTGACGGGGGAAGAATGGATTGGAATGTGGAGGTCATCGACGTATCTGAGTAAACTCCAGGTCCCATGGAGGAAACAAACGAGGTAGTGGCACCACCAACAGGTTGTTCAACCATGGGGAGAACATTCTCAGGTACATCGGTGGCATTTGGATCGTAATAGGTGAGTTGGTCAACCTTGACCACGCGTCTATCATGGGGGAACATCATGGTACAAAAAATGGATGAGGCAACCGCCCGCATGGCATACATGTAGCTATGGCCAAGTAAGAGGTTATAATCAAGTTGGGCATTAATGACCTCTATGTCAATGAGCATGGTTTTACCAGCCAACTGGACGGGGACATTAGCTAAGAGACCTTGGGGTTGAGGCGATGGCCGTCGTAGGCTCGCAACGCAGTGGTGGACTGCTGGAGAGTAGGGGATCCCAACTTCCGCCAAACGAATGTGGAAATAACGCATGTAGAGGCACCTTCATTTATAATGCACCGATGGATGACAAGATTCCGAACGGAAATAGAAACTTGGAATGCTAAAGTGGAAGGCAAACATGGTTCGGACTGGTCCAAATCGAATGCCATCAGTTGTGAATCATTGGGGTCAATAGCACCAATGGTGGAGAGCAAAGTCTTGCGCTGTGAAGGACAGTTTTTTAAGACTTCTAACGCAGACATGGCTGCGGGAGATTGGGCTAAGTCATCTACGATGTTGTAATTTGACGCAGCGCGAGCATTGGGGTTATTGTTGATGCGACGAAGTGGGAAGCGAGGTGCTTTGGAGGCACCATTGAGTGGATCCGGAGGTATACGTAACATCTGATCAGTGGGATGAGCGTTAGTGTTTTTGTCTGCGGGAGGGGTTTCAGGGGTGGAGCCATATTGGTTCCGACGGGTTTGGAAGTTGACATCAGCAGACGACATCATCAACAGGTGGTGAGTACCTGAGTCGAACATGGATTGATCAGGAGCAGCATAAGTGATCTATTGTTGTGGTGGTGCGTTGCCTTGAGGGGGAGCCAACGGTTGAGTGTTCACTACGCCTTGGGTTGGTAAGGGGTTTGCAGCACCAAAGGTTGCTGCTGAGGGGGTGGGGGGTTGGGCCGTGCTTGAGGAGCCGCATGCCCTTGGCGATGGGCATCATCAGCCCAAAGTTGCCAAGATCACTCCAAATGTGGGAAAGCATGTGTGTAGTGGCCATAGACCCCGCAAATAGAACAAGGACGGTTTGTTCGTAAATTAGGATTTTTGGCATGCTTGGGCGGTCGATCAGGGTTCTGGTTGGAAGGGGCCATATTATTGTTGTTTGGGGGATTGGGAGGTTGACCACCTTGGTCTAGAGGAGGGTTGTTCCCACAGTTACGGCCTTTGCCACGGTCTTGCTGGCCCTGTTGGCGCTGGTTGTTTTGGTTCTGTTACGGATTCTGTTGGGCGTAAACTTGCCCTTGGGCAGCAGGTGGGTTCTGGGGTTGTGCAGGTGCGGGAGCAGGCTGCGGTGGATAATAAGTAGGTGGAGGTTGCACAGGTGTTGAACCTTGTGGGGGTTACTGATATGTCTATGGAATGGGTTGTGGGTTTGCCGCAGGGGCTCCCTGTGGCGGGTAATAAGCAGGTTGGGCTTGAGAAGACACAGGAGCTGGTGCAGCCTGTGGATGGTAATATGGCTGAGGTGCGACCGGGGGAGCATAAGCAGGGGACGCATGTCCAAAGCACTGAGGTGGACATGAGGGTCTGTGAGAATGGTGGTGATGTGTCATAGGATCATATGAATTCATTGCTCCGAATTGAGATGTGGCCCGCGAAAGGTCGGGGCTAGGGCTAGGACGTGCTATGGAAAAGGGTTGGGAATGCAAGGCAACATGGCCAATGATTCCGTCTGCAGCATGGGATGCCCCCGGTGCATCGTGTTGGGAGGAATCGCCACGAGGGGCATCAAGTATAATGGTATAGAGATAACCTGACTGGGCGTAAATGAGGTCAAATTGCTGGGCTTTGAGGATGGCCTCTTCTTCGGACTGGGGTCGTTCGGATGCCACATCCTTGGCAATGGCAGGAAGGAGGGATTTTAGAAACCAATATAAGAAGATACGGTCGTCTAACTTGATTTTGCAGAGGCTGCGGTGTCGACGCCACTCATGAATGTGGTCAGTGATGTGGGTAGACGTGTTATGTCTGCAAGACAGTAGGATATCAACTCCCGCGTCATAGCGGACAGGTAACTGAAAGAACTGCAAGAAGGTGGAGGCAAGGGAAGTAAAGGTGGCATGGGTCCCATGGGGTTGCTCGATGTACCACTTAGCTGCAGAGCTAGTGGAGGTGCGCTGTAAAAAACAGAGGCAGATAGAGTCATCCACTATGGAGTTGGAGGAACACGATAGCTGGAAGGACATAATATGGTTCTGGGGGTCCTCACCTGCCTTGCCCTCAAACTTAGAGATGTTGAAGGGAAGCTTGGTGGGCATGTGAGGCCACGTAGGATCATGTCTAATGGGATCGTTAGTCAGTCTAGCTAGGTCAGGAAGGTTGAGGCTAGCCATGAATGGCAAACTAGTAGAAGGATGTGACATACTAGTGGGTTGGACCATGTTGGGGCCAATGCCCCCAAGTGTAGGGGCAGGGTTTGGGAGGTTTCCCCCAAGTGTAGGGACGAACATGGTATGGGATGGTCCTGCACCGCCAAGAGTAGTGTGAGTCACTGGTGGAGTGAAAAACAGCTCAAAAAACCTAATGCAACCGAGTGTGCAGAAGGAGAGCTTAAAAAATATGGCACTCAGGCCAACAACCAACTCAAAACACTTATTGTAACAGCTGTGCTACAATAAGTGGAGTATCAATAGAAATGGTCAGAATACCAACAAGCAACAGGTTTCCTAAAAAATAAAAATAGTGGACTCACTAGACCAAAAGGAGGTAAGGGAGCATGCAAACACCTAACTAAATAGTATTCTTACTCAACTAGACATATCCTCTTCAAGGTGATGAAATCCAAGTCAGACAATATGGATAGGAGAGCCAAGTGGCTAAAGATATCCCCCTACCGGGAGGGACACCAGGTAGTCAATCCTAGAAGAAAGGCAACTAAGATACCCCATTCATGACACGTCCAGAAAAGGTGAATCTGCCGTTTGGTTCTATCACCGCAGTATCCTCATACAGGGATACCCCGAGAACTGCAAAAGGTAGCCTTCGGTTACTGAATGGATTGTGGTATTCCACCATGTATTCCACTCAGGCCTCCGGAACCAGTCTCGTGACTTCAACCCTCCTAGGGGAGAGGCCCTCTGATAAAATGGTTGTGACCGTGCCAAAAAATACTAGGGTATTTTAGTTCCCTAATGGAAAACAGCTATGTCTCAAGTGTAAGCAACCGAGGGGTGTTATTTGGATGCCTATCCCCCCGATCCTACCTAACTACAAAAATTCTTATGTGTTCCCCAAGTGGGGTTAGAATGTTGGTTGTGTTAAGTAGTTTTTTAAGGGTTACTTGAATTAGGTGACAGAGTGTGTGCGTGTGAGATGATGAACCCAAATAAAAAGTGCCACGGGGTGGGCAACAAAAAATAACAATGTTGAATTTAAACTTTGAAATGCAAAATTTTCTCTTTTTCACTTAAAATTTGAAAAAATATTCTGTAGATGGAACAGAAATAAAAATGAAGAAAAGGTTATAAGAAAGTATGGCTACAGGTAGGACAGATGGCTGTGCAGGAGCAGAAAATAGTGCAGCAAAGTGCTGGGTTCAAAACAGGGAAAAAAGTGCAGAAAGAAGACCGCGGGTCTGTGGCAAATACCGGTGGTCAGACCGCGGGAAACAGAGCAACAGTCGCGAACAAGTTGCGGGTTTTTGGCCGAAAGAGGCAGTCGGACAACAGGAAATAGGTGGAAAGCCGCAGGCGGGTTGCAGGAAAATGGCTGAAAGCCGCAAATGGGATGCGGGAAAAAGGCCGACAGGTGCAGGCGGGTTGCAGGAAAATGGCTGAAATCCGCATTTGGGACGCGGGAAAAGGGCCGACAGGCGCAGGCGGGTTGCAGGAAAATGGCTGAAATCCACAGTCGGGATGCGGGAAAAGGGTGAACAGCTGCAGTCGGATCGCCCCGAACAAGCTAATAGCCGCGGTCGGATCGTAGGTAATAGACTGAAAACGGCCGGGAGGCTGCTGGAAACAGTCTGAGAGCGACGGTCGGATCACAGGTAAAGGCCTGAAAGATGCGATTGGAATGCAACTGTAGGGGGTAAAAGATGCAGTTTACGGCAACCGAAAGGGACAGCCGAACAGAAAAATATTGCAGATAATTAAAAACGTTTGAAACTTTAAAAACTATAACCAGAAATTCAAGCCAAGGGGAGTCGCCAAAACTGTAGCTAGGGTTTTCACCTTAGCTTGTGCAAATGAGCACCTACTAAGGAGAATGGACTCCTTATTAGCAGTTCAATAAACAGTAAATTAAAGTAAGAAAACAATACGAATTCTAAACTAGCATGAGCATTAAGAAACATAACAAAACATGGAAATATAAATGGTTTTTTGTATTAAAGATTATACCTCCAATGTGAAGGTTGGTGAAGTTCTTGCAATGGTACAAGAGGGTTGCTCCAAACTCTAGCTTTGCTCCTTCTCTTTCTCCAAAGGGTGGAAATGGGCCAAAAGGGGCACTCAATGGTGAAAGTAGCTCAAGGGTGAGCTAGGGTTTCAAGAGTGATTTTGGCAGAGTAAGGGTGTATTTGATTGTGGATATGAAATGAGGGGTCTCCATCACCTATTTATAGGTTTTTGGTGGTGGAGTGCTGGCCCATGGTTTTGGGAACCATATGGTTTAGGTCAGCTGTAAAGGGTTTTTTCCTCCTTTTTCCTCTTTTTTTAATATTTTTTATTCCCTTTTTAGAGGGTTTTTGCTATTTTGGAGGAATTTTGGATAATTTTGGGGGAAAAAGGGGGGTTTTTAGCATTTTGGAGGCTTTTTTGATAGTTTTGTGGCCTTTTGGAGGCTTTTTAGGCCTTTTGGAGGCTTTTTAATGAGATTTTAGGGTTCTTAAGGTAAATATGGTAGGAAATATGGACAAATGAGTCATGTAATGGGGTGGATGAGGTAGTGAGCACTTTTTGGGTGTTAACACCTCTGATGATCAAACAAACCAAGATCCACAGTTACCAGAAGGAGGAGATGAAGAAGGGGATCCACAGATTAATACTGTAAGCTATTTTTCTGAACTCCCAATGAATGATGAATAAGAAGAACCTGAGATAATGTTCAATGTTTAACATCCTTACAATACTAGATCAAGACCACAACCCACTCAGGAACCTTCATCTTCAATAGCAACTCCCAACAAAAGCAAAACTGTTCCTCAAAAAGATACAGTCATTCTTGAACTGAAGTACAGTTTGGGTGAAGATTTGAAAAGAGTTAAAGAAAATATTTCTTTGTTTGAACTTATGAAAATCCCTTCTATGAGGAATTCTTTACCTAAGAGTATGATAATCAAACAACCAATGAAATCACAAAACAATAACTTAGACTCTTTTACCAAACCAGAAGATTAGAAATCTGGAAGCAAGAGGACACCTCCTTTGTTGCTTACATTTGAAATGTTCAACATGAATGTACACAATTGCATGATAGACTCTGGTGCTTCCTCCAATGTGATGCCCTTGTCTGTCTGCAGAAAACTTAATGCCACTTGGGAACCCTGTCCTACTCATATTTTCCAGCTTGATAGATCTAAAGTAAGAGTAGTGGGGAGAATGAGAAATGTGTTGTTAACATTATCTGTTGATCCTTGGATTCACCAGACCATTGATATGGTTGTAGCTGACATCCATGAAGCCTATCGAATGTGGCTGAGAAGAGATTGGTCAGAGAAG
This sequence comes from Larix kaempferi, assembly GCA_027924585.1. NCBI lineage: Eukaryota > Viridiplantae > Streptophyta > Pinopsida > Pinales > Pinaceae > Larix > Larix kaempferi. The sequence continues at coordinate 554,997 of BSBM01000844.1, read as the reverse complement.
CTCAAGGGCTACTTTGCCACTGATTGGTCTCACCAATGGCTACCCTATAATGGACAACCAAACAAGATTAAGATCAGTAGGGAACCATTTATGAAGCAAACATTCACTGACCTTAATGATTCAAGTGAACCTGCTTGTTATTTTAGTTCACATATTGAGCATTTCACATTTGATACCTTTTTGGGGGATTTGCCAGCTAATTCTTTGCCAGATGAAAATGTGCAAAATGAATCTTAGATTGCTAATGTTATCACTGTACCATTCTTTGGAACTATTGTACATAATGGATATAATGTTAATACAAATTTTAGGATTGATCCAACTACTTGGACTTTATTCTTTGATGTCTCCAGATCCAAGGATGGAGATGGACCTGCAGGGTTTATCCTTATTTATCCAAAAGGGACTAAAACCATGATTGCTTGTAGACTTGAATTTGAATGTACAAATAATGTAGCTGAATATGAGGCTCTGGTGCAGGGACTCAAAAAGGCTATTGATATGGGTGCACAAGTGATGAATGTTTTGGTGATTCTGAAATTATAGTTAAACAAGTAAGAAACAAGATACACTGTCTATCTCCTTGTTTAACTAATTATCAGAAAATGGTAAGAGAACTCACCAATTCTTTCACTACATTCAACATTAATTTTGTCCCTAGGTCACAAAACTTTGCTATTGACCTTTTAGCAAATACTGCATCTAGGCTGATTTGTAGGGACCCCCATTTCGGGCTCCCCAAAATGAAAAACTTCCATGGAATTTGAACATATAAGTATAATTAATTTCAAAACTTCTAGTACGATTTTTAGAAGAAGATATAGACGCCACAGATATAGTTCTATCTATTGCAGTACATGAATGTCAATAAATAAAACTATATACCCAGATTCTTCGGTCCATCACAAGAGTTAGAAAAATAAATAAACTAAATACTTCAAACCTGTTTTCGACGGTTGGTCCAGCGAATCGATGGAGTCCTCGAAGTGGTTTCCACATGATCCAATCCAATTTCCTGACGAAGTACTGAGTGACCCCTCGGTTGACCTCCCTACAGTATCGGGGTTACTCTCCTTCATCCCGAACCCCGAGCTAATGGGGTCATAAGAACACACAAGCTAGCATCCCAAAAGGATATCCCAATCCCCGTTCCGGCTAATCCCAACTCCAAGGATCATAACATAATCCGAGATTACGATGACCATCTAGCATTAGGGAGCAAGAGATGTCTTTCTCTCCTTCTCCTCCCTCATTATATAGCAAAATCCTGTGTGCCATGTGTCTATCCATGCACATATTTAATTTAATTTAATATTTTAATTTCCAATATTCTCAAACACATGTGTCTTCTTAATGTCTTTAATGTGCACCTAAATCCCTAGATTAGTGGGAGTTAGGTGTAGAAGAGTTCTATTTCTCTTTTGGTTCTTATGTAGTTTACTTAAAAATCTTTTAGTTAGACTTATTGCTTTCTACTTTTCTTTCTTTTTCTAATATTAAAATTGAATTAAAAGATGATTCCTTTTACTAAAAGTATAAACTATTTTAAATTTCCTCTTTATAAAATAATGTAAATGAATAATAAAATTAATTAAAGTAAAATCTTGAATAATAATAAAAGAAAAACAATTCTTTTATTAATTACCTATTTCAATTCTTTCTCAAAATAATGAAGTCAAGAATGTTTAATAGAATGATTTAAAATAATAAAATCTAGAATCTTTAATAGAATGATTTAAAATAAAAAAATCTATAAAATCTTTTAAATAAATAATAATTTTTCTTAATAATAAAATTAATCAAATTTAATATAAATAAAGTCAATCTTTTAACCCCTTTTCAATATAATAAAATTAATTAAAATAAGAAATTTAATTAATGAAATCAATTAAAAATAAAATCTTGAATAGAATTATTCAAATTAATAAAATAGAACAAAATGAAATAAATTATTTCTTAAATCTTATGTAAAATTTTCATTTATACCATTGATTAATTTTCTTCCTCTCGTTCTTGTCTAGGTACCTCTTCGGCGGGCCCTTCTGACAGTTTCATTTCTTCCTTCTTATAGGGAGTACTGTGTAGCGACCGGGAACCGTTACTGCGATCTCTCAACTACGCTCCTTGGAGACTAAGGGATGTTGAGGGATAAGGCTCTCCTTATTGCATGCCCCTTAACTCATCGTACACAACCAAATCATTATGGCCTTTCCCGTATGGCATACGCTTCCCCGAGTGATCTGAAACGACTTCACCCTTGCATGGATTGCTAATCCAGGCTCAACAGTCAGTCGTCGTACCCCTATGTGTTCTTTCCATTCTTACGACCCCTAAATTTCCATTGTGGGTCAGTCGGTATATCGTCTTACCTGCCATTGCACACACTCAAGCACACATTAGTAGCGCTGCACTATATAAAATATTTACATCATGCATTCTAGTATCTCAGTCAGTCGAGCATACAAATTATTCATCATTTATCATCATGTCTCAGTCAGTTGAGCATATACACTATTCTTCATTTTCATTTTACAGCATTCTCAAAGTAAATTCAATTGGTTCGTGTTTTACTTAGTCGGTTCATTTCAAAACTAGTACCTCATTATTCTAAACAGTTAAGGTATCGAGGTGAGCATTACATACACCCCCTCATATTAAAAAAATCATCCCGAAGTTAATTATTATGTACTTCCATGGCGAGTTTTTGATGCAGGAGCATCGAGACCTAGGCAGATCAGTCAAAGTTGATCGACCGAAGAGAGCCGACCAGTGGGGGTCCCGATGACCATTGGTACAGGGAGCAAGTTGACTCATTGAGGTCAAAAAGTCGAGCAAAAGCAATCGGAGTGAGGCCGACTGAAGGATCAACAGATGTCGCGAGAAGTCGAGGACCAACAGAAGACAGTCGACAGATGATGAACGATGTGAAAGGTCGAGTAGTCGACAAGTGGTCAAACTATGACACGATAGGGTTTGGTGAAGCCAAGTGTAATGGGGAAAGAGTGACCTGACAGGATAGTCGATATTTGACTGACTACCGTAGCAGGGTCGAAAGTACAGAAAGTCAAGGGACTATACCAGTAGCCATTTGGGGTTGCTAAGGAAGTTATGATAGTTATTGCAAGTTGGTGAAGGACATGACATAGGACGTCATGGATAGAGGCTGTACATCACGGATAGAAGATGACAGTGCAGGTTCATAGGATTTGGAAGGTTCAACAAATGGAGGGAACGTGTGTCTCAGGATTGTCATAATATTGGAAACAGCACCCACAGAGTAGAAGAAGAAGAGGCCTTCAGTTTAAACAGGGGGCAGAGAGAGCAGAGCTAAGTGCAGAGCCGACAGAGTTGTGAAGAAGAGTCACACCAGCAGAGTGCAGAGTGTTGAGATCGAACCATATCTCAGAGTTTCGTGGTGAACTAGGAGAGGGTGAGGTCGACACACAGGGAGAACACACCATAGTTACTTCTAAGTTGTAATGGCTAAGGCCGATTGTAGTTAGTTATTTGCTTACAATTATTTTATATTGTAACCGATTTCAGAGAAGTAATATAAGCCAATCCAGGCATCTTGTTTTACACCTTGTTTGTGTGAGCATTGTGGTTTGTGTCGTGTGTATTGTTAAGCAAGAACCTTATTTCTGTAAGGTGACTTGCGTCAGTTGGTATCAGAGCCCGGAAGTGAGTTCGATTGGAGAAGAGAAGACTATACCAACCTGACTTGGGTCAGTTGGTATCAGAGCCCGGAAGCGAGTCCGATTGGAGAAGAGAAGACTATACCAACCTGACTTGTGTCAGTTGGTATCAAAGCCCGGAAGCGAGTTCGGTTGGAGAGAAGAATATACCAACTTGACTTGCGTCAGTTGGTATCAGAGCCCGGAAGCGAGTCCGGTTGGAGAAGAGAAGACTATACCAACCTGACTTGCGTCAATGGGTATCAAGATCTGAAAGTGTGAGGATTTTCAGCAGAAGTCGAAAATGGCTCATAGAGGCGTTAATGTCTGAGGACGAAGAGCGCTTGGCGCAGTAGCTATCACAGTGGATCGTGAGATGTTCGACGAATGCATATGAACAATGCGGACTTTGAAAAATGAATTCGTAGCTATCAAAGAAAACCAGAGGCGTGGTTGCATTCCTGAAGCGCTAGACCACAGCGACAAGGAAGTGGAAGCTCGGAAGCCGCAGTAGAAGAACCAGAGGAGAAACTCATGAAGCTTCTGACAGAAAGCAGAGATCAGGTGAAGATAGATGTGCGTACGTACTCAGGAAGCCTAGACCCAGAAGAATTGATCGACTGGTTCAGAGATATGGATAAATATTTCGATGTAGAGTAGATCGAGGATCCTAAACGGGTTAAGATTGCATGTCTAAAGTTGAAGGGTCATGCCTCGTTGTGGTGGGACAATGTACAGGCTGATAGACTCAAGAAAGGAAAGGAGAAAATCAAATCTTAGGACAGAATGGTTGCCAAGCTGGAGGGGAAATTCTTGCCAAATGACTATGTGATTTCCTTGTTCAGGAAGTTATAGAACTTTCGGCAAAAAGAGATGACCATGAAGGAGTACAAGGAGGAGTTCTACCGATTGTCGATTCGGCCAGGACAAACTGATGAAGGAGAAGAAGTTGTCGCCAGGTATGTGAATGGCTTGAAGTATGCTATTCAGGATGAACTCAGCATGTCGAGACTCAGAGAAGTCGGAGAATCCTATCAGTTATCTCTGAAGGCGGAAGAGAAACTATCGAGGAAGTCAACAGTGACCAGAGGCAAGATGACTAGTCGGGGTGGAAAGACTGTTTCCGTGAAAGGTCAAAGTAGCGGCTACAAGAAGGAAGGTGTCGAAGGTAGTTGATGCACAGAAGGGACACTGACGAAAGAGAAAGCGCAAGAGAACCAACGCGATGGTCGTGAGAACCGCGGTCCAGACGCGTATGGTCGACGTGGTCCATCCGATAAGAAACGAGTTAATAGACCAACTATAATCTATTACAAATGTCGAGGGACAGGCCATAAGGCATATGAGTTCCCAAAAAACTTACATGCTATAGAAGAGTCGAAACCCAGACGTCGAAAGGATGACCAAGTTGACGAGAGGGAAGAATTGGCGTTAGATAGCAGTGAAGGTGAGAAAAAGAAGAACCGAAATTTGACAGTTCAGAGAGCCTTGATCCAGGAAGATCAACGCGACCAGATGGAACCAGCACAACGGAAGGCTATCTTTCAAACGAAGGTGTGGATCGGAGAATGGCGATGCAATACCATAGTTGATGGCGGGAGTACAGAGAATCTTGTGTCCACAGAAGTCATCGAAAATATCGGGCTGAAGTGTTGAGAACACCCACGCCCTTATAAGATCTCATGGTTGCAGAAAGGACATCATGTCAAGGTGACCAGATAGTGCCTGATCAACTTCAAAGTTGAAGGATTGGAGGACAGTGTGCTGTGTGATGTAGTTCCCATGGATGCATGCCATCTGTTGTTAGAGAGGCCATGGAAATATGATCGTAAGATGATCTATGATGATCGAGCTAACACAGTTACAGTGTGGAAGAATGGCGTGAAAATGACTCTTAAGCCGAGGCAGGGAGAGCCAACCGACAGTAAGGACGGCGAGAGCAATCTTTGCGAGAAGTGAGTGTTGATGAGCACCGCCAAGGAATTCCTCGCGGAGGAGGAAAAGCAGTTGGGATGTTTTGCAGTCATTCCAAAAGGACCATATGTCGATGGAACAACTAATCGGGAGAGCATTCCAGCCGAAGTCGAGGAGTTGCTCGAAGAGTTTAGAGACATAATGGCTGATGAGAAACCGACGGGATTGCCGCCGACAAGGAGCATATCCCATCAGATCGACTTGATTCTAGGGTCTAGTCTGCCAGAGTCCAGCAGAAGGACAAGAGCTCAACCGACAGGTCCAAGAGTTGTTGGACAAAGGATTGATTCGAGAGAGCTTGAGCCCGTGTGTAGTACCAACAGTATTGACACCCAAGAAGGGAGGGGAGTGGAGAATGTGTACTGACCCCAGAGCCATCAATAGGATCACGATCAAGTATTGATTTCCATTGCCAAGGATGGATGACTTGATGGATTGCCTGAGTGGAGCAACATACTTCACGAAGTTAGACCTGAAGAGTGGATATCACCAGATTAGGGTTAGAGAAGGAGATGAGTGGTTAGTCATGCCATTCGGATTGACTAATGCACCCAGTACATTCATGAGATTGATGAATGAGCTACTGAAACCATTTTTAGGAAAGTTTGTCGTAGGCTATTTAGATGACATTTTGATTTTCATTCATACCAAGTTAGAATATTTGAAGCACGTTTGACAAGTATTGCAGAAATTACAGGAAGAGAAACTGATGATTAACCTGCAAAAGTGTTTCTTCATGAAGAAGGAATTGGTGTACTTGGGATTTGTAATTTTGGGTAAAGGGTTGGAGATGGATCCCGAGAAGGTGAAGGAAATAGTAGATTGGCCGGAACCGACAAGTACGACTGCAGTGAGAAGTTTCCATGGACTTGCTAGTTTTTACCGGAAGTTCATTCGGGGATTCAGTCAGATTTGTGCACCATTGACAGAATGCATGAGAAAGGGCAAGTTCGAGTTGATGGATAAGGCACAAGAAGCTTTCGACAAATTGAAGGAAAAGGTCACTGAGAGCCCAGTGTTGGCACTCCCAAATTTTTACAATTTTTTCCAGGTCGATTGTGATGCAAGTGGAACAACGATTGGAGCAGTGTTAAGCCAGGAAGGTCGACCAATTGCGTTCTTCCGTGAAAAACTGAGTGGGGAAAAGCAGAAATATTTGGTCTATGACCAAGAGTTCTATGCTATTATCCAAGCATTGAAGAAATGGAGGCATTATTTGTTGCCACAGGAATTTGTGTTATACACTGATCATCAAGCACTGAGGTATCTGAATACTCAGTCAAAGTTGGATCAGAGACACATGAAGTGGGTGGAGCTACTCCAGAGGTATACGTTCGTGTTGCGACATAGGTCAGGCAAGTCGAACAAATTTTCCGACACGTTGAGCAGGAGGGTTGCGCTGTTGAGCACGATAACTATTCAGGCAATAGGGATAGAGTCGATAAAGACAAAGTATGAAGCAAACGAATATTTTGCGAAGGCAGGGAAGGCTTGTTGAGAGCCTTGGAGCATCAACAAGACTCCATATTTGAGTTATCTGATTCAAGAAGGTTACCTGTTCAGGGGAAGTCAGCTATGTATTCCCAGAGGATCAATGAGAGAGAACCTAATCCGAGAGTTTCATAATGGTGGGTTAGAAGGACACTTTGGGATCAACAAGACCAAAGCCCTGATCGACGAAAAGTATTTCTGGCCAAGGATGTCGACAGATGTCAGAAAATGGGTTCGACAATGTCAGGTTTTCCAGTTGGAAAAGGGAAAGAGTCAGAACACGAGGTTGTATACACCATTTCCAGTACCAGAGAACCCATGGGAGCATCTTAGCATGGATTTTTTGTTAGGATTACCAAGGATTCAGTAGGGGAACGACTCAATATTTGTTGTAGTCGACAGATTTTTGAAGATGGCACATTTCATACCATGTAAGAAAACAAGTGATGCCACAGGAATCGCTATACTATTCTTTAAGGAAATAGTCAGGTTGCATGGATTGCCAAAGAGTATCACGTCGGATAGGGATACAAAATTCATGGGGCATTTCTGGAGGACCCTATGGAAGAAACTCGACACGAAGTTAGAGTTTAGTTCGGCATATCATCCATAGACAGACGGACAAACCAAGGTTGTAAACAGAAGTTTGGGAAACTTTCTGAGATGTTTAGCAGCCGACAGACCCAAGCAGTGGGAAAATGTGTTGGCACAGGCAAAGTTTGCGTATAACAATTTTGTGAATCGATCGACGGAATTGAGTCCATTCCAAATTTTTCAGGGGAGGAGTCCACATGTAGTGGCAGATTTGGTCGAATTGCTGACAGAAACTAGGAAGAGCACGGATGCAGAATCATTTGCAGAGCATATGCATGAAGTTCATGAAAATGTGCAAAAGCGCATCGAGAAGAGTAACATGGCCTATAAGTTGAGAGCCGATCGGAGGAAGAGACTATTGTCATTCCAAGAAGGGGACTTAGTCTATGCATACTTGCGGAAGGAGCGATTTTCGATAGGAACATACAACAAGCTAAAGTTGAAGAAGATAGTACCGTGCAAGATTCTGAAGAAGATTTCAAACAATGACTATGTGTTGGAATTGCCAGAAGACTTGAACATTTCAGCAACGTTCAACGTCTCAAACCTGTATAAGTTTGAAGAAGGGTCAAGCAGCAACAAAGGGGAAGGAACCATATCGACTAGATAGAACAGATTCCAGACCGACATAAGGAGGGGATTGAAAAAGTAATTAATGAACGCGAAGTAGGGTGTACCCGAAGATCTCGCATGAAGGAATAATTGGTGCGATGGACAAATGATGAGTTGCAGGAAGCGACGTGGATTTCCGAAGAGGAGTTCAGGAGACTGACGGAGCAGTCGAATTCTTTTTCACCTAGGGAGACTGATGCAGGAGCATTGGGACCTAGGAAGATTAGTCGAAGTTAATCGACCAAAGAGAACTTACTAGTGGGGGTGCCAATGACCACTGGTATGGGGAGCAGGTTGACTCATCGAGGTCAACAAGTCGAGTAGAAGCAGTCGGAGTGCGGCTGACTGAAGGATCAGCAGATGTCGCGAGAAGTTGAGGACCGACAGAAGACAGTCAACAGATGATGAGCGATGTGAGAGGTCGAGTAGTCGACAAGTGGTCGAACTATGACACGACACAGTTTGGTGAAGCCAAGGGTAATGGGGATATAGTGACCTGACAGGACAGTCGAGATGTGACTGACTGTTGTAGCAGGGTTGGAAGGACAGAAAGTCAAGGGACTGTACCAGTAGCCATTTGGGGTTGCTGAGGAAGTTATTACAGTTATTGAAAGTTGGTGAAGGACATGACAGAGGACGTCATGGACAGAGGATGTACAACACGGATAGAAGCTGACAGTGCAGGTTCGTAGGATTTGGAAGGATCGGCAAATGAAGGGAATGCGTGTCTCGGGATTGTCATAATCTTGGAAATAGCACCCGTAGAGTAGAAGAAGAAGAGGGATTTAGTTTAAACAGGGGGCAGAGAGAGCAGAGCTGAGTGCAGATCCGAGAGAGTTGTGAAGAAGAGTCACACCGACAGAGTGCAGAGTGTTGAGATCAAACCATAGCTCAGAGTTCCGTGGCGAACCAGGAGAGGGTGAGGTCGACACACAGGGAGAACACACCACAGTTACTTCTAAGTTGTAACGGCTAAGGCCGATTGTAGTTAGTTATTTGCTTACAGTTATTTTACATTGTAACCGATTTCAGAGAAGTAATATAAGCCAATCAAGGCATCTTGTTCTACACCTTGTTTGTGTGAGCATTGTGGTTTGTGTCGTGTGTATTATTAAGCAAGAAACATATTTCCGTAAGGCGACTTGCGTCAGTTTTCTCTTTCTTTCCACATTCATTTCTTCAATGTAATCACAATTGATAATAAAATTTCATTTCTTTTTTTTCTACCATCATATAAGTATACATCTCATATTTGACAATATAACTAAATCGTACCTTCATAGTGTAGCAATCCCCACAGCAGTCCTTTATTGGCTCATTCATTGGAACCGAATTTGAAATCGTCCTTAACAAATTCGTTTTATTCATTAAAACTATAAATATATCATTTATCTAAATCCTTTAAGCACTAACACATTTTCACATAAGGAATGAAATCTTCAATCCCAATTTCTTCCTTTTCTATGGTTACGTATAACTATCATATATTTTAAACAATATATGAATTTCAAAATAAGAATTGACCCTTCTGAATTATGTTCGTCAATAGATACCTTATCCATTCCTAAACTAATCTTACATACAACCTCTCTCTTCTCATAATCGAAAGTATAATTAAATACTGGAGTTCCATTTACTTAGTATAGCAAAAGTATAATCTCAGATTTTTATAAACAAAGTCATGTGAGGTTTTCTTCTCTTCCTAACTCAAACACAGTTAAGATTCTATAATCCAAGTAAGTTTAACTTCTCTCTTTTCACAATCCCATGTACGATTACAAACTAGTAGTGCATACCTGTGAAGCCATCACCTTGATTTAAGAAAATAAGAATTTACAACCAATTGATAAAATTCTTGACGCAAGACCCCTCTGTTGGCACTTTGATTCAGTTGTCATTGGTGGTTGGAAAGCAGCGACTGAGTTTTTAAATACAAGAAAAGAATGTTGTTAGACAAGCTGTGACTCAGCAACTTAGACAAGCTATAACTCAGATAGCTATGACTCAGACAAGCTATGACTCAGTAACTCGGATAAGCTATAACTCAGACAGCTGTGACTCAGACGGCTGCGACTCAGATGGTCGTGACTCAGACGGTTGTGACTAAGATAAGAACACAGTGATTCACGTCTTGATTTTCGGGTAGCTGGAGATGAATCTCGGAACTATGGGACATGGGTTTTGTGCGCAACGGCCTCATTTACCTGAATCGCAAGGAAATCGCAAAATAAAGCTACGGTTTGAGCTATACAAGTGGTTCTCTGAACATGTAATTCTCAGATTTACTATTGCAGCCGGTTTTTTACAAATTAGCAATTGGTTGAAACAGCTGTGACTCAAATAGCCATTATTCAAACAAGCTACGACTCACAAACATATTTTTAATTATTTAGTTATAGCGTGTAAACTGTGGAATTCAAAGAGACAGTTAAAATGTCAGTTACAACATGTAAATTTTGGAAGTTAAAGAGACAGTTTCAGTTTTAAAATTGGTATATCTGGAAGTTAAAGAGACTGAGGCATATAACTTCAGCATCTATAAAAAAGAATTGATGAGAACAAAATTAGTGTGAGATTTGAGAGGATGAAGAGGAATCGTTACTGATGAAGGTGTGATTCAAAGAAAATGAGAACAAAAATGTATGGCTCGATTTAATGAAGAATAGATGCCCAAAAACTCAAGCTGTAGCAGCACATAACAAAATAAAAAGGGTATGTACTGATATATCTGAACTAGTGTGATATAATTGATTTAATTTTTTCTTACATAGGGTGGTATGGAGGAGCAAGGGAAGATTGTAAAGTCTTCTTGGCAAGTTGGTGCTTGTACATTTGGGAGTTGTAGCTTCCATTCAGTTGGTGCTGAAGAAACAGAGGTAGCAGCCTCATCTGGGTTGTAGCTCAGATAAAATAGAATGTAAAGAGAAGTTGGAGCTTTCCTTTCATACTAAGAAGAAGAGGTTTTTTCCCTTTATGGGTTTCCTCAGGAAAATCAGTGCCTCTGCATATTTATGTGATTGAACATTTTTTATATGCCTTGTAGTTAATTTTGTTATAACAATATACCTGCTATAAAAGAATGTGCATAGAACATCTCATATCATATTGATCATCACACTTCATCAATGTTAAAAGGGAAAAGGAATGTAAAATTTTTTAAGCACAGTAATAACTGATTCACCCCCCCCCCCCCCCCGCCTCAGTTATTTGAATACTTTCAACAATTGGTATCAGTGCAGTGTTCCTTTAGTCTAAGGTAGATCCGAAAGCTTAAACATGACAAGCCATGAAGGCTCAACCAATAAAGCTCCTATGTTTGATGGAACAAATTTTTCCTTTTGGAAAGTTAGAATGAGAACATATTTAATGTCCTTAGGCACTGATGTTTGGGAAATTGTAGAAACTGGATATACAAAACCTGTGGTTCTTGCTTCCAAAGATGACAAGATGGAATTCAGTTTTAATGCTAAGAGAATGAATGCAATATTAAGTGGTCTTGCTAAATCTGAGTTTGAGAAAGTGATGCATCTTGAATATGCTAAAGATATGTGTGATAAACTTATTAATAGCTATGAAGGGAATGAGAAAGTAAAAGATGCCAAATTGCAAACATACAGGCTGAAATTTGAACAACTAAAGATGAATGAGGATGAGACTATTAGTAAATATTTCCTAAGGGTTGAAGAGCTTGTGAATGCTATGAAGGGCCTCGGTGAAACAATTGAAGAAGCATCCTTAGTTCAAAAAATTTTAAGATCTTTGCCTGATAAATTTAACCCCAAAGTTTCAGCAATAGAAGAGTTAAATGATCTTAAAAATCTAGATATTGATAAACTCCTAGGAACTATAACTTCCTATGAGATGAGGATCAACAAAGATACAAATACCATTAGAGAAGCCTCCTTTAAAGCAGATAAGAATTGTAGCTAGGGTTTTACCCCTAGCTTGTGCCAATGAGCACCTACTAAGGAGAATGGACTCCTTAGTAGCAGTTCAGTAAATTAAACTAATTAAGCTAAAACAGAAAATTAAATTAATTCCAAAACAAGCATGAAACATAAACATCAAATTTAAAGAATGGCTTTTTGTATTGATGTTACCTTCAATGTAAAGGTTTGATGAAGCCCTTTGTAGTGTCCAAGAGGATGCTTCAAGCTTCAATATGCTCCTTCTCCTTCTCCAATGGTAGTGATGGGCCAAAGGTGGCTCTCAAGGTGAAAATAGTTCAATGGTGAACTAGGGTTTCGAGAGAGATTTTGGCAGAGTAAGGGTGCTTGTGATTGTGGATTTGGAATAAGGGATCTCCATCACCTATTTATAGTTTTTTGGTGGTGGAGTGCTGACCCATGGTTTTAGGAAACACATGGTTTTGGGTAGCTGTATAGGGTTTTTTCCTCCTTTTCCTCATTATTTTATATTTTTTATTCCCTTTTTAGGGGATTTTTGCTATTTTTGGAGGAAAAGGGGGTTTTTTAGCCTTTTTTAGGCTATTTTGAGGGTTTTGTGGCCTTTTGGAGGCTTTTTAATGGGATTTTTTGGGATTTTAAGGGAAATATGGTAGGAAAATGGACAAATGAGCCATATAATGTGGTAGATGAGCTAGTGAGCACTTTTTGAGTGTTAACAGATTGCCCCCTGATGTGCGAGGGCAGGAGCTCATCGTATGGCCGATGGACATCATAAGTCATGAATGGTTTTCCTGGGTGTGGAGAGAAGAGGAGAAACAAACTGAAGCCTGGAACAACGATCCCAAACAACTGCAAGAACTGAAAGTACATAACCTCAATAATGGATGAGGAATCATCTGATCATATGGACGAGGCGGGCATACCCATGCTCGTATCAGGATAAATAAACAGAACTATAAGGCCCGAAAAATGGGGACCTGTAAAATACATGACCACTGTGTACATCATAAGAGTCCAGAGGGGACACAAATCTGGGACATACTGCTGAGCGGATCATGTGTGAACTGCAGAACAGGTGCACTGGAACAATCAACAGTGCTACTGAGTGTGGTACCAAAGGGGCTGATGAGCTGCTGGATCAGAGTGACAAGGGGTACACTCACAATGGTACACTGAAACTGGAACTGATCTGGGTACTCAAGGAAGCATATAGCTGGATGACTTCCGAATACAAACGCCAACGCAGCCCGGACATCCACAGGAACATAGAACTGGGTGTTCCGAAATGACTCACCAATGTGCTAGAGTCGGGGGAAATCCGGGGTCTTCGACTAAAAACTGACGGGATATAATCCTACGCGATCCTCAACGATGCGATCAAGGTGCTGAAGTCGAGCATGTGAGGAGCAACCACTCGGAGAGGCAATGATGACTCCTCTCAGAATGATCCGTAGGCACTTACCACAGATGGTGATAAGTCCAAGGCGTAGGGACCTCTGGGCCTATCCTCTGGAATAGAGGAGCTGTCGTCGACAGAGGGAGACCTGCAACTATCAAGGCAATGATGTTTCCTTGACAGGAGCACGAGGTGAAGAACCAAAATGTGATCGTACTGATGGTAGGACTGACAAACTGTGGGAGGACAACTGGGCAAGTAGAGTGGGTGGACTCAAACTTCCTTTGTTCAGAGTATGATAATGGGAATGATCTGGCAGCATATGAAACTGACTGAGGGGAAAGGGATCATAGCTGTAATGGATCTGGGAGGATAACTGGCTGAGGGAGACTCAAGCTGGTATAAAATGGCAGGAGACTGCAGAATACTCTGAACAAAGGCGACCTGATTGGGGGTGCTGCCGAGATGATCGATCATAGTGCCATGAGGCACAGGAGGGTACTTCTTCATGGGTTAAGGAACTAGAAGAAGTGAGTGTAAAATGGTACTGTCGTGTGGATTTTACGAGCCCAGGACAGTTCATGCTCGTGGTTGCTTTCAATTTTAAGGAGTCTGAAAGCGATAAGAAGACTCTGAAGTGTTGGAATGGTACTGTCGTGTGGATTTAACGAGCCCAGGACAGTGCATGCTCGTAGTTGCTTTCAATTTTAGAGAGTCTGAAAGCAAGTAAGAAGACTCTGAAATGATGGAATGGTACTGTCGTGTGGATTTTACGAGCCCAGGACAGTGCATGCTCGTGGTTGCTTTCAATTTTAGAGAGTCTGAAAGCAAGTAAGAAGACTCCAGGGGGTTGCTTTTTTGTAGATTTAGTCTCCAAGGCCCAAAGAAGCATAAAAGGATGCAATGAAGAACTCTTCTAGCCGGTGTGACTAGAGTATTCCTTTTTCGTAATTAGTCTACCAGGTCCGGAAAAGGGTTAAACTTATACCAGATAGACGCCCTTTTAGGTACTTTAACGAGCATTAAAGGAAGCAAGATTGCTCGGCGATCTTTTCATTCTTTTAGGAGTCAGAAAAGAGCTTAACGGAAACTCCCTAAGTGCCTTTTTCGTAAAGGACTTGTCCGGCCCGAAAAAGGGATAAAATTATACCGAACAAAAGGAATGGCCAGGCAAGGAGGAAGTGTTCAATCAAGGATCAGTAATGATGACCAAGAACGAGGGTAGGGGGGAACACTGGTGGGCCTCTTTGCGGGGTATATGAAATGGTGGCAAAATAACGAAACATTTGCAGTATGACAGGAGTGAATGGCTCATGTAAAAATGTGGAACAATTCGATGGCAGTCGATGTGGCACGCAAACCGAGGCAGCAAGGTGTCAGGACACAATGTTGAAAGTGTACCAAGTGAGAGCGAGAAATGATCTCAAGCATCATCACGAGCTCGAAAAAATGAATCCGGCGATATAAAGGATGTTAAAAATGGGTAACGGCCGATGTGGCACGCACACCGAGGTGACGAGGGCGTTTTGGAAAAATACCCGAAAAATCGGGGGGTGAGAGCGAGAAATGATCTCAAACATCATCACCAGCTCAGAAAAATGAATCCGATGATGTAAAACATGTGAAAAACGGAGAACGGCCGATGTGGCACGCAAACCAGGGCGACAAGGGTGTCATGGCACGATGTCAATAAAGGTTCTGGTGAGAGCGAGAAATGATCTCAAGCATCATCACGGGCCTGGAAATATGAATCCGGCATTGCAAATGGTGCGAAAAACGGAGGTTATAAAGACTCCGGAATGGTCAAAGGTGAGCCCACCAAGCCAAGGATGCAGTGGTAGGGAGAAAGAATGCCTTGCGGGGGCAGAATACTAGGTGTATAAAATCAAATCAAATCTACAAGTGATGTGTGACCTCAAAAAATGGTTGAGATCACAAATGTGAAAAAGTGAGCAAGGTTAATGACTTGCCCCCATGCGATGTGCATGGGGTTTGTGATTATGGATCACATATGTGTGGGTTTGAACAATGGGTTCATTGACGTGCTGAGATAGATGTGATGGGGAAGGTTCAAAATGATTGATCATGCCCCCTATCCCAGGGTCGAGGGAATCTATTATGCCCCGTGACGCAGAGGTGTCAAGGTGGTGCTCTATGATGGCGGGGTCAAGACCGGGCATCTCTGTATAGGACCAGGCAAACACATCACGGAATTCTCGGAAGAGTTTTCTGTACTCCTCAATCTCTTGTTCACTGCAGGAGGCTCCTAAGGCAATGCATTCATTGACGCCAGGGGGGTCAGAGATATCTATATGGATAATGGGTGAGATATTGGCCATGTTACCCTCCTCGAAGGCGTCAGGAGCAGGAATAGGGTCCTTGAACCAGTCGACCTTGGTGGGGAGGAAGTCTTTGGACTCAACCGTGAATTGGGGAGCTGTGCTAGAGGAGGATTCTTCTGGGATGAAATAGGAACGATGATGCATATCATCCCAGGGATAATCTGGGGCAGTAAGGGCCTCAAGAATCTCCTCATCAGTATGGAAAATTTGCGTCGTCAAATCGTTTGACGAGGGGGTAGTGGTGGAAGAGATCATGTAGATGGTATTAACCTCTCCGGAAGGTGAAGAGTCTGGGGGGTAGATCTCCTCAATGGTCGGTGGTGCCGTCTAGAGATCCAGATTGTTCATCTCATAGAGAGCCGCTCTGTAATCCGGGAGATCGGGACAATGATGTGAATAATGCTCGTAAACACCGCATATGGCGCAGGAGTGGTTGGTACGTAGGGACTTATCTTTAGGCTTAGGAGTGGGGTTTAGTTCGACAACTGGGATGTTAGGGTCATCGTCGAGCATCTGCATGTGCTTCTGTAATGCTGGTAACTGTGGGCACTAGTGAGTGGCATGGCCCAACTCGTCACACAGCGAGCATTTGGGAGGAGCACGAAATACTGGAGGGTTTTTTACTGTCTTTGGAGGCGATACAGCAGTGTAAGGTTGTGGACCTCTGCCCCCAGTGGGTTTGGGAGTAGGAGGGGGGGTCGTGGAGGACGAAGGGGTAGAGACACCGGGAGGTGGCTGAGTGGTAGTAGCCATGGGTTGCACCGGTTGGAGGACGACATCTGGTGTCGGCGGGCAAACGGGAGGCGAAAGATACCATACAGGTAATCCTAAGGTTAACCCAGGGAGGTTAAGGGTAGCCATGACCGGGGCGCTTACTACTCCCGATGGAGGGACTAGAAAGGGGATCGTATGGATCGGTGTAACACCAATGTGGCTAGGTACCAATGGTGGTTTAGGCAACAAGGGTGGTTGATTATTAGGCGGTAGGTTGTCATGGGACAAGGTACATAAGTCAGACATTTCGGGCGTAGATGGCGGCGGAGGAATGGATTGAAAGGTGGAGGTCATGGGCGCATCCGAGTAAACCCCAGGCCCCGTAGAGGAAACAAACGAGGTGGTGGCATGAGAAACAGGTTGTTCAACCATGGGGAGAACATTTTCGGGTGCCGCGGGAGCACTGGGATCATAGTAGGTGAGCTGGTCAATCTTAACCACGCGTCCCTCATGGGGGAACATCATGGTGCGAAAGACAGAAGAGGCAACCGCCCGCATGGCATACATGTAGCTGCGGCCAAGTAAAAGGTTATAATCCAATTGGGCATTGATTACCTCTATGTCAATAAGGACTGTTTTACCACCTAACTGGACTGGAACGTGGGCTAGGAGACCTTGGGGCTGAGCCGAACGACCGTCGTAGGCGCGTAACGCAGTGGTGGACTGCTGGAGAGGAGGGGATCCTAGCTTCTGCCATACAAATGTAGACATAACGCATGTGGAGGCACCCTCATCGATGATGCACCGATGGATGACAAGATTCCTAACGGAGACAGTGACTTGGAATGCTAAGCTGGAAGGTAGGCGTGGTTCAGACTGGTCTAAATCAAAGGCCATCAAATGCGAATCAGTTGGGTCAATCCCCCCAATGGCGGAAAGTAAAGTCTTGCGCTGGGAAGGGCAGTTCTTCAAGACTTCTAACGCAGACATGGCTGCGGGAGATTGGGCCAGGTCATCTACAATGCTGTAGTTTGACGCAGCGCACGCATTAGGGTTATTGTTGATTCGGCGAAGTGGGAAACGAGGTGCTTTCGCAGCGCCGTCTATGGGCGGCGGAGGTATACGTAACGCCTGATCGGTGGGATGGGCGTTAGTAGGTTTATCCGTGGGAGTGGCTTCAGAGGTGGAGCCATATTGGTTCCAACGGGTCTGGAGGTTGACATCAGCAGATGACATCATCAGTAAGTGGTGGGTACCTGAGTCAAACATGGGTTGATCAGGAGCAGCGTAAGTGATCTGTTGTTGTTGGGGCGCATTGGCTTGATGGGGAGCCAATGGCTGAGTGTTCACTACGCCTTGGGTCGGTAAGGGGTTCTGCAGCACCAAAGGGGGTTGTTGAGGTTGGGGGGGGTTGGGTGGCGCTTGGGGAGCCGCATGCCCTTGGCGATGGGCCTCGTCAACCCAGAGTTTCCGAGCTCGCTCCAAGTGTGGGCAAGCATGGGTGTAGTGTCCATAGACCCCGCAAATAGAACAAGGGTGGTTTGTTCGCAGATTGGGGTTTTTAGCCTGCTTCGGTGGGCGATCAGTGTTTTGATTAGCGGGGGCCGCATTGTTGTTGTCAGGGGGATTAGTCGGTTGACCAGCTTGGTCGGCGGGTTGGTTGTTCCCCCGATTACGGCCCTTGCCGTGGTTCTGTTGGCCCTGGTTTCGTTGGTTATTCTGGTTTTGCTGCGGGTTTTGCTGGGCATAAACTTGCCCTTGAGCAGCAGGTGGATTTTGAGGTTGCGCAAGTGCTGGAGCAGGCTGCGGAGGATGATATGCAGGTTGAGGCTGAGCAGGTGCAGCAACTTGAGGGGGTTGCTGATAGGACTGCGGAGCAGGTTGTGGATGTGCCGCAGGGTCTGCCTGTGGCTGATAATAAGCAGGTGGGGCTTGGGAAGGCGCAGGACCAGAGGCAGCCTGCTGATGGTAGTAAGGCTGAGGGGCGACTGGAGGAGCATAAGCAGGAGTCGCATACCCGAAGCACTGAGGAGGACATGAGGGTCCATGGGAATGGTGATGTGTCATGGGAGCATACGAGTTGGTTGCTCCCGACTGTGAAGTAGCCCGCGACAGGTCAGGGCCAGGGGTAGGACGTGCTATAGAAAATGGTTGGGGATGCAAAGAAACACGGCCAATGATACCATCTGCAGCGTGGGATGCCCCCGGCGCATCATGCTGGGAGGACTCGCCGCGAGGGGCGTCAGGTATAATGGTATAAAGGTAACCCGATTGGGCGTAAATGAGGCCGAACTGTTGGGCCTTAAGGATGGCTTCTTCTTCAGACTGGGGTCTTTCTGAGGCTACATCCTTAGCAATAACAGGGAGAAGGGATTTGAGGAACCAATCTAGGAAGATACGGTCGTCTAGTTTGATCTTGCATAAGCTACGGCGTCGACGCCACTCATGGATGTGGTCCGTGATATGGGTAGCCGTGTTTTGTCTACAAGATAGAAGGATCTCAACGCCTGCGTCATAGCGGACGGGCAACTGGAAGAACTACAGGAAGGTCGAGGCCAGGGAAACAAAGGTGGCGTGGGTCCCATGAGGCTGTTCAATATACCACTTGGCTGCAGAGCCAGTGAAGGTGCGCTGTAAGAGACGGAGGTGAACAGAGTCATCCACTATGGAGTTAGAGGAACACCATAGGTGGAAAGACATGATATGGTTTTGTGGGTCCTCACCGGCCTTGCCCTCGAACTTAGGGATGTCCGAGGGGAGCTTGGTAGGCATATGAGGCCATGTAGGGTCGTGTCGAATAGGATCGTTGGTCAATCTGGCCAGGTCAGGTAGGTTGAGGCTAGCCATGAATGGCAATTGGAGGAAGGATGTGACACCGTAGTGGGTTGGACCAAGTTGGGGCCAGTGCCCCCAAGTGGAGGGACAAGATTTAAGGTGGTGCCCCCAAGTGGGGGAACTGAGGTAGTGGAGGATGGTCCAGCACCACCATGGGTAGTGTGAGCCACTGAAGTAGTGGGGATAGGTATTCCCGCTGTGGGAATAGGTACCGTGAGGGGAACGGTAGATGGGTGCCCCATGGAGGGCATACCCAAAACAGGTGTAGTAACTGGTGTAGTGGTGGATGTGCCACCAATGGTCCCTATGACAAACGGAGCGGAAGTCGTGCCAGCCATGGGGCTAGTAGGGGCAGTGTAAATAGGGTTCTCAGACTCTTCGTCAGAATCATAGGTAAAGTAAGGGGCGTCACTATCTGGTGACGGAGTCCTACGTCGCTGACGAGTGGAGTCAAGTGACAAGGCTCTAGATCTGTGATGAGTGGTATCAACGGACAATGATCGGAATCTATGACGGGTGGTGTCGAGAGAACCGTGCTGTGGGGGCTCGCCCCTGAGGCGCCGAGAATGTCTCGGGGACTCAATGGTGACAGATGGTGTCTAATCTCTGTGGGTTGAGGTGAGTATAAAAACAGCTCAAAAATCCTAATGCAACCGAGTGTGCAGAAGGAGAGCTAAAAAACAAGGCACTCAGGCCAACAACCAACTCAAAACACCCACTGCAGTAGCTGTGCTACAATAGGTGGAGTAACAACAAAGATGGTTAGAATACCAACAAGCAGCAGGTTTCCTAAAAAGAAAAAATGTTGGACTCACTAGACCAAAGGGAGGTAAAGGAGCATGCAAACACCTAGCTAAAAGTATTCTGACTCAACTAAACATATCCTCTGCAAGGTGATGAAATCCAAGTCAGACAATATGAGTAGGAAAGCCAAGTGGCTATGATATCCCCCTACCGAGAGGGACACCGGGTAGTCAATCCTAGAAGAATGGCAACTAAGATACCCCGTTCAGGACACGTCCAGAAAGGTGAATCTGCCGTTTAGTTCGTTGACCGCAATACCCCTATACAGGGATATCCCGCGAACCGTGAAAGGTAGCCCTTCGGTTACTGAATGGATTGCGGTATTCCACTCAGGCCTCCGGAACCAGTCTCCCAACTTCAACCCTCCTAAGGGAGAGGCCCTCTGATAAACTGGTCGTGACCGTGCCAAAAAGTACTAGGGGATTTTGGTTCCCTATTTGGACAACAACTATGTCTCAAGTGAAATAACCAAGGGGTGTTATTGGAAGCCTATCCCCCTGATCCTACCTAACTGCAATGATTCTTTTGTGTTCCCCAAGTGGGGCTAGAATGTTGGTTTAATTAGGTACTTTTTAAGGCTCACTTGATTTATGTGACAGAGTGTGTGCTCGTGAGGTGTTGAACCCAAAAATAGAAGTGCCACAAGGGGGGCAACTTCCAATCTATCAATAATACTGAAATTGAAAGTTAAACTTGCAAAATTTTCTGAATTAAAAATACTAAAATTTTAAAAGAATTCTGTAAAGGGAACAGAAATTATATTGCAAAAAGGTTGTAAGGTAGTGAAGCTGCTGGGGGGACAGAAGGCTGTTCAGATGCAGAAAATATTGCAGCAAAAGGGGCTGGGCTCAAAACAGGAAAAGAGCAGAAATCGGACCGCGGGTCTGTGGCGAATTGGAACAGTCCGACCGCGGGTTTAAGGGAAACAGCGGCGGTCAGGTCGCGGCTATCGGGCCAACAGAGGCAGTCGAAACGCAGGAAACGGGGAAAAAGACGCAGTCGGGTCGCGGCAGAAGGGCTAACAGGCGCAGTCGGGACGCGCGAAAGAGGCAGAAAGCCGCAGTCGCGACGCGGAAAACAGGCCGACAGGCGCAGTCAGATCGTGGCAAACAGGCTGATTAGCCACGGTCGGATCGCAGGTAACAGACTTGAATCCGCCGGCAGGGCGTCGGAAGCAGTCTGAGAGCCGCGGTCGAATCGCAGGTAAAGGCCTGAAAGGCGCGGTCGGGACGCGACTGCAGAGGGAAAAAACGCGGTATGCGGCGGCCGAAAGGGACAGCCGAAAAGAAAAAATTTAAAAAACGGAAACCAGAAATTCGAAATCTAGGGGAGTCGCCAAAACTGTAGCTAGGGTTTTACCCCTAGCTTGTGCCAATGAGCACCTACTAAGGAGAATGGACTCCTTAGTAGCAGTTCAGTAAATTAAACTAATTAAGCTAAAACAGAAAATTAAATTAATTCCAAAACAAGCATGAAACATAAACATCAAATTTAAAGAATGACTTTTTGTATTGATGTTACCTTCAATGTAAAGGTTTGATGAAGCCCTTTGTAGTGTCCAAGAGGATGCTTCAAGCTTCAATATGCTCCTTCTCCTTCTCCAATGGTAGTGATGGGCCAAAGGTGGCTCTCAAGGTGAAAATAGTTCAATGGTGAACTAGGGTTTCGAGAGAGATTTTGGCAGAGTAAGGGTGCTTGTGATTGTGGATTTGGAATAAGGGATCTCCATCACCTATTTATAGTTTTTTGGTGGTGGAGTGCTGACCCATGGTTTTAGGAAACACATGGTTTTGGGCAGCTGTATAGGGTTTTTTCCTCCTTTTCCTCATTATTTTATATTTTTTATTCCCTTTTTAGGGGATTTTTGCTATTTTTGGAGGAAAATGGGGGTTTTTTAGCCTTTTTTAGGCTATTTTGAGGGTTTTGTGGCCTTTTGGAGGCTTTTTAATGGGATTTTTTGGGATTTTAAGGGAAATATGGTAGGAAAATGGACAAATGAGCCATATAATGTGGTAGATGAGCTAGTGAGCACTTTTTGAGTGTTAACAAGAATATTGATTCTGGAGCAGATGAGATTGAGGCAAAATTTGTAAGAAGATTGAAGAAAGGATCAGGTAAATATAGAGACAAGTTGCCTTTTAAATGTTTTAACTGTGGTAAGATAGGTCATTTTGCCTCTAAATGTCCTCACAAGAAAAAATATCAGAATTATGATGATGAAGAGAAATACAAATTTAAGAAATACAGTAAAAAGAAAAATTTGTGTGCAAATAATGATGTCTCCTCAGAGGATATAGATAGCAATTCATCTTGTGAAGATAGAATGAATGATTTTATGCTTATGGCCATAGAAGATCTTGACATTGAATATGCAAAAAGTGACATGAATGATGAAGATGCTATAGTTGATATGGAAGGTGAGTTGACTAGTGCATTGGAAGAAATTGATAGAGTCGGGTTAAAGAAGAGGAAACAAAAACAATTGATGATACAATATGAAAAGAATGACAAAGAACCTAGTATAGACTGTATTTTGGTAAAAATATAATTAGAAGAGGGAAAGAAAATAGAAGACATTCTTAAACAACGACTGGCTGAAAGTAAAACAAGATGTGAAAAGTTAGAGGAAGAAGTGGTGACTGTGAAGAAAGAATTAGAAAAATTCTAAACTTCAAGTATCATCAGAATTGTTCAAGTATTAAAGCCTCAGAAGAGTTAAATAATATCTTGAGTAAGCAAAGATCTCCTTTGATTAAATCTGGTTTAGGCTATGAACAACGTTCAAGAAGCAGTCACTCAGAGAACAAAGAAATAACTAAGGTGATCAACTTTCAAAGCAGCAAGAAATCAGAATTCACAAAGTTTGCAACCTCCATCAAAGTTGAAGTAAATAAAACCAACAGTAATGACAATCTAATGAATGATAAAAAGGATATAGCTATAGGAACAAAAAAAAATATTCTGCAGTCAAGAAAGCATGAAGAAGATATACAATACAGAGTGACAAGGCAATCAATTCCAAGAGGACAACTAAGATCCAAGTATCAAAATTTCTTTAATGGTTACTCTTATTGTTGTTTTAGCTTTGGTCACAAAGATGCAATCTGTGTATTTAATCCTAGAAACATGCAACAAAGAATATTTAGTAAGAATCAAATGTTGCAACACAGAGTGGAACAGTCAGTGAGTAATGAAAACTATCATACTCTATCAACAATCAGAAGAGGAATTCATGATAGAAATGTCAATCCTTTTGATCTTCTGCACAATGAACCAGAATGCTATGTTTGTCATAACTTTGGACACAAGGCTACAGAATGTTATTTGAAGAACTACAAAACAGATTCAAGAGTGAATTACACAGCTGAAAGAAAAGTGTGGAAGAGGAAAGAAAGAAATCAATGTGATTTAATGCTTTCTGCTCAAAGACAGAAGGACCCATGGTATATTGACAGTGGATGCTCCAAACACATGATTGGGGATAAAAGTAAGTTTTTGTCTCTAAGAGATAAAAATTAGGAGATGTAACTTTTGGAAATGATACTCTACGAAAAATCAAAGGCAAAGGAATGGTAAGTCTGAGTAATGGCAAAGGGAAAGCTCAAGATGTATTGTTTGTGGATGGTTTAAAACATAATCTTCTTAGTGTCAGTCAGGTCTGTGACAGGGGATGTTAAGTGGTTTTCACTGCTAAAGATTGTAAGATAAATTCTATAGACTCATGTCAATTAGTTGCCAAAGGTATAAGAACATAAAACAATGTTTATGTCTTGAAAGAAGAAAAGGAGGAATGTCATCTAAGCAAGTATGATGAGAGTTGGCTATGGCATAGAAGACTTGGAGATTTAAATTTTGATCATTTAATCAAACTTAGAAACAATGGAGTAGTGAAAGATTTCCCAAAGATATCAAAACCATATGATGTTGTCTGTAAACATTGCCAAATGGGAAAACTAACTAGAACACAATTCAAATCCAAGAGCTTTCCATCTTCAGATAAACCTCTTCAGTTAGTGCATATGGATTTGTGTGGAACATCAAGGAAGGAAGGTACAGGAAAAGAGAATTACTTTATGTTGGTTATAGATGATTATTCTAGACTTACTTGGGTTGCTTTTCTGAAAGAGAAATCTGAAGCATTTGAAAAATTCAAAGTATTTAAAGCTCTGACCGAGAATCAAACAGGAACAAGACTGAAAGTAGTAAGGTCAGATGGAGGAGGAGAGTTTAGCTCAAGGCATTTCAAGGAATTTTGTGATGAACATGGTATCAAAAGAGAGTATACAATTCCAGGGACCCCACAGCAAAATGGAGTTGTTGAGAGACATAATAGATCAGTTCAGCAAATGGCAAGATCAATGATGAAAGAAACGAATATATCTCAGGGTTTTTGGGTAGAGGCAATTCATATAGCTGTTCATATACTTAACAAAGCTCACTTAAGGCTGAACAGTGATAAAACCCCCTATGAATTGTGGTTTGGGAGACTTGCTACAATCAAGCATTTCAATGTCTTTGGGAGTAAGTGTTATATCAAGAATAATGATGAACATCTTGGAAAATATGATGATAGGGCTGATGAAGGTGTTTTCCTAGGATATAATACAAACAGTAAAGGATATAGATGTTACAATAAGAAGTTGCATAAGATGGTTGACTACATTAATATTAAAGTAGATGAAGGGAGTCATGTAAAAGACACTCAGATAAACAGTGATGAATCATGTATAGAGGATACAACTGAAGATGAAGAAGAACAGGTCCAAGAATCAGAAAAGGAAGAATCTAAATCAGAGAATGAAGATGCAGACTCACAACAACAATCAGTAAAACCTCCTTCAAGAATTATTCAAAAAAATCATCCTGAAAGTCAGATCATTGGTGACAAGAATGAAGGTGTGCAGACAAGAAGAAAGCTACTCAAAGATACGGAACAGTCTCACATTGCCTTTTTATCTATAATAGAACCCAAATTTTTTTATGAAGCTAGTGAAGATGAAGATTGGATAAAAGCCATCAATGAAGAGCTTGATCAGATTGAAAAGAATAATACTTGGGAACTTGTTCCTAGACTAGCAGATAAGAATGTGATAGGTACCAAATGGGTATTTAAGAATAAGATGAATGAAAAAGGACAAATTGTGAGAAATAAAGCCATATTGGTTTGCAAAAGGTATGCACAAGTTGAGCGACAAGATTTTGATGAGACTTTTGCACCTGTGGCAAGAATGGAAGCGATAAGAATGTTTCTTGCTTATGCCTATCACAAAAATTTCAAAGTTTATCATATGGATGTTAAATCAGCTTTTCTAAATGGATATCTAGAAGAAGAAGTGTATATGGAGCAACCTGAAGGTTTTTCACTCACAGACAATCCTGATTATGTCTGCAAATTGAAGAAAGCTCTATATGGATTGAAACAAGCACCAAGAGCTTGGTACTATAGATTAGATAAATATTTACAAGAGAAAGGATTCAAGAAAGGCAATGTTGATAGTAATCTGTATATCAAAACAGAAGGTGATGACTTATTAGTTGTTTTGGTTTATGTTGACGATATCATTTTTGGATGTACTAATGCTTCTTCTGTTTAATGGTTTGCTAATGCTATGCAATCTGAGTTTGAAATGTCAATGATTGGAGAATTATCATACTTTCTTGGTCTTCAAATCAATTAGAATTCTGAAGGTCTATTTCTCTCTCAAGAGAAATATCTGAAGGAGATGTTGAAAAAGTTTCAAATGGAGGATTCTTCACCTGTTAATACCCCTATGATTGTTGGTTGTAAGCTTAGCAAAGACGATATCACCCCAGATGTTGATCAAAGAACATACAAGTCAATGATAGGCAGTCTTCTATATATTATAGCAACGCGTCCTAATATCATGCATGATGTTGGAATGTTAGGAATATTTCAGTGTGCTCCCAAACAAAGTCACTTGGTAGCTGTGAAGAGAATTTTCAAATACTTGAAAGGCACAATGACTTATGGTCTCTGGTATCCTAGGAATCAAAACTTTCAGTTGATTGCATATTCAGATGATGACTGGGAAAACTGTTTGGATGAAAGAAAGAGCACTAGTGGAGGTGCATTCTTCTTAATCGATTCATTAGTAGCATGGATGAGTAAAAAGCAAGGTTCTATTTCTCTATCTACTACTGAGGATGAATACATAGCTGATGCAACTTGTTGTACACAAGTATTATGGATGATACAAACTCTTGCTGATTTGGAGGTGAAATATTCTGAATCTATTCCTATTCACTGTGATAACACAAGTGCCATTAGTGTGTCAAAGAACCTTGTTCTTCATTCCAAGACCAAACACATTCTAATTAAGTATCCTTTTTTAAGCGAGCAGGTTACAAACAGAGTTGTCCAATTACATTTCATTCCTTCTAAAGAACAGATTGTTGATATCTTTACTAAACCCTTATCCAAAATTCAGTTTGAATATCTACGCCAGAAGTTGGGTGTCATATCTTGTTCCAACTAACTTGTTCACTTTTGCAGGGGGAGTTTGTGCTTATTGCATATCTGATGTAATTCTGAGATGGTTCCAGAATGTTGTATTTGCTGATTTCTGAGTTAATATTGATAGGGGGAGATGTATTGTCATGATTTCTTTGACATTGATGTCAAAGGGGGAGAAGTTCACGTAGTTGCAGATAACAAGCAGTCAGTGCAACATCATAAATTTTAAGTTTCCATCAATGCCAAAGGGGGAGATTGTTGGCACTTTGATTCAGTTGTCATTGATGGTTGGAAAGCAGCGACTGAATTTTTAAATACAAGAAAAGAATGTTGTTAGACAAGTTGTGACTCAACAACTCAAACAAACTATAACTCAGACAATTGTGCCTTAGACAAGCTATAACTCATACAACTGTGACTCATCAACTCAGATAAGCTATAACTCAGACTGTTGTGACTCAGACGCCTGCGACTCAGATGGCCATGACTCAGACAGCTGTGACTCAAATAAGAACACAGTGATTCGCGTCTCGATTTGTGGGCAGCTGGAGATGAATCTCAAAAATATGGTACATGGGTTTTGTGTGCAATGGCCTCATTTGCCTGACTCGTGAGAAAATCGCAAAACAAAGCTACGGTTTGAGCTATACAAGTGGTTCTCTGAACATGTAATTCTCAGATTAACTGTTGCGGCCGATTTTTTACAAATTAGCAATTGGTTGAAATAGTTGTGACTCAAACAACCATTACTCAAACAAGCTGCGACTCACAAACATATTTTTAATTAGTTAGTTACAGTGTGTAAACTATGGAATTCAAGGAGAGTTAAAATGTCAGTTACAGCATGTAAATTCTGGAAGTTAAAGAGACAGTTTCAGTTTTAAAATTGGTATATCTGGAAGTTAAAGAGACCGAGGCATATAACTTCAGCATCTATAAAAAACAATTGATGAGAACAAAATTAGTGTGAGATTTGAGAGGATGAAGAGGAGTCGTTACTGATGAAGCTGTGATCCGAAGAAAATGAGAACAAAAATGTATGGCTCGATTTAATGAAGAACAGAATGCCGAGAAACTCAAGCTGTAGCAGCACATAACAAAATAAAAAGGGTATGTAGTCATATATCTGAACCAGTGTGATATAATTAACTGAATTTTTTCTTACATAGGGTGGTAGGGAGGAGCAAGGGAAGACTGTAAAGTCTTCTTGGCAAGTTGGTGCTTATACATTTGGGAGTTGTAGCTTCCATTCAGTTGGTGCTGAAGAAACAGAGGTTGTAGCCTCATCTGGGTTGTAGCTCAGATAAAATAGAATGTAAAGAGAAGTTGGAGCTTGCCTTTCATACTAAGAAGAAGAGGTTTTTTTCCTTTATGGGTTTCCTCAAGAAAATCAGTGTCTCTGCATATTTATGCGATTGAACATTGTTTATATGCCTTATATTTAATTCTGTTATAACAATATACCTGCTATAAAAGAATGTGCATAGAACATCTCATATCATATTGATCATCACACTTCATCAAAGTTAAAAGGGAAAAGGAATGTAAAATTGTTTAAGCACAGTAATAATTGATTCACCCCCCCCCCTTTCAGTTATTTTAATACCTTCAATACCCTCATCAAAGTATATGAACCCTAAATATCATTCAAACTTTTATACTAGCAAATTCAGTGAAGAATGATTCTAACCTGTTCGAGAAGCTGGAAGTATTCTTTCTGAGGATGAAGAAGTAAAAACCACAACTCTCACTCTTTTTTTTTTTTCATGTCGATCTTTATTTCGTGATCATGACTAACTATAAGGATAATTTATACAAATCATTATTTAGTAAGCTCACACTAGTTCTAAAACATGATTTCACTATATTATTTTGAAAAGAGGTCTAACCTAACACCAACTATTTTACTTATAAGTACCCCCTTGCACTAAAGTATGTCAAAACAATCTTCTATTGGTATATTAGCAAAATCCCTTTTACTCCTTATATATGGGCTTTTTAACTCAATATATATTTTTGCTATATATAATTAACCTTTCATATTTACTCTCATTCTACTTTTAAGAGAGCATATAATTTCTTTTTAAAGTAATAATAATGCTCCAAAATGGGAATTTAGATTACCCAACATCTAATCACTATGCATAACTTACATATATCTAAATCAAATAACTATATAAAGAATGGAATACCCAGCTTCCACATTCTTCCAAAATATCAAGGAATGTACTTTTCCATATAATAATGCAATCATGATTTTTAATTGTTTCATAAATTCAATTAAAAGCATACTTTCTACTACTCTATATAGATATGTATGTCCATGTCTTCCCCATTATTTCATATTATAAATGATACAATCCCTATATATGTACAATGGGTTTATATTGAGTCTTATATCTTAGATATAGCATCTCCACTAATTTAATACTTTGTAAAATACAACTTGATACTTTATTCTTCCTCCTAAGTCTCTTCCTCGTAAAAGAAGGTTGAAATATGATAATGCCATGTTAAATCATTCTATAAAATATAAAATATACAAGTGTTTATACTTGTCAATACTTATTTCTTTAATAATCAATATCCTTTTCCTATATTAAACATAAATATATACATATGAATTGTTTTAATCAACAACTAAAATTATGGTTATAATAGAACGTTATCTCATTCACAATATAAGGATTGAGTTATAATTTTTAATATCCACATATACATATCTCTATATCTCTGTATTAATGAACCCCCTTAATATAGTTTAAATATGCTGGACTACTTCCACCAAAATTATGTTACCCATTAATTTTAGTTTTATCCATATATATAATCCCCATACTTCAAATTCTTCAATTCACATTTACATTTAATTTTATCCATATATATAATCCCCATACTTCAAATTCTTCAATTCACATTTACATTTAGTGATTAAGTGCAATGTCCCATTAAATTTGATAAAATAATAGCCATATAATTTAAGCGTTCAATTTCCATTTTTATTTTTTATTTTTTCTTTCACGTCAATGGAGTATTTAAGTAGGGTATTCGCGGATCGCTTCATTGCAGAGCTCGATATCAAATGGCAAAATCTTAAGAGTTTAAGCAATAGTGACATTCCTGCAATGGGGTTTCGATGGAGTATTTATGCAGGATATCAGCGGATCACTTCATGGCACAGATTGGAAATTTAATAATTCTTTTCCAAATGGAATTGCAGAGTTTAATAATCAATTTTCAAATGAAATGGGATCGCACAGGCGTCTTCTCTTAGACTTGGACGGTTCTGGTAACCCGATTTGAAAGACATGAATTTAGATCTCTATACCAAATAATTATTTCAAGTCAATCTGGACTACTAGTCGCACACATAAATTAATTTAAGAATCAATCTATGCAATTCAATTAATTTAAGAATCAATCTATGTTGAAAAAATATTTTTCAAATACATTTTAGTAAGGTGTCATTTTAAGTTTTGAACTTTACACATAAATCAAAACATAGTTATAAACATTAAAATAAGCTTATCATTAACATATGCCTATGAGTAATTCGGTTCACCCCTTCCACTTCATTTTGATTATAATGTAAACAAAACATTGGATTTTTTTATATATACTTAAATAATGCAAATAAGCTGTAGACCGCATTTTGGTCAAATATAACTGCAACTATTTAACCTTCCCTATAGATTAGCATCATAGATATATAAGAATTGGTTCATTTAACACAGTCCTATAGTGATTCAATTATCTTCCCACTACACTTCAATTAAAAGGTAAGTGTAGACACTAACTATTACATAATTATACATAAACATAGATCGCAGCCCCCATATATATATTCAATGCGATTACTAATACGGATGCGATATGCATTCAATCATATACCTGGTTGATTATTGCACCCATGCAAATTAATAACTATCAATTCATCATTTTGTGGGGTCGAATCCATGAAAGGAAAACATGGGCAGCGTTTAAAACTTAGGTTGTAAATTACAACACAAAGTTATGTACTGGCATACATTTAATAAGAAGTCAATCGCCAGGATCGGATTGAATAAGATCTGGGCTACCCGTAAATTCAACTATTTTATTAGTCTCCAATGCTGATAGAATCGTGGTGGTGATTTAAACTATAGGAAAATGTTAATATTCAATTTTAACCTAACTTATTGCTCTATCAATATTTATGCTGACTTCTTTTGGACTGAGTAGCTCGCTTGTATTTTATCTTAGACATTTTCTTTTTTTTTAAAGACTCGTGTTGGCTCAGCATTCCATCAAGGAGCATCTCGCTCAACTTGAAACACGTCATAGATCTAAATTTTGTTTATTGGGCTTAAAATCGATGTAATAGACACTTGTGCCAGCCTAAGTGTGGTGACACGTCAACTTGTTCAAATTTGAAGCATGAGCTGTAATATTTTGAATTTCGAACAGTAAGGGGCATTTATTTTTCATTAATGAGTTGTAATAGGAGCTAGCGGGTAGTTGGTTTTGAAAAATCTCAAACCCGCGGGCTGTTGGAGAGCTCGAGGATATATCATATGTATTTTTCCATTTTTCATTAGCAAGAGAGAAAGAGAAACATAGAGCAGAGCCGTGTGAGCGAGAAGGCTGTTTTGAAAGCTGTGACTCTTTTTTTTTTTTTTGGATGGCTCTCTATCTCTAAGGCCAGATGTGTAACAAGAATGTTGAATCTAATTTTATGAACAGAGAATTTTGTCCTCCACGCTTGTTTTCTTTCCATGTGTTTATGAAATATGAGCACCTGGGCGTCCGATCCCTGAAATTTAAGCCTCTGTAGTCGTTTTCTTGACTGAATGATTGAATGTGTAGGTTGAATGTAGGCTCTGGTCGAGGCTGAGCACTTAGTCGCATGGCAGATCTGTTCCATGCAGAGAAGGGAGACCTCTGCGTGAGGCGAAAGCCCAGACACGAAGCATCCTTTACATCCCACAATCGCTGAAGGGATCGACGGCGCATCCTTGAGAACCGGGAGCTGAAGGCCATGTTTGGAGTGCGTTCAGGTGTGAGGGCGTCGGAACAAGGTCTCTTGGATACATAGGGAGAGGTTTCCATCTGCCAACGCTCGGGGTTGGCATCAGTGTGGTATTAGAGCGAGTTAAAAGGTCTTGTGGAAGATTTGGAGAAGGATTTGCAAGGAAAAACGTGGGAGTGAGAATGCCACCGAGAAGAGAAAGACCAGGACCCGAAGTTCCAGTTTGGGGACGAGGAAGAAGAAGAGGAGAACCAGTTACGGAGGAGAAAATGAGAAGGCTGGAAGCAAGGATGGCAGCCATGGAAAGGAGAATCCCTGGTATGTTTGATATCAGTGACAATGAGGAAGAAGCACAGGAGGAAGTTGCAGAAATTCCAAATGAAGAAACCAGAGCATGGAGGATGTTAATGGCAGCTAGCCATAAACCAAGACTAGAAGTCCCAATGTACGAAGGAAGCCTAAATGCAGAAGAATTAATAGATTGGATTGGTGCAGTGGAGAAATATTTTGACTTTGAAAAGGTAGAAGACAGGAAAAAGGTGAAATATGCAGCTACAAGGTTGAAGGGATATGCATCCATATGGTGGGATGACCTGCGAGCACAGAGAGAAAGACAAGGGAAGAACAAAATCAAGAGGTGGGACAAGATGTTGGGTAAGATCAAAAATCAATTTCTGCCCAAGGACTACCAACTAACTCTCATAAGGTAGCTGCAAAACCTGAGACAGAGAAGTATGTCGGTTAAAGAATACACTGAGGAATTCTACAAGTTATGTATCAGATCAGGACAAAATCAAACTGATATTGAAAGAGTGGAAAAATATGTTAATGGGCTGAGATATGAAATCCAGGATGAGATAAGTTTGCTGAACCTTAGAAGTGTAGAAGAAGCTTACCAAGTAGCCAGTAAAGTGGAGGAGAAGTTAGTAAGAAAACAAAATGAGAAAACTAGAGGAAGAGGAAGTGCAGTGAGAGGTGGCTGGTCTTCGAATAGGGGTGGAAGAATTCAAGAATATAGGAATGATGGAGGGTTTCAGAACAGAAATGTGAAGTCTCAAGGATACCAAGATGAGGCTAGAAGCTCAGGTAATCAGAACACTCAGAGAGGTGGATTTAGAGGAGGCAGGTTTAGCACAATAGGAAGAGGGGAAAATAGAGTTATGAAGTGCTACACATGTGGAGATCCTACGCACAAGTCATACAATTTCCCAAAGAACCAACGAGTTCAAAGAAGTGCACACCTTGAAGAAGGTAGAATGGAATCCTATAAGGGGGGACAAAAAGATAATGCAGCAGAGGATGGAGAGAGTCTCATGTTAAAGAGAGTACTGGTTAATGCAGAAAAAGAATTGCACGAGCCACCACAAAGAAAGAGCTTGTTCAGAACTAGATATAAAACTCAAGGCAAATGCTGCAAAGTTATCATAGACAGCGGAAGCACTGATAACCTAGTCTCTACTGAGATGGTGGAAAAACTAGGATTGAAGAGAATGAAGCATCCTGCACCTTATAAAGTTTCTTGGTTGCAGAAGGGACACCAAATCTTAGTGACTGAACAATGTAGGGTTGAATTCCAGATTGGGGATTATAAGGATGAAGTACTGTGCGACATCATGCCCATGGATGTTTTCCATATACTCCTAGGGAGGCCTTGGCAATATGATAGGAAAGCCATTCATGATGGAAGAAGGAACACCTATTCTATGGAGAGGGATGGAGAAAGACAGAATTTGTTACCATTGCAGCCAGAGAATGTTCAAGAGGTAGCAGAACCTAAAGTGTTGATGATGAGTGGAAAGGAGCTATTGCAAGAAGTTCAAAAGGAGGAAGAAATGCACTTTGCCATTGTTGGCAAACCCAAGGTAATCTCAAATACCCCAACAATAGATGAACTACCTCTAGAGATTAAAGATATGCTTGATGAATTTGAAGAAATTGTTGTAGATGAATTTCCTAGTAAGCTACCACCAGTTAGAAGTATCAGTCATCACATTGATTTGATACCAGGAGCAAGCCTACCTAACAAAGCAGCATATAGGTTGACACCACAAGAAAATGAAGAAGTTAAAAATCAGGTTCAAGAATTGTTAGAGAAGGGTTTGGTGAAGGAGAGCTTAAGCCCATGTGCAGTACCTACTGTACTCAGCAAGAGGAAAGATGGAGGATGGAGAATGTGCACCGACTCTAGGGCTATCAACAAAATAACAATCAGGTACAGATTTCCTTTGCCTAGAATGGATGATTTAATGGACTGTTTAAGTGGAGCAAAGTATTTTACTAAGTTAGATTTGAAGAGTGGGTACCATCAGATTAGGATTAGAGAGGGAGATGAGTGGAAAACAACATTTAAAACCAGTGATGGGTTGTATGAGTGGTTAGTTATGCCTTTTGGGCTTACTAACGCACCTAGTACTTTTATGAGGTTGATGAATGAAGTCCTAATAGATTTCACGGGGAAGTTTGTAATCGTGTACCTAGATGACATATTAATTTTCAGTCAAAGTAAAGAGGAACATTTGAAGCACCTTAGATTGGTATTGGAAACTTTACATAGAGAGAAGTTGCTGATAAATTTGAAGAAGTGTAGTTTTATGCAGACAGAATTGGTATATTTGGGATTTGTGATCTCAGGAAATGGACTAAGAATGGACCCGGAGAAAGTGCAGGCTATCTTGGACTGGCCTACTCCAAGTAGTGTATTTGATGTAAGGAGTTTCCACGGTTTGGCAAATTTTTACAGAAAATTTATAAGGAATTTCAGTCAGATAAGTGCACTTATTATAGATACCATCAAAGGAAATAGGAAACCATTTAAGTGGATGGAGGAAGCAGACAGAAATTTTAAAGTGCTGAAAAGGAAGGTTACTGAACAACCAGTGTTAACTTTGCCGAATTTTGATAAGGTTTTTCAAGTTGAAACCGATGCTAGTGGAACTGCCATAGGAGCTGTCCTAACCCAGGAGAAGAGACCCATAGCATATTTCAGCGAGAAGTTGAATGAAGCTAAACAGAAATATTCTTCTTATGATAAAGAATTGTACGTTGTTGTTCAATCAATGAAGAAATGGAGACATTACCTTATGCCAAGGGAATTTGTTTTATATTCTGATAATCATGCACTGCAGTTCATTAACAGTCAGCCTAAGTTGAACCAAAGACATGCAAAATGGATGGAGTTCATGCAGAATTTTACATTTGTAATCAAGCACACAAGTGGAAAGTCAAACAGAGTTGCGGACGCTCTATGTAGAGTTAATCTGCTATTAGAAGAGGTTAAAGTGAGCATTGTGGGATTTGAAGACATGAGGGAAGCCTATAAAGAAGATGAGGACTTTAAGGATATTTATGCAGCTTCTGCAAGCCCTATTACTTGTAATAGAAGTCAATGGCTGGAGTATACCTTGCAAGAGGGTCTGCTGTTCAAAAACAGTAAGTTATGTATCCGAAATTGTTCGGTAGGAGAGAATATAATCAAGGAGAAGCATAGCAGCAGCCTAGCTGGTCACTTCGGAGGGGATAAAACATTAGCCCAAGTGAATGCATTCTATTATTGGCCAAGTATGAGGAAGGACATCAAGAAGTTTGTGGAAAGATGTAGAGTATGCCAGCATGCAAAGGGAGGAAAACAGAATATAGGATTGTATCAGCCTTTGCCCATTCCTGACAGGCCATGGGATGCGGTTAGCATGGATTTTATTTTAGGACTGCCAATAACTCAGAGAGGGAACGATTCAATTTATGTTGTGGTTGATAGATTCTCAAAGATGGCACATTTCATTGCTTGTAAGAAAACTACTGATGCTACCAATGTTGCAAACTTGTTCTTTTCTGAAGTTGTTAGATTGCATGGCTTACCATTAAGTATCGTGTCAGATAGGGATGTAAAGTTTGTGGGCCATTTCTGGAGGACCTTATGGAAGAAATTGGGGACAAAGCTGGATTTTAGTTCATCCTACCACCCACAGACAGATGGGCAGACAGAGGTAGTTAATAGGAGTCTTGGAAACATCTTAAGAAGTTTAGTGTATGAACATCCTAAGCAGTGGGACTTGGCACTTGCCCAAGCTGAGTTTGCCTATAACGACTCACCTAATAGAAGTACTGGAAGGAGCCCGTTTCAAATTGTTTATGGGATGCACCCAAGAGGTGTATATGAGCTTAGAAATCTGGAGAAACAAGAGTTTAGGAGTTCAGATGGAGAGGATTTTGCATCTGCAATGCACAACTTACAGGAGAATGTTAAAAGAAAGCTGGAGGAAAGTGCAAGTAGGTATAAGCAGAAAGCTGATGAGAAGAGAAGGGAAGTGAATTTCCAAGTGGGGGATATGGTGATGGCGTACTTGAAGAAAGAAAGATTCCCAAGGGGAACTTACAACAAACTGAAACTCATGAAGATTGGACCTTGCAAAATCTTAAGGAAATTCTCTACTAATGCATACGAGATTGATCTACCATCTGGGTATGGTATATCACCTATTTTCAATATTGCAGATCTGTCTCTTTTTAAAGAAGCAGGAGAACAGGATGAGGAACGAGGACTTCCAGCTAGTGATGGACAGGCTGTGGATTGGAAAGAACAACTGCCTCAGCT
The DNA here is from genome assembly GCA_027924585.1 of Larix kaempferi. Taxonomy (NCBI): domain Eukaryota; kingdom Viridiplantae; phylum Streptophyta; class Pinopsida; order Pinales; family Pinaceae; genus Larix; species Larix kaempferi. Next base: position 518,579 of record BSBM01000844.1, on the reverse strand, counting down.
GGAGCAGCCACAAGTTGAAGCAGTGCTGGACAAGAAAGTTACAAAAAAGACTAGAAGTAGGACCTATTATTAGTATTTAGTGAAGTGGAAAGGGCAGCCTATTGAGGATGCTGTATGGATGACAGAATCAGAGGTTTACCAGCATGGGACAGACCTTGAAGAACATGTGAAGAACTTCATTTTCTCTCGCCGGGAGGATGATGCAGGAGCATCTCGCTCAACTTGAAACACGTCATAGATCTAAATTTTGTTTATTGGGCCTAAAATCGATGTAATAGACACTTGTGCCAGCCTAAGCGCGGTGACACGTCAACTTGTTCAAATTTGAAGCATGAGCTGTAATATTATGAATTTCGAACTGTACGGGGCATTTATTTTTCATTAATGAGTTGTAATAGAAGCTAGCGGGTAGTTGGTTTTGAAAAATCTTGAACCCGCGGGCTGTTGGAGAGCTCCAGGATATATCATATGTATTTTTCCATTTTTCATTAGCAAGAGAGAAAGAGAAACAGAGAGCAGAGCCGTGTGAGCGAGAAGGCTGTTTTGAAAGCTGTATTTTTTTTTTTTTTTGGATGGCTCTCTATCTTTGAGGCCAGATATGTAACAAGAATGTTGAATCTAATTTTATGAACAGAGTATTTTGTCCTCCGGTCTTGTTTTCTTTCCATGTGTTTATGAAATATGAGCACCTGGGCGTCCGATCCCTGAAATTTAAGCCTCTGCAATCGTTTTCTTGACTGAATGATTGAATGTGTAGGTTGAATGTAGGCTCTGGTCGACGCCGAGCACTCAGTCGCGTGGCAGATCTGTTCCATGCAGAGAAGGGAGACCTCTGCGTGAGGAGAAAGCCCAGACACGAAGCATCCTTTACATCCCTCAATCGCTGAAGGGATCGACGGTGCATCCTTGAGAACCGGGAGCTGAAGGCCGTGTTTGGAGTGCGTTTGGGTGTGAGGGCGTCGGAACAGGGTCTCATGGATACATAGGGAGAGGTTTCCATCTGCCAACGCTCGGGGGTTGGCATCACGAAACTTCACTCAAATACCAACGTGAATGGCTCGATGATAAAAACTATAATCAAGGGAGGTTATTTCATTTAGATCTGCTTTCTGCCCTTTGCTGCGCCATTTAAGTTGAAGTTATGGATTTTTAAAACATTAAATATTTATATTTAAAAAAACCATGGAAAACAATCAAATAAACAACCTTCAGACTTCAAATCCATATGTAACATATCCATAACACCAAGTCAGTAATTTAGGAGTTTCTCAAATCTTTGTGAAACTATGAATACTTATTCGTGCATTAACACCATACAGGTTCTTATAAGGGAATTCTGGGACAAACACTTATAACGGAAATTCACTTATACTAACGATCAAAGGTCCACCAATATATCTCATGCAAGCACAAGCATTTATTCAGAGATTGAATGCTACTTTTATCTTATGAGTGAATGTAGAGATCTATTATCAAACTACCCAGGTCACATACTTTTGTCCAACGTTTGTAAAATGCAGAGGTACCTCAAATATAGAGATCAGATTTATAATATATACATAAAGAAACACCAAACGAGAACCGACAGGGATATTTTCATTTCCAGGCCTGCATATAACAATAGAGATCTAAGGGGCAGCAGATCACGACCTAAAATTCGGCAAGTTTTGCTACGGTTCCAGGCAACATATTGCAAGAACTTCAATAGGAAAACATGATTCCAACAGTATATCAAAATGGAACTCGACATTCAAATATATTAGAAGTTTACAGGGATCGGAGTGCCTTCCTAAGTTTGCTCATTTGCTAACATTAACAACAGGGTATGTAATTATATCAAACAGAGTTATTTAGGGATAACTCTTTAATTAGCAAGGATACAGAGATCTGCAAGATTTTTCAGTTTCATGCAGCAATAAAAATAAAATACAGAGATCCACCGGATCACAATTCGTGACAGCAAGGGATAGCAAGAACATAGAGATCTGCAAGATTTTCTTGTTTCATGCAGCAATAAAAAAAATAGAAATCTATCCCAATCAAATGGCCGCGTTCAACTATCCTATGATGGAAGTACTCAACATACAGCAACCCATCCAAATTGATGGCAGCAAAAAGACGGAGTGTTATAGGTTCACCCCAAATCGATGGCGGCATTCAAATCAGAGATTATGCAACATGCAAACAATGGAAATATGTGCAATCCTTCATATCGGTACAGCATGTAGTCACAGGTTAAAAACAAATTTACAGAGAATAAAAATTCTGATATCCATATAAATTTCCGGAATAAAATTGCGGGGCATTACATTTCGCTTCCAGATTTTTTATTTATTTTTTTGAACGCAAATAAAATTTTGAAAACAAAATTTCAGAGAATAAAAGAAATCAAATTACAATTTATAATGAATTTTGGATTAATTGCCGAATTGGATACTCAGACGTTTTGAGGGTCATTTACAGTTCATCACGGGAATTCTGGAAGGACGCCGCTTTAGGCACATAAGGAATAATTTCGTTTTCCTTTTTAAATCTCGGGTGACAATCATACTGCGTTTTTGGAAACGCTGAACGAAAGGGAATACGATTTCAATCCAGGGCAAACGCAAATCATAGGGCAAGGATACCCGATCTCCGTTCATTGCATTGGGGTTATGGCAGAGACATTGTCAACAGGGATCAGATCTATACTACCATCATCCTGCAAAACGGATCTAGGTTTGCATTCGATTTTATATGCAGAGACATTGTCAACAAGATAAAGATCAATATTAACAAGGTAATAGATATCATCAACAGAGAACGGTGATTGCGAACAAAAAGGGAACACAAACTCTACCAACAGCAAATGTAAACCATCTACCCTGATATGTAAAAGCAACGCATTCATACAATCACTCAATCATTTAAGCAGCAATCCCCAATTAGCAAAACTACAGGTTTATCTAAGACTATAACCACCATTCGCTCTCCTGGCAAAATTCAACGCCGGGTTTTTTATACCATTTTAAAGGAAATCTTAAATAAAAAATTTAGTGACCAAGTTGGAATATCAACGCAGAAGGAGCAGGGCAATAGAAGATCTGGAAGGGGGATAAATTCTCATCCAAGAGTTGAAAACAGAGATCTGAGAGATCTGATACTCAATCGATTTTTTTTTTTTATATATAAAAATTACAACTAAAATAGAGTCCTGTGATCTAAAATCGCTGTGTAGAACAGAGTAAAAATTATTCGAATAGCCTACATGCCAGTGAGAAGGAGCCCGAGTCGAAAAATTTCAATGCAAACAGAGTTTCGAAATATACAGTGTAAACATCTATATCGTAAAAGATGCAGAGATCGTATTAAAGTAATTTCACAATCTAAAATTCCTGTGCACAACCAAATTTCGAAATAACTCGGATGAACCAATCTACGCCATGCAGAAATCATATATTGTACACAATCCTAAAGTGTTCTTAATGCAAAAACTAAAATACGAAATATACCAGTAAATAAGAACCTGTATAATAGTAGCTCCAATCGGAAAGTGCAGTTCCTCGTTTGTCGCAGTTCCGATTTCACCGTCTTTCTCCACAGTCATCAGTATGAGTCAGGTGCCTTCAGGGCTCGACCGGCTCTGATACCAAATGTAGGGACCCCCATTTCGGGTTCCCCAAAATGAAAAAATTCCACAAAATTTGAACATATAAGTATAATTAATTTCAGAACTTCTAGTACGATTTTTTAGAAGAAGATATAGGGGCCACAGATCTAGTTCTATCTATTGCAGTATATGAATGTCAATAAATAAAACTATATACCCAGATTATTCGTTCCACCACAAGAGTTAGCAAAATAAATAACTAAATACTTCAAACCTGTTTTCGACGGTTGGTCCAGGGAATCGTTGGAGTCCTCGAAGTGGTTTCCGCACGATCCAATCAAATTTCCCGACGAAGTACCGAGTGACCCCTTGGTTAACCTCCCTACCATGTCAGGGTTACTCTCCTTCACCCCAAATCCCCGAGCTAATGGGGTCGTAAGAACACACAAGCTAGCCTCCCGAAACGATCTCCCAATTCCCGTTCCAGCTAATTCCAACTCCAATGATCATAACATAATCCGATATTATGATGACCATCCAGCGTTATGGAGCAAGAGATGTCTTTCTCTCCTTCTCCTCCCTCATTATATAGCAAAAGCCTGTGTGCCATGTGTGTGTCCATGCACATATTTAATTTAATTTAATATTTTAATTTTCAATATTCTCAAACACGTGTCTTCTTAATGTCTTTAATGTGCACCTAAATCCCTAGATCAGTGGAATTTAGGCGTAGAAAAGTTATATTTCTCTTTTGGTTCTCATTTAATTTACTTAACAATATTTTAGTTAGACTTATTGATTTCTACTTTTCTTTCTTTTCCTAATATTAAGATTGAATTAAAAGATGATTCCTTTTACTAAAAGTATAATCTATTTTAAATTTATTCTTTATAAAATAATTTAAATAAATAATAAAATTAATTAAAGTAAAATCTTGAATAATAATAAAAGAAAAACAATTATTTTATTAATGACCTATTTCAATTCTTTCTCAAAATAATGAAGTCAAGAATCTTTAATAGAATGATTTAAAATAATAAAATATAGAATCTTTAATAGAATGATTTAAAATAATAAAATCTATAAAATCTTTTGAATAAATAATAACTTTTCTTAATAATAAAATTAATCAAATTTAATATAAATAAAGTTAATCTTTTAACCCCTTTTCAATAGAATAAAATTAATTAAAATAAGAAATTTAATTAATGAAATCAATTAAAAATAAAATCTTGAATAGAATTATTCAAATTAATAAAATAGAACAAAATGAAATAAAGTATTTCTTAAATCTTATGTGAAAATTTCATTTATACCATTGATTAATTTTCCTCCTCTCGTTCTTGTCTAGGTACCTCTTCGGCAAGCCCTTTTGACAGTTTCATTTCTTCCTTCTTATGGGGAGTACTGCGTAGTGACCGGGAACCGTTACCATGATCTCTCAACTACGCTCCTCGGAGACTAAGGAATGTTGAGGGATAAGGCTTCCTTATTGCGCGCCCCTCAACTCATCGTACGCAACCAAATCATTATGGCCTTGCCCGTACGGCATATGCTTCCCCGGGTGAGCTGAAATGGCTTCACCTGTGCGTGGATTGCTAATTCAGGGTCGACAGTCAATCGTCGTACCCCTATGTGTTATTTCCGTTCTTACGACCCCTAAATTTCCATTGTGGGTCATTCATTATATCGTCTTACCTGCCACTGCACACACTCAAGCACACATTAGTAGCGATGCACTATATAAAATATTTACATCATGCATTCTAATATCTCAGTCAGTCGAGCAGAAAAATTATTCATCATTTATCATCATGTCTCAGTCAGTCGAGCATATACACTATTCTTCATTCTCATTTTAAAGCATTCTTAAAGTAAATTCAATTGGTTCGTGTTTTACTTAGCCGGTTCATTTCAAAACTAGTACTTCATTATTCTAAACAGTTAAGGTACCGAGGCAGGCATTACATGATTCCACCAGAAGTCTTGTCACCTAAAACCTTTTCATTAGAACTTATGTACAGGCCTTCCATCCCTGATACTGTAACAAGATGGAAAGTGTTTGATGATGACCAACAAATCCTAGATTTTCTCTCAGCTCAAGATACCTTTCAAGACATGGCAATTGATGAGGCTGAGCATGAAAAATATTTGACTGATCCTTCCAACATTATTCCAAAATCAGTGATCAACCTAGAAAATTTCTATGACTTGCAAGATAAGTTTAAAAACAAGACCAACTGTAAGACACAGAGTTCATCTCTGAACTATGAACTAGTCAACCTTGGTACTGAACAAGTTCCCTGATTTATTAACCTTGGAGTTGACTGCTCTGTTGAAGAAAGAAGAGATTTTATCAAATTGTGTAAAGAGTATAAAGATGTTTTTGCTTGGACCTATGACAAACTAAAAAGCTCTTGTAATAGCATTATGCCTCATAACATACCGATGAAGCTATAAGTGAAACCTTACCAACATAAACTAAGAAAAATGCATCCTAGTTTGGAACCCTCTATAAAGAAAGAACTGGAGAAGTTGCTAACAGCTAGAATTATATTCCCTGTCAAACACACACAATGGATAGCTAATTTGGTACCTGTCCGAAAAAAGATTGGATAAATCAGACTTTGTGTCGATTTCAAAAATTTGAACAAAGCTTCTGAAAAGGATAACTATCATGTTCCTCCCATGGAACAGATTCTGCAAAAGGTTGCTGGGTCAAAGATGTTCTCTCTCCTGGATGGTTTTTCAGGGTACAACCAAGTCATGGTTTCCCCTGATGACCAACTAAAAACAGCTTTCAGAACCTCCTAGGGTACCTTCTCCTACAGGAGAATGCCATTCGGACTGATAAATGCAGGAGCACATTCCAGTGAGCTATGGATATAGATTTCAGTGGTTTAATGCATAATTCTATCCTAGTATACTTAGATGATATCAATATCTATTCGAAAAAATGACATGAACATTTGTTTGCTCTCAGACAGGTTTTTGAACGCTGTAGGAAGTACGAAATTTCCCTGAACCCCAAGAAGTCTATATTTGTAGTAACAGAAGGTAATCTCCTGGGTTTCATTGTTTCCAAGGAAGGTATGATTATCGATCCTGAACGCACTGAAGCAATTTCAAAGATTGGTTTTCCTGGTTCACGCAAATCCATGTAATCATTCCTCAGTAAGATCAATTTTGTACATAGGTTTGTTCTAAATTTTGCATAGATTGTTAAGCCTTTGCAGTAGTTAGTTAAAAAAGATGTACAGTTTAGTTGGTCGTAGGAACAGAAAGATGCATTTGTTGAAATTCAGAAGGCCATTGCAGAAGCTTCTACTCTGATGTCCCCACATTTCAACAAGGATTTTATTCTATATACTTTTACTACTGATTTTTCTTATGCAGTTGTTTTGACCTAGAAGCATGAAAATGATACTGAGATTCCAATTTTTTTCATGAGCTCAACATTGAAGGGAGCAAAACTTAACTACATCCAAATTGGCAAGCAGGCTTATGCAGTTTACAATTCTGTGAAAGATTACAGGCCGTACTTATTGAAGTCTCGAACGAAGGTGATTGTGCAATACACAACCATCAGAATGTGCTAGTCCAGAAAGAACTAGGCAAGAAAATAGGCCATTGGATGACAGCTTTGTAGGAATATGACCTGGAAATCAAGCCAACGAAGATTGTAAAAGGGCAAGGTTTGTGCTTGCTTACTTCCAAGTCGAATGATCCTGTTTAGCAGCAGATTGAATGGGAGTATGAGGAAAATGTTCTTACAGGTTTTGTTAATGGCATAGATACTCCAACATCTGATTGGTATGATCATATCAAGTTTTTTCTGAACCACGAGTTTGCTCCTGAAACCCTAGATTTCAAAAACACGGAGCTTTAAGATTAAAGCCTGCTCCTTATCAATTTATTAATGGATTTTTGTTTAGAAAAAAATATGATGGAGTTTTCCTTAGATGGTTGGAGAAAAATGAGACTAATGACATTCTTTTTCAATGTCATGCAGGACCTACTGGAGTCCATTTTTTAGGTGAAACGACAGCACACAAGATTCTCATGTTAGAAGGTGTGAACCGTGCCAAAAGTTTGCAGGGAAATACAAGAAACCTGCTTTTCCTCTGCAGCCAGTAACAATTCAGTTTCCATTTTAGCAATGGGGACTGGATTTTGTTGGACCAATTAATCTTACCTCCTCCCTGCAACATAGGTATATCCTTACAACAACTTACTACTTTACCAGGTGGGTAGACAAAGTCCCTCTTAAGTAGTGTAACCCAAACCAAGTAATCTCTTTCCTTGACATCCAGATAGTTACAAGGTTTGGTGATCCTAAGTATCTTGTCTTTGACAATGCATCCTACTTTTCCTCACTTGATTTGACACAGTATGCCCTTGAAAAAGGGATCAAACTAAAATTTTCTGCCAATTACTATCCTTAGGGTAATGGGCTAGCTGAATCTTCAAACAAGAACCTGATTAATATTTTGAAGAAGACAGTAGCCTGTCATTACGAATATTGGCACACACAAATTTATAATGCTCTTTGGGCAGATCGAATTACCCCAAAGATAGCTATTGGAAACTCTCCCTATTGTGTGGTCTATGGTAAGGAAGCCATCCTACCATCTAACCTTACTATTCCTTCATTATAGCTATCCCAATCCATTGAATAAGATGATTCCTCTCCTCTTCAACACATAATTGATGCATTGCTTAAGTTGGAGGAAGACATGGAAGTGGCTAAAAACATTATATCATCATCAGCAGATGGTTAAAAGATGGTTCGATGAGAAATCCTCCTGACAGGGAATTTTCAGTAGGATATTTGGTATTGAGATTGGATAAGCAACATAAGGATAAAAATGATTATGCCAAGTTTCAGCGCCTTTGGCCATGATCTTTTATTATTACAGAAAAAATTGGTCCTAGTGCTGTTCGATTATAGACATTGGAAGCAGTCATTGACACCTATCCAGTGAATGTTTCTCTGCTCAAGAAATACTTTGTCTAAACAATTTGATGCACTTTGTACATAATTTTTGTGTGTTTTGCATTTTCTTTGTTTTGATTGTTTTTCTTCTATTGGTTTTACTTCAATAAACTCTATACATTTAGTAATGTTGGATGGTCAGCTTGTCTCAAGGACAATTTGAACTAAAGTTCTGGAATGCTCTATCATTCTTGGCTTTTCTTAACCTATGTTAGAATTTGTTTTACAAGGAATAGATAGTCATTAATTGCAAAATTTTGATTGATACATTTCCACCTTGGTCATTATCGTATACATGCTTTATTTGTTTCATTAAGGTTGTGGAAAGTGAATGGATTTTTGTCCTATGTTTCATTAGCGTATTACAACATATCTTAATAACTTGGTCAACCATTATCTACTATGGATCCTATCACAGTCACCTTGAAAAAATAATATTACTTAATAATTGTGGATTACAGGATGGGGGGTCTTATTACAAGCCACTCCATTAGGTTCATAGATGTGAGTGGATTGACATTTTCACACCAAGCCACCAAACTTGAAAGATGACTTTCAGTTTACTGAAACATGGAATATCTTATCACAGGTCGGTCCATTCATGATCTGCAAAGCATCAGTGAGTAACGCCACTATCATATGGTCACCAAGCCATGGTGGTGTCTTGTAATTCACATCCTAATAAAGTTTCTCTTTTATTTTTCTTTATAAGACAATGTTGTATATAAGGATAGGGGGGTCTTATCACAAGCCATCCCTTTCATGATCATGGGTTTAATTTTGGACTGAAATAATCTTTATGTGGTCACCAAGCCATGATAATTGATTTCAGTATCATAGGTGGAAGACAAGGAGTCTCATTACTGAGATAGCTTGTTCAGTCACCAGATCAGGTTTGTGAATGGCATTGCCAAAATCTGATCACCATGTTAAGGTAGTGGTCTTATGTCAACATGGTCCTATGCACAGATTTTCTGTTTATTTATTTATTTATTTTTAAAGGCAAAAGAAAAAAAAAGAAAAGAAAAGGGGAATAAGAAAATGAATAGATTGTTAATAATGTATCTATATGTAAATAAAGCAATTAATGAGTCAAGGTGATTCATGATTTGGATATCCAGAGTATTGTGAAGCTTCCCCCAGGTTCATCAAAGGCTGTCTTCATATGATTACATATTGGCAAAAGGTTCATGTTATTTCTTAAATCTCCCTATTAGATTTGCATTATCTTTAAATTGATCATGGATGGGAGTATATCAATCTTATGTTTAATTCTGGTTATTGATTGTCCCTTTATAAACATTTTCTAAAATTTCAGCGTGAAAAATTAGTTGGTGGACATACATTCTTTGACTGAAGCTTTGTTTGCAGAGATAACTAGTTCTTCCTAGCTAGTCGCCATTTGTTGTAGGTACAACATATCCCATGCTTCATTTTGATCATGGGAGCCCCAATTTTTGTAAATACAAAGGGATTTGGGTAAGTTCCTTATTAAAACGAGATTTCTTAAAATCTTGTTTGTATGATCTCGTACCTTTGCTTTTGGTTTGTGTAATTATCATTTTTCCCTTTGAAAATTTCTGAGATTTTGGTTATTTTCTTGACTTGCGGAAAGCCTTCATTTTTTCCAAAATGAAAATTTCTTCCTGCAAACCCGAAATCCCGAAACCCACAATCCTACAATTATGGATTGCGGGAATCATTTGTTCTTTCTTTTGGAATTTTGTCGATCCGAAACCCGCAACCCGAAATTGTGGGTTGCGGGAAAACTTTGTTAATATTCTGGGAAATTTCGAGTCCGCAACCCGCAACCCGAATCCTGCAATTCTTGATTTCAGATTGCGGGAAGTTCTTATTTTAATAAATTGCGTTGCGTGTTTCCACAACCCGCAACCAGCAATTGCGGATTGTAGGATACGGAAAAGCTATTTTTATTTTTAGGATTGTTTTTGTTTCAAAAACCCACAAATACGAATTGCGAGATGCGGAAACACTTTAGTCCATTATTTTGCAAAGTTACAATCCCGAAACCCGCAACCCGCAATTGCAAATTGCAGATTCCGAGAATTTTGAATAAAATTTAAAAATAAAACTTATGACCCGATCTCGCATCCCATAGGGGTTAATCTCAACTGTTCGTTTCTTTTAATCCTACGGTCCAGATTCGATTCGACTAATAAATTGATAAATATGTGATTTTTCTTTTTTCTCTATCGTTTTCATTGTCGAAAATTTACTGTGCTATGTGGATTTTACTGTGGATTTCTTACCAAGGCTATTCTTGTTGATCTATTTGTAACTTCGGAAAATATTCACTTGTATATTGTACTTGTACTTTATTGTATCCCCAATGGAGTAGTATTATTCCTCCGATTGGAAGTGTCACAAGTTATATTGTAAGTGTCGTAACTTATACTTGATGGGTTATTAGACCACCTTGATGGGGTCGGACCTGTATGAGTCATGTGGGTTAAAGGGTTATTAGACCACCCTAGTGGGGTTCAACCCAGTCAACATTATGTTAAGTGGTTAAGTTGGGGTCGACCTAGCTAAAGTTAAAAAACAAGTGAAGTAGTGTATAAATAGAGAGTGTGTCTCTCTCATTTTACACATTGTATTATTCACTCACTTCGCATTAGTGAGAGAAGAGGAAGGTGCACACAAGTGGAGGAGGATCATGCTGCTGAATATATTTATCTCTTGGGTTTGATCATGGTGATCCTTGTATTGATTCTTATTCTATCATTGAGGAAGTTCAATGGTTTTTCACCTTCTTGGTTTTCCCCGGTGAAATGTTTTGTGTCTCTTGTCTATTGTCTCTTATGCTTGATATGATGTACATGTTGTTCTTTCAGTTAATATACTAGATCTATTGAATTAAATGATGAAAATATAGCATGGTATCAGAGCTATCCTGAAGGAAGTCATGCTATGGCATTTATGAGACTGATTGCACTTGCAACAAATTGGAAGCTAGGGCTTGATATAGCAAAAACCAGTCATTGTGGAAATTTCTCTATAAATATATTTTGGCGAAGGTTCAGGATCAAAAAATTCTACAGGTTGTAGATAACATCCCCATGTACCTTTTTTCTGAAGCACAGCATCTGATTCATTTCACTTTGTGAGATATGATCCGTACAATCTAGGGTTTCTGCCTCTTCCATATCTCAATCATAAGCAGGTGACCTAGGAAAAAAGGTCACAACATGGCCTAGGAAGATCCAAATTAAATTTTGTAAATAGAGATAGGTAGGGCACAGAATGTATTTTCATAGGTCCATGTTGCAGAGGCCGAAGTTGAAACAATGACACATGATACTCCGTACAAGTTCGCTCTCTTGTTTTGTCCCATAAACAAGTCACGTTGCGACACTTGGAATAAATCTCTCTCAGAGAATCCAATTGAGGTCATACCTACGGGGTTGGAAAGAAGACAGGTCAGGATACCACAGGCCAAAGTTTCAGACCCTCTGGAGTCGTAATTTTAGAGATACACAAGAAATAATAAGGTGCATATTTTTGTCAAAACAAAATTGGATTCTAAGCACCTTCATTCTGGCTTGTCACTACTGTGGGAATTTAGGGCTTCCGAGAAATTTGGAATTTTTGGAATCGGAGACCACGGCTGAATGCTCCTCATCAAAATCAAAATTTAGAGACTAAGATCGAATTTGTTGGTTGGGAAGAAGGTCGGGCTTGATCAAACCCTAGTTCGGGATTTTGATCGGAAAGGTGGGAAATTAGGGCTTCTGCAAAAGTTGGAATTTTTGAAATCTGTGACCATGGCTGGAAGCTCCTCAGGATAATCGAAGTTCAGAACACAATATAGGACCCTTTGTATGGTCAGAAGACCGAGCTTTATCAAACCCTAGTTCAGGATCCTGTCTAGAAGATCCGGAAGTTTCAAAGGCAATTTTGAGGGGTCACAGTTTGGATATTTCAAAATTGAAGTATACGAGTTTGATCAGCTCAACAAGGCACATCTTTCCATCCATTCAGAAGTTTGAAATTCAAATTTTGAATTTTTAGCGTTTCTCTAACAAACCTTAATCCAGCTCCAGATCCAGTCTCAGCAAATCAAAGTGGATTGGGTTAATCCTAGAAGAGGATGAATTGGACACCTGCATAAGTGAAGAAGTTCCAGTTCCAGAGGGAGATGAGGCTAAGGCCTTACAGAAGAAGGCTACAAGCAATCTCGACAGGTATGACTTGAAGAGATATAGGTGTATTTTTGAAATATGTTCATGATTAAGGTTATGATATGTTTGTCTTCATATTGTTGAGGTTAGTACAATTTTAGACTTGTCTTATCACCCTAGTAAAAGTATGAATGCATGTGAATAATAGAAGACATTCATTGATTAGGGTTATGACACTTATGATTGTACTAATGCACTGTGTTGTTGTATGAGGCTGATGTTGTCCGCTAACATGAAAGGTACATCAAGAAAGACAAATCAAGTTCTATATCAACAACATATGACCATGGTGACATGAAGACAAATACTCATTCATAGCCATTATAGAAGCTCTACTTACGAGGTATGTATATTTTGGTTCTACAATGGTTAACTTCTGAGTTATGCATGTTACTAGCAGAGTTCATTGAAGATAATAAGAAGACATTGTTAGGGTATGATAGACATAACTAGCAAACATGATAACCAGGTATGTTTTCCTATATCAAGTTAGAATCCTACCTTGTGTTAGTATCTTATACTTTTGTATGAATGATAATGATTATTATTGAAGTTAGAAGTTTAAGTAATCAAGGGTTTATGCATATTATGTATCTTACTTTGATTGATGATATGACTAACCAGAAGAGTCCTATGGTCAAATAAGAATATGCATGAGTAAAAGAAGTTTTCCCTGAAACCTTGAATACTGACGCTTATCACCTATGTATGAAATTATCATGACCATACATAAGATTATTTAGAATCATAATTTTTTGATAGTATTGATATTATACTAATGTATGTATGGTTATGTATGAGATCTTGAGGATAACACAATGGTGACACTAGTGCACACTTAAGCATGCATAGTGGTCCAGAATGGATATAAGTTCAAAGACAGATAATCCAGGAAGCAAAGATCAAGAGGGAGCACACTCCAGTTGTTCTTGCAAGGAAGCAAAGATCAAGAATGACCACACTCCAGTAGTTCCTTCAAGGAAGAAAAGATTGAGAGGGAGTCCACCCTACAACCAAACAAAGATGAGTATTTGAATTGTCATTTCTTGTATATATGATTACTTAAATGATGTTGTCCAGTCATGTACATTCCTAGATTTAGGATATGTATTATGCATATTAGAAAAGTTGCATTAATGAACAAGATACTACTAATATGCAAGTAATGGGTAAGTGGCCTATGGTACTGTAAAACATTCCATTGGTAATTATCTAAAATGAAACCTCTTTGTTGACATGTTGGGATTAGTGAAAACTCTTAACAATGTTCTAGTAGAGATGGAAGGCATATAGAATGTTACGGGATATGTATAAATGTTGTATTGAAGCATTGGCTAAGATAATTGCATGACTGTATGACATATATTCTTATGTGTACGATTTTGTTCTAAAATATATAAGATGTTTCTAATCATGCAGTTGAACTTGTCTTGTAGGAACGACCGTGTACCATCACCTACAAAAGAAGGAATACAACATTTGTTCCAGCAACGAAGTTCAAAGAAAACTATCTATTGAAGATATTGAAGAATCCGAAGTTCCCAGAATCTAGGATGCAGTAATGGAAGGATGCAATGGTTGAGGAGTACCAGTTGATCATGAAGAATGATGTTTGGTATGTGGTCCCAAGACCTTAAGGGAAGTCTGTTGTGACTTCCAAGTGGATCTATAAGATCAAGCATGCTATAGATGGCAGCATAGAGAAATACAAGGTGAGGTTTGTAGCTCGTGGCTTCTCCCAAAAAGAGGGAAAAGATTATGAAGAGAATTTTGCTCTTGTAGCCAGATACGCTTCCATCAGAACAGTACTTGCTCTGGCTACATTTATGAAGTGGAAGATACACCAGATGGATGTCAAGACAATGTTCTTGAATGCTGTAGTCGAAGAGGAAGTGTATCTAGAGTAGCCACTTAGTTTTGAGACACATGATAGGGACTCATATGTGTGTAGGTTGAAGAAATCCTTGTATGGCTTGAAGCAAGCTCCTAGGACTTGATATGGTAGGATAGACAACTTTCTATCCAGTTTGGGCTCTACCAAGAGTAAAGAAGATTCCAACCTTTACTACAAGGTTGAGGAAGGCAATCCTGTGATAGTACTATTGTATGTGGATGACCTATTTGTTACAAGAGAGGATAGGTTGATTGTCGACGCCAAGAGGAAGCTTGCTGCCGAGTTCGAGATGAAAGACTTGGGGATGATGCATTACTTTATAGGTATGAAGGTGTGGCAGAGTGCAGATGGAATCTTCCTTAGACAAATGAAGTATGCAGTAGAGATCCTGAAGTAGTTCGGGATGATGGAATGCAAGACCATGGCCACACCTATGGCATCGAACATGAAGCTACTGTGTGATGCTTCATCTGAACCAGTTGATGTCACGGTGTATCGTCAGATGATTGGGTCCTTGATGTACTTGACAAACACGAGACCAGATATTTTCTTTACTGTGAACACATTGAACTAGTTCCTGACAGATCCCAGAGGTGTTCACCTAGTTGCTATAAAGCATATTCTGAGGTACCTGAAGGGTACGATTGATTATGGGCTCAAGTATGATGCGAATCAAAAGTTTAACCTAGAGGGTTATGTTGATTTAGATTGGGTAGGCAATGCTACAGATAGGAAGAGCACTTCAGGGTGCTACTTCAGTATGGGATTAGGTGTGATCTCTTGGTTTAGCAAGAAGCAGTCCTACGTAGCACTGAGTACAGCCGAAGCAGAGTATGTCCTAGCTTGTTGGGCTAGTTGTGAGGCAATATGGCTGAGGAAGCTACTGTCTGAGTTATTTGATCTCCCGTTGGATGCTTACCTGTATCTATTATGACAACCATAGTTGTGAAGTTGTCAGAGAACCCAGTGTTCCATGATAGGTCGAAGTACATCGAGATCAAATATCACTATATCAGGGATATGGTGCAAAGAGGAGCAGCGAAGCTCCTGTATGTTGCGACGGATGAGAAGGTTGTAGATGTGTTGATGAAACCACTAGCCAGA
Organism: Larix kaempferi; assembly: GCA_027924585.1. NCBI lineage: Eukaryota > Viridiplantae > Streptophyta > Pinopsida > Pinales > Pinaceae > Larix > Larix kaempferi. Next base: position 502,794 of record BSBM01000844.1, on the reverse strand, counting down.
GTGAAGTTTGAGTACTTCAGATAGAATCTTGGTGTTCTTTAGATTCAATATACTTCAAGGAAGAAGTGATGGGACACATTTGCAGGAGCCATTCCAAGCATGGTGATAGGAGGATCCTTCCCATGGTTGTGGATGTAAGCATTGTGTGATGAGCATCAGGACAATGCCCCAATTACTGCTTTGTATATGCATCAATTGAATGCTTTGTATGACCATTTGGATCATGTATTTGTATATGCATCAGTTGGATGCTTTGTATGATCAGTTGGATCATGTATTTGTATATGGATCGGTTGGGTGCTTTGTATGATCAATTAGATCATGTATGATGATATGCATCAGGACGATGTTATGACGATGATCAGGATGATCATGTGATGATGACATGCATCAGGATGATGCAGTGATGATGATCAGGATGATCATGTGATGATGTAAATCAGGATGATGTATGGTGAGTATCAGGTTGATACTCTGTGGCCGTGGACAGGTTGTGCAGATGAGCATATAATCTTTCCTTGGGAGATTTGCAGATACTCTTGTGAGGTTTTGTCTATGACATGTAATATTTCCCTTAGAGATCTGGAAAATGCTCTTTCAAGGTTTTTCTTTGGGAGGACATGTATTCTTTCCTTGGGATATCTTTTTGGTCATGCTTAGGCACATAAAGGATCCTGGGATACTCTTTTGAGGTTTTGTCCTATGGCATATAAATTGCCTTGGGAGATCCGATAGGTTGAGCTATGTGCTTGTAATCAGTCCTGGGATGCTCTTTTGAGGTTTTCCCATGACCACATGTAAGCTTGCCCTGGGAGATCCGATAGGTTGAGTTGTGTGCTTGTAATCAGTCCTAGGATGCTCTTTCGAGGTTTTGTGGTGACCACATGTAATATTGCCCTGGGAGATCTTGTCGGTCGTGCCTAGGCACATAAAGGATCCTGGGATACTCTTTCAAGGTTTTGTGGTGGGGGTCACATGTAATCAATCCTAGAGATCTTGTTGGTCATGCTTAGGCATATAAATGACCCCGGGATTCTCTTTAGAGTTCTTGCCATCGTTCTATGCACATAAACGTTCATGGGACACTCTTTTAAGGTTTTGTGACGGTCACATGTAATAGCTCCCTGGGAGATCTTGCCGGTTGTGCTTAGGCACATAAAGGATCCAAGGATACTCTTTCAAGATTTTGTGACGCATGTAATAAGAACTAAGGATTTCACAGTATGGCCAGTGTTGATGAAGACCTACAAGAGGCTAGGCCTACATCCAACATGAGAAAGGGCTGGCTCTGTAGAACTTCCTATGATAAGAAGAATTGAGAGATAACACCAATGATCGAGATGACAAGCATAGCAGCCGTGACAATGATGCTCTGTGATCCAGTGACAATGATCCAGCTCCAGAATTGAAGACTTGTGCCTATATGTATTGATGACTTGTGTCAAGAGAATAACTTTCTAGTTAAGAGGGAGTCTTGATGTATTTGTAAATTCGGAAGATATTCACTTGTATATTGTACTTGTACTTTATTGTATCCCCAACGAAGATGTTTTATTACTCCGATTGGAAGTGTCGCAAGTTATATTGTAAGTGTCGTAACTTATACTTGATGGGTTATTAGACCACCTTGATGGGGTCAGCCCTGTATGAGTCATGTGGGTGAAAGGGTTATTATATCACTATAGTGGGGGTCGATCCAGTCAACATTATGTTAAGTGGTTAAGTTGGGGCCGACCTAGCTAAAGTTAAAAGACAAGTGAAATAGTGTATAAATAGAGAGTGTGTCTCTCTCATTTTACACATTCTATTATTCATTCACTTCACATTAGTGAGAGAAGAGGAGGGTGCGCACAAGTGGAGGAGGAGCATGATGTTGAAGATATCTATATCTTGGGTTTGATCATGGTGATCCTTGTATTGATGCTTATTCTATCTCTGAGGAAGTTGCGGGGTTTTTCACCTTCTTGGTTTTCCCCGGTGAAATGTTTTGTGTCTCTTGTCTCTTGCCTCTTATGCTGGATATGCTGTACATGTTGTTCTTTTAGTTAAGATCCTAGATCTATTGAATTAAATGATGAAAATCTATCAATCCTTACGAATTTTCAGTTATTTTCAAGCTGGTTGGTTGTCATTTTGGCATTTTCTATTTACAATTTTGTTGTTAATGGTTTAGTTTTGATTTTGTTTTGAATTTATTACTAGAATTTCCAAGCCTTTCCAAAATGTCACAAAACACTTGGTCTAAAACAATTCACAAGGATTTGCTGAAAAAAGACCCAAATTTTTTGTATTTTCTCAGACACCAGTGAGGGGGTTACCAAAGGTTATCAAATGGACTGGTCAAAAATCTATTCAATCTTTGATAACGACGACCTTTCAGACATCAAGGAAGTATTGATGTATATGTAACTTCGGAATGTATTTCACATATATGTATGTTGTATTCCTATAGAGATGTTATTATTCCTCTATACGGAAGTGTCGTGATTTATATTGTAAGTGTCGTAACTTATACTTGATGGGTTATTAGACCACCTTGTTGGGGTCGGCCCTGTATAAGTCATGTGGGTCAAAGGGTTATTAGACCACCCTATTGGGGGTCGGCCATGTGGGTCAAAGGGTTATTAGACCAACCTAGTGGGGGTCGGCCCAGTCAACATTATGTTAAGTTGTTAAGTTGAGGCCTACCTAGTTGAGTAAAGGTCAAGTCAAGTTAGTGTATAAATAGAGAGTGTGTCTCTCTCATTTTACACATTCTATTCTCTCACTCACACTTTGGAGAGTCTCGCACTTGTGGAGGAGGAGGATTTGCTGTTAGGAGAAGACTATCTCTTTGTATTCTTGTTGTATCATTGCTCTATCTATCTTTGAGGAAGTTATTGGGGTTTTTTACCTTTATGGTTTTCCCCAAGTAAACTCTGTGTCTCTTGTGTGCTTGCATTATTGTGTCCATGATTGATATGCTATAGATTTGTTGTACATGTTGTTCTCTCAGTTAAGATCCTAGATCAGATTGAAGTAATTTCTGAAAATTTAACATGGTATCAGAGCTTGCCTGAAAGAAGGAATGATATGGCATGTATGACACTTGTTGCACTTATGATGCTAGGGATTGATATAGCAAAAACTAGTCATCATAGCACTTTCGCTATAAATCCATTTTGGCGAAGTTTTCGGATATGAAACTTTTACAGGTCAAATATCAGATCCCCATATACCTTGTGTCCAAAGGATAACCTCTAATTCATTGTACTTTGTGATTTATGATCTGTACAATATAGGGTTTCTGCCTCTTCTAGATCTGAGTCAAAATCAGGTGACCTTGGGAAAAAGGTCATAAGGTCATAAAACATGACAGGTATTACATAGAATGTACTATCTCAGGAAATGTTTTCAGAAGCCGGAGTTGAACCAGTGACATGTGGAACTCTGTACAAGTTCTCTCTCCTGTATTATCCCATAAACAGGTCATGTTGCGACACTTGGCATAACTCTCTCTCAGAGAATCTAATTGAGGTCAGACTTATCAGGATGGAAATATAATAGGTCAAGCTATCTCAAGAAAATTTTTTAGAGGCCGAAGTTGAACTAGTGACACATGGCATGCCATACAAGTTCGCTCTCCTGTATTATCCCATAAACAGGTCACGTTGCGACACTTGGCATAACTCTCTCTCAGAGAATCCAATTGAGTTCAGACCTATCGCGATGGAAGGATAACAGGTCAGGCTATCTCAGGAAACGTTTTTAGACCATGTGGATCAAAAATTTCAGAGTTACACCAGAAACAATCAGGTACATATTTTTTTCATAACAGAATTATTTTTGAGCACCTTCATTCATGACTTCCGGAATTTAGGGTTTCGGATAAAGTTGTAATTTTTGTAATCGGAGACCACAGCTGAATGATACTCATCAAAATCAAAATTTAGAGACCAAGATTAGAATTTTTGGTTGGGCAAAAGGCCGGGCTTGATCAGACCCTAGTTTCGGACTTTGATATGAAAAGTGGAAAATTAGGGCTTCTGCAAAAATGGGAATTTTTTAAATTTGTGACCACAGCTGGAAGCTCCTCATAAAAATAGAATCTTAGAGATTTGGATCAAACCTTTTGATTGGGTAGAAGAGTGGGCTTCATCAAACCCCAGTTCGAGGTCACGTCTAGTGAATCCAGAAGTTTCAAAGGCAAAATTGAGGAGTGAAACTTTGCAGTTTCCAAATTCTAAATATACCAACTTGATCAGCTCATCAAGGTGCATATATCTATCCTTTCGGAAGTTTGAAATTCAAAGTTTAAATTTTTGGGGTTTCTTTGACAAACCCTAATCCAACTCCAGGTCCAGTTCTTGCAAATCAAGTGGATTGGGTTAATCCTAGAAGAAGATGGATTGGTCACCTGCATACGTGAAGAAGTTCTTGTCTCAAAGGGACATGAGCCTAAGGCCTTCCATAAGAAGATTACAAGCAATCTTGACAGGTATGGCTTATAGGTATGTTTCATGGTTAAGTTTATCATATGTTTGTCTTCATATCATTACATTACAATCTTGATTAATTACTAGACTTTTCATATCAACTTAATAGAAGATATTCATTGATTAAGGTGTTGACACTTATGATTGTACTAATGCATTATGGTGTTGTATGAGGTTTATGTTGTCTGCTAACATGAAAGGTACATCAAGAAAGACAAATCATGTTATGGTTCAAGAACATATGATCATGATGACATGAGGACAAAGATTCATCCATTGTCATGGATCACATAGAAGATCCATTTACGAGGTATGTATAACTTGGTTCTATAATGGTTAACCTATGAGATATGCAGGTTACTAGCACAAGTCATTGAAGAAGAACAAGAAGACATCATGTGAGTATGTTAGACATAACTAGCTAGCATGCTAAACCAGGTATGTTTTTCCTATATCAAGATAGAATCCTACCTTTTGTTAGGATATTATACTGTTGTGTTGTTGATAATGATTATTCATGAAGTCATAGGTTTGAGTAATCATGGGTTTTATGCATATTATATCTCTTATCTTGATTGATGATTTAACTAACCAGAAGAGTCCTATGATCAAATAAGAATATGCATGAGTAAAACAAGACTTCCTTGAAACCTTGAATACTAATGCTTATTATTTCTGTTTGAAATGATCATGACTATACATGCTTAAGATTATTGTGTTTTGATAGTACTGAGAATATACTAATGAATGTATGAGATTACAAGGATAACACAATCATGATACTAATAAGTATGCATAGGGATCTAGGATGAATATAGGTTCAAGGACAGGTAATCCAGGAAGCAAAGATCAAGATGGAGCTCACTCCAGTAGTTTCTGCAAGGATGTAGATATCCAGAGGGAGTTGACCATCCTTCTGCATTCCACAACAGAAAGGTGTAGAAGAAGCTACTTCAGCAGCTCCTGCAAAGAAGCAAAGACTCAGAGGGAGTCCACCCAACAAACAAACAAAGATAAGTATTTTAATTACCATTTATTACATATTTGTTTGTTTAAATAAAAATTTTCAATGATGTATAGGCTTATCTTCCTAGACTTAGGATATGTATTGTGCATATTAGAATGATTTCATTAATGAACAGTATACTACTAATATGAATTTGATGGGTAACTAGTCTATGGAACTGAACAACATTCCATTGCTACCTATCTAGAATGAAACCTCTTTGCTGACATGTTGGGATTTGTGCACACTCTTAACAATGTTCTGGTAGAGATTGGAAGGCATCTAGAAAGTTACGGGATATGGATAAATGTTGTATTGAAGCATTGGCTAAAATAATTGCATGACTGTATGACATATTTCTCTATGTGTAAGAATTTGTTCTGAAAACTATGAGATGTTTTCTAATCATGCAATTTAACTTGTTACATAGGAAAGATCGTATACCATCACCTCCAATAGAAGGGCTACAACATTTGTTCAAAGCAACAAAATTATCTATTGAAGATATTGAAGTTCCCAGGATACAGGAAGAATGCCATGATCCATCGATCATGAAGAACAATGTTTGGGATGTGGTCCCAAGATCTAAAGGGAAGTTTGTTATGACTTCCATATGGATCTATTAAATCAATCATGTTGTAGATGGCAGCATAGAGAAGTATAAAAGTGATGAAATGGAAGATACACCATATGGATTTCAAGACTACTTTCTTAAATGGTGTAGTTGAAGAGGAAGTATATGTGGAGCAGCTACTCGGTTTAGAAATACATGACAGGGAGTCATATGATTGCAGATACAAAGAGGAAGCTGGCTGTTGAGTTCGATATGAAGGACCTGGGGATGATGCACTATTTCCTAGGTATGGAGGTGTGGTAGAGTACAGATGGGATATTCCTTGGACAAGGGAAGTATACTGTAGATATCCTGAAGAGGTTCGGTATGATGGATTGCAAGGCCATGGCCACACCTATCGCATCGAATCTAAAGCTTCTTTGTGATGCTTCATATGAGCTGGTTGATGTCTCTATGTATCGTCAGATGATTGGGTCCTTGATGTACCTGATGAACATGAGACCACATATTTTCTTTTGTTGTGAACACATTGAGTCAGTTCCTGACAGATCCGAGGAGTGTTCATCTGATTGCTGTAATGCATGTTCTGAGGTACCTGAAGGGTATAGCTGATTATGGGCTCAGGTAGGAAGCGAATCAAAAGTTTAACCTGTAGGGTTATGTTGATTCAGATTGGGCTGGAAGTGCTGCAGATAGGAAGAGCACATCTGGATGTTGCTTCAGTATGGGATCAGGTGTGATCTCTTGGTTCAGCAGGAAGCAGTCCTGCGTAGCATTGAGTACAGCTGAGGCAGAGTATGTTGCATCCTATTCAACTAGTTGTGAGGCAGTATAGCTACGAAAGCTACTGTCTGAGTTATTTGATGTCCCGTTGGATTCTACTGGTATCTTTTGTGATAACCAGAGTTGTGTGAAGCTGTTCGAGAACCCAGTGTTTCATGACAGGTCGAAACACATAGAGATCAAATATTAGATAGGAGCTGTGAAGCTCCTGTACATTGCGATGAACGAGCAGATTGCAGATGTGCTGATGAAGCCACTAGCCAGGGTGAAGTTTGAGTACTTCAGGTATAGGCTTGGTGTTCTTCAGATTGATGACACTTCGAGGAAGAAGTGATGGACACATTTGCAGAAGCCATTCCAAGCATGTTGGAAGGAGGATCCTTCACATGGTTGTCGATGTAAGCGCTGGATGATGAGCATAAGGACAATGCTCTAGTTACTGCTCTGTATATGCATCAGGAGGATGCTGGATATGATCAGTTGGATCATTTATATGTATATGTATGTATGTGTTTGTGACAGAAATTGTTTCCAAGGCCAGAGAAACAAGCCAACACAATCTCAAACAAAATTCAATAAAGAAAACAAAGTTTAAATGTTTCTGTAATATGTTTTTGGTTGTGAACTTTGGAAACACCCAGGGAATACATTCATGAGCAAAATATCTACTGAATTATAAGAAAAATAAGATAAAGATGCATGATATATCTAACAAGATCCAACAAAAACAATATTGAGGTTCATACATAAATGACAAGCATCACCAGCATATAAACATAAACTAGTAAATGAATATATCAATTCAGCAACCAGACAAGCTGGAAAATGAAGCCAACACAGAAAACTGAAGGGTAAAAGTCACATATATCTCATAATTTCATCATCAATTGCATACAAGAGTTTTGTACTTAACTCATGAACAAGTCTGAAAACCAACTAAGTTTGAAGACCTCCTGAAAGCTCCCAAAAATCGAACCCTTCTCTGTCCCTTTGTCCTTCTTTTTATAATTACAAAGAAATAGTTCTATCCTCCCTTCATTAGGTCAAAATTGAAACTACACAGCAGTTACATTAACCAACTTTCAACTAATTGACTAAAAATAGCAAATCGGATTCTTGGCAAATATGGTGAATTTCTGGAAAATAGGTGTCAAAGAAGCCTCCATATCTCTCAATTAATGACACCTGTGTAAAACCTGAGATAGGTTTTTGTGAATGGGTCCGTGATGGAAAAAAATCTCTCTTGGTTTTTAAAAATTCATCTCCAATTGATCAGAATCTGCCCCGCAAGATGAACACTAAAACAGGGAAATATTAAATATTTAAAAACCCTGAAAAATAGGCTGCAAAGATTAAACTGAATCTTTCAAACCTTGATAGCTGTTGCAAAACGGAGAGAGGTTTTTGTAAATGGGTGTCTTATGAACAAAAACCTCTTTTTGTTTTCAAAAATTCCTCTTCATCAGCTCGTGGCATTCATTCAACTTCAGTAACCCAAAACAGGAAAAAACAGAGCAGAATTCTCAATAATTTTTTGCATTTTAATATCATTGGCTAATTCTGCTTCAAGTATCTCATCAGCACCTTTGAAAACATGTAATTAGTCATTCATCATTCCAAAACGTGCCAAAATTTTCTAAAAAATCGGAGGAATTTCGGAGTCGCGATATTCTTGTAGCGTGCCTTTGGTGATTTTGAGCTCCAGCGCTACAAGAATAATTTTAACACTATTTTGGCGCTTTTCTACAACTTTTGTCCTTTTGCATAGAGTTTTAAAGTTGTTAGAGTAATGATTATGCATGACTATACTTAGAGTATGGTCTATGAACCCATTATTTGATATAGTGACTTTAAAGACCCTTTAACAAAAGCAAACTTAAAACTTAAAACTTGAAAATTTCAAAAGCCAGCCCAAAATTTCATATAAAAACTAAAGAAAATTTCCTAAAAGAGGGAAAAATCAAATTAAAGCAAATGAATAAATTGAAATAAAATGCAAATCAACCAAAATTTGAAGGAACAAATTACTGACTTAACATCTGGCTCCAGCTGCGGGATGAAGAGCTCCCTGCGAGGCTTCAAGAACCTGTAGGCCAGTGCCTTCTATCTGCTATCTTATCTACCTGTCTACAAAACTTCCATTGGGCTATGGAGTCTTATTGTGATTCAATCACCAGTATATACAATGATCAGTGAAAATGCTCCTATAAACTGTAAAAATGCTTGAGGAATCGCCCATTAACAGGGCTAGACAACTCTTCACCTTCCAAGGACTGCAAGATAAAAGTATTGTTCTCTAAAACTTTTGATACCAGAAAAGGGCCAAACCAAAGGTTTTCAAACTTACCATGCTTACCCTTTTGCTCCTTTATTGCATCCCATATTAGAACCATCTCACCTTCTATGAAAGTATTTTCTTTAATGTTCCTGTCAAACCTGTTTTTAACCTTGGCTCTGTACAGCTGTGCTTTTTCATCCACCTTCTCTCTACTTTACTGTAACTCTATCATTTCAAAGATTCTCCTTTGCATATAATCCGGTTCCTCTTGAGAGTTCTGGAGGAATTTCATCACTGGAATCCCCAATTGAATAGGGAACACTGCCTCTATACCATAAACTAGCTAAAATGGAGAAGTCCCAATTGCCTGTTTCACTGTAATCCTATCTTCCCACAATGCATACTTCAGCTTGAATCCCAAGACCTTTTCTTATGCTTCAGGAGTTTCTTGATGCTCTGAATGATGTTCTTATTGGAAGATTCTGCTTGACCATTGCCCTGAGGATAATAGGGAGTTGAGTGCTTCAGAATGATGCCATTGCTTTCACAAAAGGCCACCATTGCCTTGGATTTGAATGCCTTTGCATTGTCTGTTCTTAATCTCTGTGGACAACCAAACCGGCTCAAAATATTTTCTTCAATGAATTCCATGATTACCTTGTCTGTAGCATTCCTTGTGGGAATGGCTTCTACCCATTTTGTGAAAAAATCTGTTGCAGTCAGAATCCAGTGATGCTGTCCTGAAGATGCTGGATTTATTTCTCCAATAAAGTCCAGACTCCATTGCTGAAAAGGGGCATTGACTGCAATAGGTTTTAAAGGAAAAGACAATAATTTCTGTTTACCTGCAAACTTCTGACAAGGAATGCAGGCTCTTACCTGCTGGTAAACATCTGTGAACAAGGATGGCCAATAATATCCAGCTCGTAAAATTTTGTAAGTTGTTTCTTTCCAATACTTGTGCCCTCCACAGGCACCTTCATGAGATTCTGAAATCACCTCTCCTATTTCAGATTGGTCCAAACACCTGAGCAAAATACCCCCTGGGTCTTTCCAAAACAATTAATCCTCAACTAAACAGTATTTAGTAGCTTTGAGTTTTAAAGATCTGGCAGCCTTCCTATCCAAATGTTCAGGACATTGCAGAAATAACAGAAAATGAACAATGTTTGCATACCAGGATGATGATGAATAAAAATCCATGATCTTTTCTTTTTCTAGAAGTGGCTGATCTTCTTCAGGAATTGATTCTTCAGCCATAACGTGCAGTCCCAGAGCCTGACAATTTGATTCAGCCAATAGCTTGGCTAAACCTTGTCCCTTGAAAAGCTTAGTAGGCCTGATCTCTACATCATATTCCATAATCTTCGCAATCCACCTACCTCTCTTTCCTTCACTATCAGGCTGAGTTAACACATCTTTCACAACAGAATTAGGTACAAAAGAAATTACTTTTGAATGTAGGACATAAATTCTGAAAAATTTGAAAGCTTTTACCAGAACATAAGCTTGCTTCTCCAATATACTGTACTTCAGCTCAGAATCTCTGAGAGTTTTGCTGAAGAAAGAAATAGGTTGTTCCAATCCTTCTTTATTCTTTTGAAGTAAAACAGCTGCAATTGTGTCTTCTGATGCAAATGAAAAAGAAAGAAATTCTTTGGTAAATTCAGGACTTACCAATACAGGTGCTTCAGTAAGAGCTACCTTTATTTTCTCAAATGCTGCCTTTGCCTCAACAATCCACTTTACTTCCTGATCTTTCTTCAACATGGTTGTGATTTGTTTAATGGTTTCAACAAAGTTGGGAATAAGCCACCGCAGAAAATTTATCTTGCCAATGAATGATTGAACATCTTTTTTACTCCTAGGTAAACCAATCTTCACTATTGCTTTCACTCTTTCAGGGTCTATTCTGATGCCATCAACAGACACCAAGTGACCAAGTAGTTTACCTTCTTGCACAGTAAAATGTGATTTTTTGGGGTTCAGGGACAGGCCAAATTTTCTGCATTTTAGGAAGGTTTGCCTCAAGTGCTTCAAGTGTTCATCATCAGATTTTGAGAATACAGTAATATCATCCAGATAGATAAACACAAACTTATCTTTTTCTCCTACAAATGCAATGTCCATGGCTCTCTGAAAAGTTGCTCCGGAATTCATCAAGCCAAAAGGCATCTTGTCATACATGAATGTCCCCTAGGGGGTTGTAAAGGTTGTCTTTTCCTTGTCATCAGGGTGCATGGAAATTTGACTGTACCCTGAGAAACCATCCACCATAGAGATCCTCTGAGCTCCAACTACTTGCTGCAAAACCTGTTCAATCTTGGGAAGAGGATAATTGTCTTTTAATGATGATCTATTCAGATTTCTGAAGTCAATACATAATCTAATTTCCCCATTCTTTTTTCTGACAGGAACCAGATTAGCAACCCAGGACGAGTACCTGAGAGGCACTATTATCTTTGCATCCAGCATCTTCTTTATTTCTTTTTCAATTACAGGGAACAAAGCTGGATTGAACCTTCTTAGTTTCTGTCGGAAAGGCTTAACATTGGGCTTCAAAGGGACCTTGTGCTAAATAATTGATGTATCATAAGTTCTTAGTTCCTTATAAGACTAGGCAAATACATCTACATGTTCTTTCAAAAGCTTTGATATATCTATTTCTTTGTTCAGCTGTCAGATATTTAGAAATTTTTACCATCTTTGGATGTTCTGCTCAACCAATATTGCAGTTCACTACATTGTCTTCTGAAGATTGAACCATTGGCTTTGAAGGTGTATCATCCTTTGTAAATATTCTTTCTAAAGGTACTAGACCTTTTGGAATGAAGTTGCTCTTCAAATCAATGATTTTATGACCTGCTATCTCTTCTGCAGCAAACTCATTTAACTGTTCATCCCCCTCATCCTCTTCCTGATCAATTTGAGCATTTGAAAACTCATCTGTAAGCTCAAGAAATTTTTTGATTTCAATGTCATGTTCAAAAATCCTCCAGTGCTTCACATTATCAGGCACACATGGTCTATACCTCACTTCTATAGGATACCTTAGCTGAGTGGTCTTAGGGATTCTAAAATGTGTGGCAGCCAAAGCTAATGAGTCTGCAGTCTCATTATGATTCCTTGGAATATGAGTGATATTAAATGCTATAAAATAGTTTTCATGCATATCCCATACCTCATTCCGATATACTTTCAGCAAACCCTGCTTTACTTGATATTTGTTCTTCACCTGCTGAACAACTAGTTCGGAGTCGCCAAATGCAGCAATTTGCTGAATTCCTAAATCTTTAGCAGCTTTCAATCCCAGTAGCAGAGCTTCATACTCAGCAGTGTTGTTAGTGGTAACAAACTCCAACTTATACATGAGTTTCACTGTTTCACCCCCAGGGGAAATGAGTAAAACTCCAGCTCCAACACCCTCTTTGCATGAGGATCCATCAAAGTACAACTGCCACAGTGCATCTTCTTCTTCTCTGCTGTGTTTTATTTGCTGTTCTTTTTCCACTTGTAATAGACTAGCAGAATTATCCTCCTCACTGAAATGTAATATGCATGTACCAAAATCTTTATCAACAGAGTACAATGGGTGGTTGGTAGGGTTCTTATCATCTGTTACTATGTAAGCAAACTTCAGCTCTCTGTAAAGTCTTCTATTTTCTCCACCAAAAACAGGAATGGTGGCATAAGAGAGGTCCATCTGTAAGGTTCCCCCAACCTTTTTAGCCCATGACCTAGAAAGAAGCAAGCCAAACTTTGGTGTGATGTCAGCTACCACAACATCCATTATCACACTTTTCATGGGAAACTGAGCAAGGATGACAACCATGTCTTTTATTAATCCTAGACACTTCACAACTCGAGAATCAAAGGCATATAAATCATGGTAACGTTTGGTGATACTGAGGCTCAGGGCTTCCATTACAGCTTTTGGCATCAAGTTATCGGATGCTCTTGAATCTAACATGCAATTGTGAATCATTTGCTCATGGATAGTCAAGGTTACATAGAAAGGAGGAGAAGCACCAGCCTCATTTTTAGTCTTCTCAGCGAGAGCTGATTCAATGAAGATTCTAGGGTTTTCTTCCTGTAAATTAATTGTATCCTGAAACAGGCTGATCACTAGGTACATTCATCACTTTCAGAACTGTTTCTTTATATGATGGATTCTTTATTAACTCAGTCAAAGGTACAGGAATCTTTAACTTCCCTAGTTCATTTTCCAAACTAAAATTCTGGACAGATTTGTTTACCTCTTCAACTTCAGCATTCTTCTTTGATTTTTCTACAGATTGGTTCTTCTCTATGACAGGATCGGTTATTTGTTTAGCAGGAACAGGTGCAGCAGGAACAACTGCCTTCTTCTTCGGGGCTTGGACCACTTGTTTTGGGCTTGATCTGAGATTTATGGTCTTCTTAGGTCCATTCTGATGAACAGTAGCAGTTACAACAGTATTTTCCAAGCCTAAATCATCTTCAGTTTCAAACATGTCAGCATCGTAGTATTCTGAATTCAGAAAATCTTCTTCAGTAACAAAACCTGTGGACAATCCATCTCCAAAGTGGTTCATATCCTGATTAGTCTCAGTCTCTTCAAAGAGCAGCTGTTCATCAACTTCTTCTTCATCAGCTACATTATTTTGAAGAGGTGGGGGCACTCTTTGATCTTCATTCTCTCTCCTTTCTCGCTGGATATCATTGTTCCTGCGCTCTCTTGGTATAAATCTAGGAGCAAATTGCCTTCTGAACCGATTCTGGTTATTTGGATTTCGTTCAGCTTCTGGAGCAGGTTTGCTAGAATTCTTCTCAAGCTCTAATTTATTCAATTTTGCAGTAAGAATATTCACCAGCTTAGACATCTCATCTATCTTGACTTTAGCAGACTGAGGAGCAGCACTTGCTGAAACAGCTTCCTTCTTTCCTTTTCTTTCATAAAGCTACTGGGCTGTTTCTTTCTCAAGTCTGTTTGAAGCCAGCAAATTGGATTCTACCTCCAACGCTGCATCTTGCATGTTCAACAGGGTGATAGGTCTTCTTTCTCTCAGTAATAAAGAAAATTCGTGATCAAAGGCATTTGCATAAGTAAGTTTAGCTGATGTTTCAGTAGGCCTAATTTCTGCTGGAATCTTACTATACATTTTATTAAACCTTTTGGAAAAATCTGCAACAGTCTCATCTTTATTTCTTCTAAGAGCTCCAAACTCAGTTATATAATAGTTGTGGTCCTTTGTGTCTCCCCATTGCCTCATGAAAAGATCACAGAGCTCTTCAATTATAGTGATTGAGTTGGCAGGCAACTCTCTGAACCACTTCCTTACATCCCCATAAAGGCTCTGAACAAATACCCTCATCCATACATCTTTGATCTCAATGTTTTGATTGTCAGCATAACTTAGGAAAGCCTCTGAATGTTCCTCAGCAGTGGTTTCCCCCTGTCCATTGAACCTAGGCATATAATTTTGGTAATCATCACCTGCAGGCAATGCATGTAAAGGCTGAGGTAAGACTAATGGTGCATACCTAGCTGCAACCATCCGGTCCATCATATCCATGGGTGGGTTTTGGCCTGCCATTTTTGTACTGACTGGCTTGGAAGATGTAGAAGCTTGGCTGGAACTTGTTTGAAAAGGATTCTTTCCTACTTTTAGCTGAAAGATATGTATTTTACCAGGAGAAGCAGTCTTGGCTTTCAAAAAGGTTTGAGGGTTAGTAAAAGCTTGAAAAGTGCTCTCAGGGATGGTAGGTTTAATCCAAGGTGAGGTTTCAGCTGAATGTAATGAAACACCCAACTGGTTAGGATCACAGGAGGCTGGTAAAGATTGAGACCTTCTGAGTTTTCTTATTGTTTTTAAAATCTATTCAGGGTTTGTCACACCCAATTTCAATGGAGAAGTAGGTCTGTTCCTGGTTCCAATTCCTTTAGAAGCCACTGTGATTACTATTTTGGTGAAAATAGCCTTAAAAAGAGCTAATTTAAGTCCACCTCTTAAACCAGTAAAACTGATAAGTATCCCAGGGAAGACATGCTTCAGCTTCGTCCCCGACAATGGCGCCAAAGATGTTTGTGCCAAAAAAATTTTCCAAGGCCAGAGAAACAAGCCAACACAATCTCAAACAAAATTCAATAAAGAAAACAAAGTTTAAAGGTTTCTGTAATATGTTTTTGGTTGTGAACTTTGGGAACACCCAGGGAATACATTCATGAGAAAAATATCTACTGAATTATAAGCAAAAGAAGATAAAGATGCATGATATATCTAACAAGATCCAACAGAAACAGTATTGAGGTTCATACATAAATGACAAGCATCACCAGCATATAAACATAAACTAGTAAATGAATATATGAATTAAACAACCAGACAAGCTGAAAAATGAAGCCAACACAGAAAACTGAAGGGTAAAAGTCACATATATCTCATAATTTCATCATCAACTGCATACAAGAGTTTTGTACTTAACTCATGAACAAGTCTGAAAACCAACTGAGTTTGAAGACCTCCTGAAAGCTCCCAAAAATCGAACCCTTTTTTGTCCCTTTGTCCTTCTTTTTATAATTACAAAGAATTAGTTCTATCCTCCCTTCATTAGGTCGAAATTGAAACTACACAGCAGTTACATTAACCAACTTTCAACTAATTGACTAAAAATAGCAAATCGGATTCCTGGCAAATATGGTGAATTTCTGGAAAATAGGTGTCAAAGAAACCTCCATATCTCTCAATTAATGACACCTGTGTAAAACCTGAGAGAGGTTTTTGTGAATGGGTCCGTTATGGACAAAAATATCTCTTGGGTGTTAAACATTCATCTCCAATTGATCAGAATCTGCCCCGCAAGATGAACACTAAAATAGGGAAATATTAAATATTTATTAACCCTGAAAAATAGGCTGCAAAGATTAAACTGCATATTTCAAACCTTGACAGGTGTTTCAAAACTGAGAGAGGTTTTTGTAAATGGGTATCTTATGAACAAAAACCTCTTTTGGTTTTCAAAAATTCCTCTCCATCAGCTCGTGGTATTCATTCAACTTCAGTAACCCAAAACAGGAAAAAACAGAGCAGAATTCTCAATAATGTTTTGCATTTCAATATCATTGGCTAATTCTGCTTCAAGTATCTCATCAACACCTCTGCAAACATGTAATTAGTCATTCATAATTCCAAAACATGCCAAAATTTGCTAAAAAAATAGGAGGAATTTTGGAGTCGCGATATTCTTGTAGCGCGCCTTTGGTGATTTTGAGCTCCAGTGCTACAAGAATAATTTTAACACTGTTTTGGCGCTTTTCTACAGCTTTTGTCCTTTTGCATAGAGTTTTAAAGTTGTTAGAGTAATGATTATGCATGACTATACTTAGAGTATGGTCTATGAACCCAGTATTTGATATAGTGACTTTAAAAACCCTTTAACAAAAACAAACCTAAAACTTAAAACTTGAAAATTTCAAAAGCCAGCCCAAAATTTCATATAAAAACTAAAGAAAGTTTCCTAAAAGAGGGAAAAATCAAATTAAAGCAAATGAATAACTTGAAATAAAATGCAAATCAACCAAAATTTGAAGAAACAAATTACTGACTTAACAGTATGCATCAGGAGGATGCTGGATATGATCAGTTGTATCATTTATATGTATATGTATGTACGCATCATGTTGGATGCTGGATATGATCAGGAGGATCATTTGTATATGTTTTGTATATGCATCATGTTGGATGCTTGGACCATGTATCTGTATATGTATCAGGTGGATACTGTGTATGATTAGGTAGATCATGTATGTTGATATGTATCAGGTATGATCAGGTGGATCATGTATGATGATATGTATCAGGTAGATACTTGGTATGCATTAGGTAGATGCATTGTATGATCAGGATGATCATGGATGATGAGCTTCAAGATGTTGCTCCAGATATGCATCAGGATGATGCAGTGATGAGTATCAGGATGATACTCTAGATGATATGCATCAGGATGATTCTATGATGATGATCATGATGATCATATGTATCAGGTGGATACATTACATAATTAGTTGGATTATGTGTGATGAGTTTCGAAGAAACAGATGCATAGAGCCTTTCCGACATGGTGGTAGATGCGTTCTCCCATGTGCGTTGATGTAAGTGCAAAGGCTTTCTGACATGGTGGTAGATGTGTTCTCCCATGTGCGTTGATGTAAGTGTAGAGCCTTTCTGACATGGTGGTAGATGTGTTCTCCCATGTGCATTGATGTAAGTGCAGAGCCTTTCCGACATGGTGGTAGATGTGTTCTCCCATGTGCGTTGATGTAAGTGCAGAGCCTTTCCGACATGGTGGTAGATGTGTTCTCCCATGTGCGTTGATATAAGTGCAGAGCCTTTCTGACATGGTGGTAGATGTGTTCTCCAATGTGCGTTGATATAAGTGCAGAGCCTTTCCGACATGGTGGTAGATGTGTTCTCCCATGTGCGTTGATGTAAGTGCAGAGCCTTTCCGACATGGTGGCAGATGTGTTCTCCCATGGTCATTGATGTAAGTACTGTGAGCCTTTCACGGATGGTGGTAGGTTGGTCCTCCCATGCCGGTGAGTGTAAGTGTTGTGTGTGTGCATCTGGGTTGTGCTTCGTGATACTCTGTGGTCGTGGACAGGTTGTGAAGATCCTGGGAGATTCGATAGGTTGAGCTGTGTGCTCGTAATCAGTCTTGGGATGCTCTTTCGAGGTTTTGTTGACTTACGTAATAAGTCCTGAGGATTCCACAGTATGGCCAGTGATGATGAAGACCTGCAAGTGGTGGGCCTACATCCAGTATGAAAAAGGACTGGATTTGTAGAACTTCCTATGACGAGTAGATTCAGAGATTGATTGAGATAGCAGCAATAGTGACGATGATGATGACTCGATGACGATTATCCAGTGACGATGATCCAGAGAGGATGACTTGTGCTAGAAGAACTGTGTCAAGAAATACCTTCCTAGTTAAGAGGGAGTGTTGTTGTATATGTAACTTTGGAATGTATTTCACATATATGTATGTTGTATTCCTATAGAGATGTTATTATTCCTCTATACGGAAGTGTCGTCATTTATATTGTAAGTGTTGTAACTTATACTTGATGGGTTATTAGACCACCTTGTTACGGTCGGCCCTGTATAAGTCATGTGGGTCAAAGGGTTATTAGACCACCCTATTGGGGGTCGGCCATGTGGGTCAAAGGGTTATTAGACCACCCTAGTGGGAGTCGACCCAGTCAACATTATGTTAAGTGGTTAAGTTGAGGCCGACCCAGTTGAGTAAAGGTCAAGTCAAGTTAGTGTATAAATAGAGAGTCTGTCTCTCTCATTTTACACATTCTATTTTCTCACTCACACTCTGGAGAGTGGCACACTTGTGGAGGAGGAGGCTCTACTGCTAGGAGAAGACTATCTCTTGTATTCTGGTTGTATCATTGCTCTATCTATCTCTGAGGAAGTTATTGGGGTTTTTCACCTTTATGGTTTTCCCCAAGTAAACTCTATGTCTCTTGTGTGCTTGCATTATTGTGTCGATGATTGATATGCTGTAGATTTGTTGTACATGTTGTTCTCTTAGTTAAGATCCTAGATCAGATTGAAGTAAATTATGAAAATTTAACAGGAAGAACTCCTTGCATATGACAAGATTAGGGATTCTCAATTGCATGCCATTGCTTCCCTACCCGCTATCCTACCTTACATAGATCCTGTTAAATGGATAGTGGAAAATGCTAACGCTAAAGATAGGCCATTTAGTGACAGTATGAGGTCACAATTGACAAGCTTCCGCCCTGAAGTCTTTATCATAGATTTTTCTCTTAAGCCGGGTGTGCAGACCCTTAGCCCCAAGTTTATACAATCCTCTAAAAACATGTATAATCTTAATGAAATGATGAAATCATGGATGACTAAACCTAGCAGCTTTGCGCCAAAAACTGACAACCTCTACCCGATTTCCTGGTTTAGGGAGCCTAATTCTTTACTGGGAGCCATGCTCGGCAAGATCTTTGGCCTTCTAAATTGTTCAGTCTTCAAAGCTGAATGGGATCCAATAGCTTATCATGTTTTAACAACTGGTGAATCCTTCCCTTGGGCCTCCATCCTCTCATCAGAACTTAAAACATCCATCCAAGATTATCAAAAGGCACCTGCCCTGAGAAAGCCACACTTCTTCTTCTCATCCTTCATTATTGATGTCTTTTGCTCTGAGTTACAATATCCTAAATTGGGATGGAATTGGACCCCTTCAGATCCACCTGTTCATATCTATCACTCAACATTATGGGAAAGCAATTTTGTGCCACTACTGTATGACATTTGTGATCATTTCATGGGCACTAGTTTTTTCACTTATTCAAACAAGAGGCAATTACCTTTTTAGTTGATGCTAGGGCCTTCATAAATACAATTGGTGACTGGTATGTTTATGAGTCCTATTCATATATTAGAGTTTAGGGAAGTGACATTGTTCATCTTCTGTCTCGAAAAATGCCTGACAGATTGGTCATTCAAGAAATATCCTATCAAACTGTTACTGATGGTGTCTATAGAAAACTCACTGGTCCTAAGAAGAAAGGTTGGCCTAAATTTTCTTTGAACCCTGGGCTATTCGTCATCCCAACCTCAAATTGGATTGCAGTGCTTGGTGATCAGGTGGCTCCTTTAAATTTTGGTTTTGCTCCCAAAAGGAAGCATGATCCTAAGAAATTGCTTGGTGCACATTTTGAACAATATCATATGAATATGGATTATTGTTAGGATATTCCTATACTCCATCCTAGTCCTACAAGTATTTTCATTATTTTCATTTTTAGTCTTGCATGCATTTCTACATGCACCATGCATGCAATTGCATGCATCCCAGTCATCAGTCCCAGCACCTAGCCCTCATTTAGATAGCCCCGGGAGCTTCTCACTAATTAGTTTTATCCCTCCTAGAGCTTAGTGCACCCTTCCTCCTTCATTTAAGGAAGCAAACGCACCCTCTCTCACCTACCACTCAGTTGCACTTCAGTTAGTTGAGTTATCTTTAGTTCTCTCCTTGATTTAAGGATAGACTGACTCTCAACTGATTGCATCACTCCGATAGACCTCCACTAAGACTAGACTACCCATTTTGACTCTAGTTAGCTCCTCATGTGCCCTCCACTGAGCCTCCTTCATTCAGTAAGTGCCTCCATGTTGTAGTTACACCTACCACACTCAGTTAGACACAGTTTGACTGATGATTGACAATTACTTCTGCATTGATGACTCCACTGATGATGATGAAGACTTCTAGTTGTGCTCCAATGACACTCCAGTGATCTTTTGATCTCTCCATGAAGGCTAATTTGAATTTCCACCTTGGCATTCAAATCCTCATGCATTGTATTATTTATTTGTCCATTTGTGATTAATGAATTAGTGTGTGTGAAGTTATTTTGCTTCTATCCGAGTTCTACTGTATTATTATTATGTTGCTCATTTACACTGCATTGACCACTTTTCTTCTATCTTCCTGCTTAATCATAATCTTTCTTATGAGGTATACATCATCTCTTAGATCTCCTGTGAGTATTTTCACATGGTATCAGAGCATGTTGAGAGTATTGTGTGTCTCCATTCTTGAGAGTTTTTTCCAGTTTATTATCAATATTTTGAGTGCAGCAGTTTTCTGCATTTTTGTAGCAGTAGCAGTTGTAGAATTTTTCTATTGTTTTTGCAGGTCTTCTACAGCTTCCATGTATTCAGAAGAAATCCCTCCTCTTTCTCCATTCAACTATGATGAATGGAAACCAAAAATGATAGCATATTTGAAGAGCCATGATCTCTTTGATTATTGTTTTGAAAGAGAGTTCGAATCCTCTGAAGAAGAGAATGACTGGTTAAATAAAGGTGACAGTGTCTATGCAACAGTGATGTCTGCTATATCTCGATGCATGGTACATCACTTCATTGATTTGGTTGAACCTCCAAAAGAGCTATGGGCCCATCTAGATGAAAGATTTGGCAAGCAGAATGAAGGGATTGGTCCAAACCCTTTCGAGAGCAATCCCAATATTGCATTCGCCCTCATTGATGATCTCATTGATCATGAATCAGTATCAAACATATCTCATATTGAAGTTAGCCACACAGAAGAAGAACTTGCAGATTCTACATTGATGCTCCAAATTCCTTCTATTTCGAATTCTATGCCAGCTCACACTCTAGAAATTGCAGAGGTTCCTAGATCCTCTCTTGCACCAAGTCTGTTGGTTTGCATCATGATCTATTGAATGTTTCAGAGGTCAAATCAGCCATTGGAGGTAATGCATTTGCTCTCCTTGATCGCTCACCTCCTATTCACTACTGTAAGATCATTATTTTATGCTCTCGGAAGGTTATTGAAGATGATGGCCATTGCCATTTACTTAGGATAATTTCTCATGCATTTACTAGTTTAGATCTCACCTCAAATGGTTCAAAGGAGATCTTAAGCAACCAAGATTCAAGTCTTGGATCTGATTTGGATTCCAAGCAATCACTTACATTTGATGGTTCTTTTGAGCATACTCTCACCCATGATGATTCGAAGGAGAAAACAAAAAACTATCTACACATCCATGTGTTTTATCCTACCTCAATTGATTCAAATCACAGGTTCAAGGATCATCCTCATACTTTTAGACTTGTTCTCATCACATTTGATCTGAAGAGCAAGTACAAGCACATGCTTTTTGATCGTGAACCTCTTCTT
Organism: Larix kaempferi; assembly: GCA_027924585.1. Taxonomy (NCBI): domain Eukaryota; kingdom Viridiplantae; phylum Streptophyta; class Pinopsida; order Pinales; family Pinaceae; genus Larix; species Larix kaempferi. Next base: position 480,952 of record BSBM01000844.1, on the reverse strand, counting down.
CCAAAGAAGGAGATACCTTTAGACATATGACCAAGCATCAGACCTGCTTGAGTTTGGAGCTTTTATTTTTGTGTTTGCCTTAGATTCCATTTTGAGGGGGGGTATTTTTCCCATGAGGTTTTCCCCATTTCCTCGATTTATTGACTGTTATTATTCATTGTATTGGGTGAACTTTGGTATCAACTACCAGGGTCCAAGACGGATTAAGGGGGGGTGTTAGGATATTCCTACACTCCATCCTAGTCCTACAAGGATTTTCATTATTTTCATTTTCAGTCTTGCATGCATTCATGCATGTAACATGCATTCTGCATGCATGTAACATGCATTCTGCATGCATGCGTGCAATTGCATGCATCCCAGTCATCAGTCCCAGCACCTAGCCCTCAGTTAGATATCCTCGGGAGCTTCTCACTTATCAGTATTAGCCCTCCTAGAGCTTAGTGCACCATTCCTCCTTGATTTAAGGAAGCAAAGGTGCCCTCTCTCAGCTACCACTCAGTTGCACTTCAGTTAGTTGATTTATCTTTAGTTCTCTCCTTGATTTAAGGATAAACTGACTCTCAACTGACTGTATCACTCTAATAGACCTCCACTGAGACTAGAATTCCCATTCTAACTCCAGTTAGCTCCTCATGCAACCTCCACTGAGCCTCCTTCATTCAATTAGTGCCTCCATGTTCCAATTACACCTACCACACTCAGTTAGACACATTTTCACTGATGATTGACAGTTACTTGTGCATTGATGACTCCATTGATGATGATGAAGACTTCTAGTTATGCTCCGATGACACTTGACTGATATTTTGATCTCTCCATGAAGGCTAATTAGAATTTCCACCTTGGCATTCGAATCCTCGTGCATTGTATTATTTATTTGTCCATTTGTGATTAATGAATTAGTGTGTGTGAAGTTATTTTGCTTCTATCAGAGTTCTACTATATTATTATTCTGTTGCTCATTTACACTGCATTGAACACTTTTCTTCTATCTTCCTGCTTAATCATAATCTTTCTTGTGAGGTATATATCATCTCTTAGATCTGCTGTGAGTATTTTCACATCGTATCAGAGCATGTTGAGAGTATTGTGTGTCTCCATTCCTGAGAGTTTTTTGCAGGTTATTATCAAGATTTCGAGTGGAGCAGTTGCAGTAGTTTTCTGCATTTTTGCAGCAGTAGCAGTTGCATAATTTTCCTTGTATTGGAGAAAACTCACTATGGCTTGGGAATACCACAACAGACAGATGACTACCACAAAATCTAGTAAATTCTCAAAAAAATGCTATTATAAATGACAATGTTAAAATAATGGAGAAATGTAACCAACCTCGATCCAATGTTTGATGTAGATCCCCGTTGGAGCTTTCAATCCATGCACATCCAAGCACTTGTAATCTGCAAATTAGTCTTGACAGCCCATATCTAACAAGTACATGTGATATATAAATGACATTAACATTATCAATAACAATGGTCCATATAATATCATAAGCAAATGTAACCCAATGTATAATAAATGACATTCACACCATGAATGGACGAGAATATGAGTATTTCTATTAATGAACAAGAAGAAGTACAAAGTGATACGACCTCTTGCTGGCAACCAATCTAAACCAAGATCTAGATCAATCGACTTGTGCCTCCACCACTTCAATCCTCCATGAAAGGCAAACTCAAACTAGCAAGGAGTTTGGAAGGTGAACATAACTTGTTCACAACTACAAGGATCAATGAGTGCAGACTCAAGATAGGGCAAAAATCCACTAGAGTGCCTTTACTCTTCTCTTCTTCCTCCCATCCATAACCATATGTGCTCAATATATAGTCCTCTCAAAGGTAGGTGAAATGACTCATCGAGACATTACTTGGGTAGATGGAGAGCCAAAGGTCACCCAATGACTGCGTTTTGGGAGTAAAAAGTAATAAAATAGTGATTTTTACCATTTTACTTGATACCCGTGGGCTATAGGGATGCAACTCGCGGGTGCGCATGCTATAGTGATGCAACATGTGGGTAGGAACAAAAATAGGATAGATTGGTATCACTGAAGCATGAAAATGGATCTGAGTCACTGAAATGGATCCTATGGGCCAAAGAATGTTGATGCTCACAGGGTGGAAGATTTCTGTGTAACAGATGCCCCCTAATGTGTGAGTTCAGAGACTGAAATGTGCTACAATGGCCGAAATACATTATCAAACTCAGAAATGGAGTGATGGAGACACAAGTGGAAAGAACGGTTCACTCATCATAGTACAATCGTATCTCTGAATACATGTCGGTATAGTACAACAATATGATACAATGGCCATGAATAGTAGTACATAATTAGATACATGTCATAAGTGATCATAGCCATGATCCCTCTACAGTAAGATATGGCCTTCTGCTGAAAAGAAGACAACTGGTGCAAACTGGAGGTACAAACTACTGATATCTGAGAGGTGATATCTCAGATGTAAAGTCAAAGTCATATGTAGCATACTGAATGCCACAATCGCCTGCGGTCTTCTACACAAGTCTTCGACAGTGCAAGTCCCATCAAGTGAATAAAGGAGCTGGGGTCGAACCTGATGAGACATCGTCTAATTACCAGTCAATGATGTATACCATTAACAGACGCGAGATGACCCACCAATAATGAAAATGGGCATCAAGGCACAAAGCACAATCATCAGAGTGTGAATAAATGGGTTGAAGTCGAACACTAGGATGAATCCATCGATCAGGGGACATTGATGTATTCGCAAAACTGTCGATGGTGAGAGAACCTGCTACTAATGACTGCAAGCCTCAAGGTACTCAACCGAACTCTAAGCCTCAAGTCCCAGAATAAATGAGTTGAAGTCGATAGAACAAGACTCGCTGGAAGGAGGGCATTAAGGAATCCCCCATCAACCAGCACGAGGTACCAGCAATGCTGAAAGATTTGGAAGATCTCAGGTGAAATAGACTGACTCAATAAGGATGGCCGACATGCAATAGTCAAGATATATGAGGAGTGGACGACACTGGTTTTAGGACTTCCTTTGAACAAGAGCATGAGCAGATGGATTGACTCAGGCAGCATAGACTTGACATAAACTGTGCAATGTAGGAGGCATTACAGAAGGCTCCATAGTGATTGGAAGCTTAGCCAATCGGTGGAGAAAACTGAGAAACAAGTATAGCTCCTAAGGCCCAACTATAGTCCTGACTCATAATGTACGGAGTGGAATTAATGCTATGTTCAAAGGCGACACAATAGCTGCCAACAAGAAATAGTGACCATAATCCCGTCCAGCTTTTTAGAATATTTTTTTTTTTTGTCTTTTTCATATTTGGGAAAAGCTTGAAAACGAATAAAATTGCTTATAGTACAACAAGTGAGGGAACGAGTGTCAAATAGCTAGCAGACTAGTCCCAAGCAGTGGAATATACCTATGTTCAATGCAAGGAAGTGCATGTAGGATGTGGACACTCGGGGTGTGTTCCCTCAGGGTCAAAGGGTCATCAAATTGTGAAGGGAAAATATATAAGCTCTGTAGGGCTCGATAGGGAAAGTGCTCAGGAACCAGGCTAACAATTGAGTAAGCGGGATCCGGCACAAGGCTCAAGTGGCAGCCAAGATGATGCAATGCAATCACAACATGATATAACTGAGGGGAGTCCTTAAGGGAGATGGCCAGCATAAGACAAAGTAGAGTATGAGCCTTTATCGCAACGTCATGGCGTGACTACAAAGGACTCCCAATCGTAAGGACAAACAACGGCATGGGCACCATAATGCATAACGGGGTTCTATCTAGGGTACCCATGTTCGGGAAAGCCCTACCGCCACATGATGACACTATATAACAGTGTGAAGGTTCCATGTCAGTCACGAAGCGGGGTCTCACCTAGGGTTTATGACAAATGGTCAAAGGTCAAATGCATAATGCATGTGAAAATGGCATCTAACCTATATGCCAGGTGTGAAAAGTACCTGCCGTAGGTGTGAAATGGATCAGAACAACTCTTGCCGAGGAAATCTATTGAAAAAACACTACTCCATGACACGATATTAGTTCATAATGGCCCAAAATGGAAAAAACTATAGAAAAGTGGGTCTAGAAAATTATAAATAGTAATAAAATTTAATAATTTTCAATTCATTTGCACTATTCACCATTTTGGAGTTGACTAGTAAGTTTGCACCTGAAAGCTTCAAGCGTCGATCGTGGGAGCTACGAGCAACTGTTCAGCGAATCGTCTGGAGCAGGTTAGTGGTCACTACCATACCTTTCATTTAAGTGTCTTTTATATTTTTATGGATTTTTTTATTATAGTTGAAATGCAAAAAATCTTTTTGGTGGTATTATCATGTGCTAATGGGTGACTGTTTGCTCGCAGAAAAAGGCCCAATGAGATCCGAGGGCTTCCCGAGACATGGTCATCAGGGTAGAGATGAGGTGGCAGCAGAAGCTGCAGTAGGGCGCACACTCCAGACGTTGCGGCGCAACATATCACGGATGGTTTCCCGAGTAGCACTGATAGAGGTATCTCGACTACCTGAGGCTATGCAGTGCCAGGTAGTGGGTGTTCCTAGTGAGTGGGTGCGGCTACTGCAGCGGATGGCCAAAGCAGTATAGTACTACTATGAGACACATCCCGTCGAGGCGGCAGCTGGACCTCCTCGAAGGGAGTAGATATCCCATGGTCATCATTTTTGTATCGATATGTATATTTTTGAGGGCTACGGGCTCCTGTCTTGTATGACACTACCATTTTTGGACATATATATATACAACTTTGGTTCTCAGTTCTACTATATGTGTGTATGGTACAAATGTATGAATGTCTTTGTATTTATGTGCTTCATGATGAATTTGACAAATGCCAAACTAATACATAGTTAGCGTATGCATCAGATATATAATTATGACTTCTCGGAATGTGAATATATGTAATGGAAACAAAATGTCTCTCCAAGAGTCGTACCTTAAGGAATATCTGTAGTAATGTAGGATCTCATACACGATACTACCCATTCAGCTAAGACACAACTAGTTGTGAATCCAGGCGGACTTCTAAAGACTAGATACCATGTGAAATGGCATCCCGAATTAGCTCAACAACGGCACTATACTCAGCCACATTGTTAGATGTAGGACCGAGACAAGCACCTCCTCAGGACACAACTAGATGGTGAGGTGAAAAGATAACCTAGGCAGCAGAAGCAAGTTGTTGTGTATGTCAGCTAGCACCATCCGTGAAACCTAAGAACGTAGGACATCCCGCTGACATCTATCAATCAAACAGAGGATAATCAGCAGACCCGAAAACCAAAAAGAAATCCTAGACTATGTACAGAAAAACTATACAATAGTGTACAAAAGTATCAGCCCGAACCAAAGGTTCAAGCGTAATACCACTTGAGGTAGAGCCCATTTCTAGGCTCCTTCAAGACAACTCCCTTGTAATATTCTAACTCATAAGCTCCTTTTTCAAGGACACGCCTCACAATGTAAGGACCGTGCCAAATGGGATTGAACTTGCTTGCCCCTAGGGGATCTTTAGCTTGGTCATACAAGAGTACCAAGTCACCTTCATCATATTGTCGCGGATGGATAGACCTATCATATTGAACCTTGACATGACACTTGTTAACATCAATGGCCACAACGGCATCTCGACAGTGTTCGTCAAGTTGCTCGAGGTGTACTAAACGTTGCTCAATCTCCGTCGTATCAGGGAGGAGCTCTATGGCTAGCTTGAGCGAAGGGATCTCACATTCAATCAGTAAAAGTGACTCCACACCATGAACTAACTGGAATGGTGAGAACCTGGTGGCAGTCTTAACTGCAGTTCGATAAGCCCACAAAGTAGGATATAACATGATATGCCAATTGGTCTTGCTTTGTTGGATGGTACGTTGGAGAATGGTATTCAAAGACTTATTTACTGCTTCAACCTGACCATTCACTTGAGTATAGTATGAAGATGAGTGTTCCTGATGAAACCCAAGCTTGAGAGACAAATCCTCCATCATCTTATTTTGAAAGTGACTGCCATGGTCAGTGACAATCTCTTTCGGGATACCGAATCGAGTGATAATCTGGTTGAACATGAAATGGGCAGCAGTAGCACCATCAGTTTTAACGGTAGGCATGGCCTCAGCCCATTTGGAAAAATAATCCACGGCCACAATAATATGATGATTCCCCCTAGCCGAAGCTGGTTTGCAATCCATGAAATCTACCCCCCACTTAGTGAAGGGACCGACAGTGACGACCAAATGGAGGGGTGCTAGATGCGAGTGTACATTCTGAGAAAACACCTGGAAAGGGTGACATCTCTTCATAGCATTAATACAATATTTAAAGATAGTAGGCCAAAAATAACCCACTCGCATAATACCCTGGGCTATAGCAAGCCCAGATAAGTGACTGCCACACGCCCCCGCATGGCAATCATTAAGTACCCGTTTCGCTTCTTCATGAGTCAAGCAACGACAGAGAATGGAATCCTTTCCTCAGAGATACAAAGTGTCACCAACGATAGTATAATTTTTAGCGTGATGTCTCACACACCATCACTCGTCTCATGAATAATGCAGAGGAAACTTCAAAGTTTGGAGATATCTAATGACATCCCCATACTGTTAAAATTCAATATGCTAAGACAGAAAATAGCAGCATTACATTCCATTTCACAATAATAGCATATACAGGATCACTGAAGAAACAACAAGCACAGCATAAACACAAGAGACAGAGATTTATCCTGGGAAACCCTCATGGGGTAGAAAACCCAGCAAAGCTTCCTCAATATAGATGACCAGCAATATACAAAGTTGAAACCCTGAGACATGATCTCCTCCTCCACAATAGCAGACCTCTCCTCCACAAGTGCGCTATCCTCAAGTGTGTGAGTGTGTCAAATGAGTAACACACCTCCTCTATTTATACACTACTCTGACATGTATTTTACACAGGTACACGTAGGCTTGTATTTAACCAATGGGTTAAATACCCCACTACAACTAACTGGGCCGACCCCTCTAGGGTGGTCTAATAACCCTTTGACCCACATAACACATACAGGGCCGACCCCCACTAGGGAAGTCTAATAACCCGAGTTACCACATTCCGACGGAGGAATAAACATCTCCGGATATACAATAAGATCTTTACGGAGGAATGAAACATCTCCGGAATAATAAAGTACAATTATAATATTCTTTGAAGTTACAATATATCAACACTCCCCCTTAACGAGAAGGATATTATAACAGCATCTGCACGAGCAAGGAGTCATCAACATCATACATGATACATCTATAAATCATTGGAAGCTTTCTCAACATCATCAGTAACTCAACTAGTTACTGGAACACACGATCAACACAATCATCAGCGTCATCATCACACGATCATCAACATCGTCATCACACGATCATCAGCATCGTCATCATACGATCATCAACATCGTCATCATACGATCATCAGCATCATCATCACACGATCATCAGCATCGTCATCACACGATCATCGTCATCGTCATCACACGATCATCAGCATGATCATCAGCATCGTCATCACACGATCATCAGCATCGTCATCACACGATCATCGTCATCGTCATCATACGATCATCGTCATCGTCATCATACGGTCATCAGCATCATCATCATACGATCATCAACATCGTCAAGGAATGATGTAAACCAGTCATGTACCTTTTGAACCGAAGTCCAGGGACGATCCAGTCCTATCATGTTCTCGGAGACCTCACGTCTACGGCTCAGTTTACAGGACCAAAGTCCAAGGATGATCCAATCCTTCACCGTGCTTTTAGGACCTACGTCCAAGGATGACTTAATCCTCAACCGTCCACCAAGGACTTCATTCTCGAAGACATACGTCTACGGCTCTTCTTTCGGACTGAAATCCAGGAATGATCCAATCCCTTCATTATCGAAGACATACGTCTACGGCTCTTCTTTCGGACTGAAGTCCAGGAATGATCCAATCCCTTCATTCTCGAAGACATACGTCTATGGCTCTTCTTTCGGACTGAAGTCCAGGAATGATCCAATCCCTTCATTCTCGAAGACATACGTCTACGGCTCTTCTTTCGGACTGAAGTCCAGGAATGATCCAATCCCTTCATTCTCGAAGACATACGTCTACGGCTCTTCTTTCGGACTGAAGTCCAGGAATGATCCAATCCCTTCATTATCGAAGACATACGTCTACGGCTCTTCTTTCGGGCTGAAGTCCAGGAATGATCCAATCCCTTCATTCTCGAAGACATACGTCTACGGCTCTTCTTTCGGACTGAAGTCCAGGAATGATCCAATCCCTTCATTATCGAAGACATACGTCTACGACTCTTCTTTCGGACTGAAGTCCAGGAATGATCCAATCCCTTCATTCTCGAAGACATACGTCTACGGCTCTTCTTTCGGACTGAAGTCCAGGAATGATCCAATCCCTTCATTCTCGAAGACATACGTCTACGGCTCTTCTTTCGGACTGAAGTCCAGGAATGATCCAATCCCTTCATTATCGAAGACATACGTCTACGGCTCTTCTTTCGGACTGAAGTCCAGGAATGATCCAATCCCTTCATTCTCGAAGACATACGTCTATGGCTCTTCTTTCAGACTGAAGTCCAGGAATGATCCAATCCCTTCATTCTCGAAGACATACGTCTACGGCTCTCTTTAGGACTAAAAGTCCAGGGATGATCCAATCCCCTCAACTGTCCACTAAGGACTTCATTCTCGGAGACCTCACGTCTACGGCTCTCTTTAGGACTGAAAGTCCAGGGATGATCCAATCCCTTCACATGTTCATCAAGAACATGTATCCTCATCATCATAACATGTATCACCACAACATGTATCATCAACATCAAAACATGTATAACCACAACATGTATCATCATCATCAAAACATGTGTAACCACAACATGTAGCATCAAAATCAAAACATGTATAACCACAACATGTATCATCATCATCAAAACATGTGTAACCACAACATGTAGCATCAACATCAAAACATGTATAACCACAACATGTATCATCATCATCAAAACATGTATAACCACAACATGTATCATCAACATTAAAACATGTATAACCACAACATGTATCATCATCATCAAAAGCATGTATACATCTAATCATCAAAAGCATCCAACATCAAAAGCATGTATACATCTAATCATCAAAAGCATCCAACATCAAAAGCATGTATACATCTATCATCAAAAGTATGTATACATCTAATCATCAAAAGCATCCAACATCAAAAGCATGTATACATCTATCATCAAAAGTATGTATACATCTAATCATCATCAAAAGTATCTAGCATGTATACACCTATCATCAAAAGTATGTATACATCTAATCATAAGAATATAAGAGTCCTAAATCTAAATAATTCTAGGTGAGTAAGTGCAAAGAAAAATAAGTAACCTCATCATTGATGAGATAGGCTTGTCTATCTCATACTGTGCTACTCCCCCTTTCGAGGAGGGTTCTTCTGAACTACACCAAGCTTGTCTCGGAAGTGTTCAAACTTTACTCGAGACAGAGGCTTGGTCAGGATATCAGCAATTTGATCCTCAGTGCTTATATACTCTAGCTTGATAGCTCCTTTCTGCACCATATCTCGAATATAAAAGTAACGGATCTCTATGTGTTTTGACTTATCATGAAACACAGGATTTTTAGTCATCTTGATGCAGCTTTGATTATCACACATAATCACAGTGGGTTCCATTTCTAAGTCAAACACTCCATATAATAGCTTCTGAAGCCACACTGCTTCACAGCTGGCAGAGCAGACAGCTATATATTCTGTTTCAGTAGTACGGAGAGCCACACTAGATTGTTTCTTGCTAAACCATGAGATCATGGTAGATTCAAGACTATAACATCCACCTAAAGTACTCTTTCTGTCTGAGACACTTCCTGCCCAATCAGAATTTGAGTAACCAGTGTAAACGGAGTTCATGACCTCCAAGATTATATAGACCAAAATCTAAAGTACCTTTTGAGGTACCTCACTACATGCTTTGTAGCTATTAAGTGAACCTTTCTAGGTTCTACTAGATACTGACTTACGGTATTTACAACAAAGCATATATCTGGCCTAGTATTTGTTAAATACATCATTGGCCCAAAGATTTGTCTATATAGGGTTAGGTCCACTAAATCCGATGAGTTATTAACTAATAACTTCAAGTTAGAGTCCATGGGAGTGGCCATGGCTTTACACTCCAACATATCAAATCTTTTTAGAAGCTTCACAGCATACTTACCTCGATTTAAAAGATTCCTTTTGGATCATGCCATACTTCTAGACCTAAGAAGTAGTGCATTAATCTGAGATCTTTCATTTTTATTTCTGCAGCCATTTTCATGATCTGTTTCTCATTCCTTGTCAGAAAGAGATCATCGTCACATAATAATGGTATGATAGGTTTATCATCCACAACCTTTAGGTAAAGGTTAGGATCAGCTTTACTTCTGGTAAATCCCAAGCTTTGTCATGAAGCTGTCAATTGTCCATTATTCACACTCTGCATTGAGTGATCTTCTGCATATCTATCTGTGCCATCTCTCGTCAGATGGGTCTACTAAATGAGCCTCAAAGTCATTCGAACTCTATGGTGATTTTCTTCTTGCATCCATGTCATATGTGTATAGAAGCCATATTCAACCTTGTAGAAAGGGTTGAGATCCACATCACCCATGATGATCATTAAGCTCATCAATTGACTACCGATCCTAGGAACCCATACAGAACCTGATTACATTATTAAGAGAATGGTCAAAACATCTCATCATGATTCTCTTCCTCTTTCTAAGAGAATATCTTAACCATAAGCTTTCTATAGTGTGTTTGATTTGTAAATCCTTTTGTTGAACATCCATCGCTTGTTCATCATTCATCATGATTTTTCCTACAAATCAAAATTAAGTACAAGATTAGTAATACTTCATAATCATCAAATCATATTGACATAATAACCTATTATGCATACAGATATCATTTACATAGTTATGCAACTAATTTGACCAATAATTTGGCACAACACTTTCCCATATCTTGTATGCATACAGTGGCTATCTAGATGCCTTCCATCTCTACCAGAACATACTATCGAGAGTGTGCACAGCTCTCGGCATGTCAGCAAAGAGGTTTCATTCTAGACAAGCAATAATGGAATGTTTGTCCAACTTACCAATCATATGCACATTAGTAGTATACTGTTCAATGCTCTATGAATGTTTATACTCAGAATTATATATTCTAGGAATACAAATATGCATACAACCTATTACAGGCAATATCATTACTATTTCAAATAACAACTCAAATACTTATCTTTTATGTTTGTGTGGTTGCCTCCTGCTTGATCTTCTGGATGTCTTTTGAACTTCTATTCATTCTGTACCACTGTGCATGCTCAAGAGTCATCCTCATGATCTCATGCACAAACATACACTCATTAGTATATTCTAAATGCTATCAAAACATTATAGTAGTAAATAATCTTGAAAATGTATAGTCATGATTATAGTTAATAAACATTAGTATTCAAGATTTCAGAGAAGTCTTCTTTTACTCATGCATATCATCAATCAAGATAAAATATATAATATGCATAATCCCTTGATTACTAACTTTATGAATAAGCATAACTAATCATTCCAAGTATGCTTATATAAGGGATCCTAACACAAGGTAAGATTCATGGGAAACATACCTGGATTAGTATACCTACTTGGTTATGTACAACACACATAAACAATCTCTTCAATGATTTAGAGATCCTGAGCTAGAACCTGCATGTCTCATAGCTTAAGCATAATATAACAAAGTCATACATACCTCGTAAGTAGAACAAAGATTATGGATGAGTCTTTGTCTTCATGTTTTCATGGTCATGGAACCTGATTTGTCTTTTGTGATGTACCTGTATCTTGTTAGCAGACAACATCAACCTCACACAACATCATAATGCATTAGTACAATCATAAGTGTCAACACCCTAACCAATGAATATCTTCTATCATGCATTCATAATTTTGTTAAGGTTATACGACAAATCTAAAATCAAAATTTTACTAACTGTAATAACCTGAAGACAAACATACCATAAACTTAATCATGGACAAGTATCGAAACATACCTCGATGAGTCATACCTGTCGAGATCGCTTGTATTCTTTTTATGTAAGGCCTTAGGAACTTCTTCACTTATGCAGGTGACCAATCCATCATCTTCTAGGATTAACCCAATCCACTTGATTTGCAAGAACTGGACCTGGAGCTGGATATGGGTTTGTCAGAGAAACCCAAAAATTCAAACTTTGAATTTCAAACTTCCAAAAGGATATAAATATGCGCCTTGATGAGCTGATCAAACTGGTATATTCAGAATTTGAAAACTGCAAAGTTTTACTCCTCAATTTTGCCTTTGAAACTTTCGGATTCACTGGACGTGACCCTGGACTGGGGTTTTATGAAGCCCACTCTTTTTCCCCATCAAAAGGTTTGATCCAAAGCTCTAAGCTTCTATTTTTCTGAGGAGCTTCCAGTCGTGGTCACAGATTTCAAACATTCCCATTTTTACAGAAGCCCTAATTTTCCACTTTTCTGATCAAAGTCCCGAACTAGGGTCTAATCAAGCCCGGCCTTCTGCCCAACCAAAAATTCTGATCTTGGTCTCTAAATTTCTATTTTGATGAGTAGCACCCAGCCGTGGTCTCCGATTACAAAAATTCCAACTTTCTTCAAAGCCCTAAATTCCGGAAGCCATGAATGAAGGTACCAAAAATAATTCTGTTTTGATAGAAATATGTACCTGATTGTTTCTGGTGTAACTCCGAAATTTTTGATCCACAGGGTCTGAAAAAGTTTTTTGAGATAGCCTGATCTGTTAGCTTTCCATCCTGACAGGTATGACCTCAATTGGATGTTCTGAGAGAGAGTTATGTCAAATGTCGCAACGTGACCTGTTTTGGGAAAATACAGGAGAGCGAACTTGTACGGCGTGCCACGTGTCACTGTTTGACCTTCGGCCTCTGAAAACGTTTTTTGAGATAGCGCGGCCTGTTATCTTTCCATCCTGACAGGTCTGAACTCAATTGGATTCTCTGAGAGAGAGTTATTCCAAGTGTCGCAACGTGACCTGTTTATGGGATAATACAGGAGAGCGGACTTGTACGGAATTCCACGTGTCACTGGTTCAACTTCGGCCTCTGAAAAAGTTTTCTGAGATAGTACAGTCTGTGTACTACCTGTCACTTTTCATGAAATTTCATTTGGATCTTCCTAGCCCAAGTTATGACATTTTTCCCAAGGTCACCTGATTTTGACTCAGATCTGGAAGAGGCAGAAACCCTATATTGTACAGATCATAAATCACAAAGTACAACGAATTAGAGGTTGTCCTTTTGACACAAGGTACCTGGAGATTTTAGCTTCGTTCTGTAACAATTTCAGATCCGAAAACTTCGCCAAAACGGATTTATAGCGAAATTTCTACGATGACTGGTGTTTGCTATGTAAAACCCTAACCTTCAAATTGTCGTAAGTAAAGCAAGTGTCTTTAGTGCCATACCTTGTCTTCCTTCAGGTTAGCTCTGATACCATGTTAAAATTCAATATGCTAAGACAGAAAATAGCAGCATTACATTCCATTTCACAATAATAGCATATACAGGATCACTGAAGAAACAACAAGCACAGCATAAACACAAGAGACAGAGATTTATCCTGGGAAACCCTCATGGGGTAGAAAACCCAGCAAAGCTTCGTCAATATAGATGACCAGCAATATACAAAGATGAAACCCTGAGACATGATATCCTCCTCCACAATAGTAGACCTCTCCTCCACAAGTGCGCTATCCTCAAGTGTGTGAGTGTGTCAAATGAGGAACACACCTCCTCTATTTATACACTACTCTGACATGTATTTTACACAGGTACACGTAGGCTCGTATTTAACCAATGGGTTAAATACCCCACTACAACTAACTGGGCCGACCCCTCTAGGGTGGTCTAATAACCCTTTGACCCACATAACACATACAGGGCCGACCCCCACTAGGGAATTCTAATAACCTGTGTTACCACATTCCGACGGAGGAATAAACATCTCCGGATATACAATAAGATCTTTACGGAGGAATGAAACATCTCCGGAATAATAAAGTACAATTATAATATTCTTTGAAGTTACAATATCTCAACACATACCAAGGGTCTTCAGTTGAGATAAGAAATAAGTGTTCATCCACAAAGGAATCTTCATGAATGACATCCTCATCAAGCTGTGGAAGGTCCGACATAAGCTCAGCGAACACCAATGATTTCACCAATTTTGCAAAGGCAAACTCGAGATCAAATTCCTGAAGGATCACAATCCATTTATTATACTTACCCCCTATAAGGCCGTGACAGCACGAACTGAAATGGATTGATATGAGCTACAACAGTGGTTGTTCGAAGCAAAATGTAATGTCGTAACCGCTGGACTACATGAACAGTCGCAAGTGCCAGCTTTTCTATGTGGGTGTACCTTAGTTCAGCATCTACTAAATTTCTACTAAGATAATAAATAACATGCTCGATGAGCGCATCATCTACCTAAACCAAGACCATGCCAATAGTCTCTTGAGATGAGGCCACATAAAGAATGAAATCTCATGTAAAGTCCGGTAGACTAAGCATGGGGGCCGATACCAAAGCTTTCTTAAGGGTGTCAAAAGACTGCTGGGCTCGCTCATCCCAGATAAAAGGTGTGTCTTTCTTCAATAGGCATGTGAAACCTTTAGTAATACTGGCATAGTTAGCTATAAATCGACGCAGAAAAGTAGCTCTCCCTTGGAGGCTCTGAAGTTGAAACAGATTACGTGGAGGAGGCAACTGAAGTATTGCCTCAACTTTGAGAGGACCGACTCTAATACCCTCATTCGAAACTATGAATCCTAGAAGGCGACCAGTCCTAACAGCAAAGATGCATTTGTTCGGATTGAATCGAATTTTGTAGTGGATACATTGTTCGAGAGTCATACGGAGGTGCTTGGGGTGGTCCACTCTCTTGCGAGAATGGCCAGCAAGATCATCCAAGAAAACTTCCATAATCCTCTTAAGATCGTGAAAGGCATAGGTCATGGCTCGCTGAAAAGTAGCTTCGGCATTCTTGAGGCCGAAGGGCATTTTCCAGTACGCAAAAGTTCCCCATGGACAAATAAATTCCATTTTATGTTGGTCCGTGGGTTTGATTTGAATCTGATTATAACCCGAGAATCCATCCATGAATGAAAAAATCTCACTTCCCACATAAGCATCCAATATTTGATCAATGAATGGCGTGGGGAAATTGTCTTTTGGACATGCACGGTTCAAATCTCTAAAATCAGTGCATACACGGATCGTTCCCTGCTTCTTATCCACAGGAACGGGGTTTGACACCCATTCGGTAAGGGGAACGGGGTAGATGAAACCAGCTTTGAGCAGTTTCTCCACCTCTGCCTTAATAACAACTGCCTTCCTAAGGTTCACAGCACGTAAGTGTTGTTGAACCAGTTTAGCATCAGGATACGTTTTAATCTCGTGTTCAACAATGCGAGGGTCTATTCCTAGCATCTCCTCATATTACCAGGTGAAAGCTTCCCGGAGTTCAGTAAACAAATCAGTGTAAATAGTAATCTCCTCAAGAGTGCAATCAACACCGACGTAAACATTCTCAATATTTCCAGGAGTGCAGGAGATGTTGATCGAAGTGGTTGGGGAAATATTGGCCATATTCCCCTCCAAGAAAACATCATGCGATTGCAAAAGAGCCACAAGGTGACTAACCATCTCAGCTAGAGTCATCCTAAGCTCCTCCTACTCAATGAGCTCAAGGTTGGGAAGGAAATAAGATCAATGGTGCATATCTTCCCAAGGCCTCTCACTACCACACATGGCTTAGAGGATAGCTTCATCAGATGGCAAAGTATCATCGAGGCAATCATGAAAGCAAGATGAGTTGGCTGCCCAAGCTGGCAGCGTAACGGGATCTTCTTCAACTGTCTGGGAAGAAGAGAGATCCGGATCTGCAGTGGTTTGTTGGATGTGATCATAAGTGAGCTCCACTATAGATAAAGGCATAGACATCACGACGTGCGCAATGTCTCCAGACATAGAATCCACGGATGGAAAAATCCATGGATCACCATAATAGGAAGTCTAGAATGGGATACTATTCGAATGAGGAGGCGCACTGTCAGAAATGGCTCGAATAAAATTCACAGGTGCAGAATGGTTAAAAGTTCCCATCAACGAGGGGTAAATTCCAACACCTATGTTCCCAGTTGCCGACTGAGAATCAGAAACTTGCGGGACTATTGATCCCGTGGATGCTGTGGAAGGAGTACCAACATAATCCAGCTGATCGATCATCACAATATTTCCTTAATGGGGAAAGCAAATAACTCGAAATACAGTAGACGTGACAACCTTCATAGCGTACATCCAGTTCCGACCCAGTAAAAGGTTGTAGTCGATGGGCACATCAACCACTTCGACTTCAATAGGCACGGACTTACCTCCCAAGGAGACAACAAGGGAAGGGATAATTCCATGTAGCGTAAAAGATCTACTGTCGAATGCAGTGAGTGTAGTTCTAGACGTGAGTAGAGGAGGAGAGCTAAGATCTTTCCAACAATTCAACGACTTTACTGACGCGGAAGCACCTTCATCAACCATAGTACGTTTGACGAAGCTCTTAAGGAAAACCACTTGGATTTGAAAAGCCACGTGGTAAGGCAAGCGAGGTTGGACATCAGTAGTATTGAACTTGATAACACTAGTATTTCCCCCATCCTGAAGTCCTAACGTACTCAAAAGGGCATGCCTCTGAGAAGGACAAGCTTGGAAAACTTCAAGAGCCGACATGGCACATGGAGTTTGGCCCAAATCTTCTACGATGGAGTAGTTATGGGCAGCTCGAGCATTAGGATTATGCATGGAGCGCTTGAGAACACCTTTTGGTATCTGCGGCATAATAGAAGGCTTCTCGATGTGTAAAGAATTATCAGGAGGAGGGGGAGGCTCATTCCCCAAATTCAGTTGTGGTGCACCATAATCACGTTGACGTTGGAAGAAGATGTTGTCGTTTCATTAGTACCATAACTCTTGGTGGGAGCATGCGAAGCCATGTTCTGGTGATGAGGTAGGGGATCCTTCAGCACAGCTGGGCTCTGTGCCAAATGCTTCGATGCTTCTTCAATACGAGGACATAAGTGAGTAAGATGATCCTCCCCACAAAGCTTGCAAGGGAATTTCACCTTAGGCCTAGGTTTACGATCCTTTCCAGCATTACCACCTTCTTGAGGAGGGTTTGAATTCTCTTTGCGAGGAGTATTATGATTGTTATTGTTGTTAATTCCATTGTTTCCACCCCTACGATTCTTTCTTCCCTTTTTCTTACCACCAGGTTGCTGGTTACCCGACGGTTTCGTTGATTGCACATTGTGTACATCAGACGACGGAGTGGAAGTGGACAAGGTGTGAACTTGTCGAGGTGCAGATTGGTTTAGTGAAAATTTTTGCATTTGATTAGCTACCAAGACTACAGGGCGAGTGCATGTGGACCCCACGATGCCATCGGCATGTGGTCCAAGAACTGACGTGGGCTCATGTCTTGTTCTCGGTGCATCAGGAATAATGTCATACAAAATGTCAGAGTGAGAATAAAGTAGATCTAACTGTTGGAATTTCAAGATAGCTTGTTCCTCAGTCATAATGACGAACATCGAAACATCCTTAGCAATATATGGGAGTAAAGACTCAAGGAACCGTTCCAACAGGAACTTTGGAGGAATGTTGGCTTTCACTAATCTCTTCCGCTGACGCCACTCTTGAATGTGGTCAGAAATATGTGTGGCCTTATTCTGATGGAAGGTGGACAACAACTCAGTACCAGTATCATAACAAACCGACAACTGGAAATGGTCTAAGAGAACCAAAGCAATCTTGTTGGATCCCCTATAGGTGTTTCCAGGCAACTCCACATACCATTTCACGGTTGTCCCTATGAGGGTGCATTGAAATAGGCATAATCGAATGGAATGATGATTCAAAGAGTTGGAGGAGCACCAAAGGTGAAATGTCGTGACATGATATCCCGGGTCCTCACCACCTTTCCCCTCAAATTTTGGAATATCCGAAGGGAGCTTGGTAGGGACCGGGGACCAAGTAGGGTCGTGACACACCGGATCATTCATGAGCTTCGAAAGATCCGGGAGATTCAAGTGTGCAAGGAATGGGAGCTGCAGCTGGAAAGCTTGATTATAAGCCCCCATAAAAGGTTGGTTAAACGGAACTGTGTTATACGTTGGACCATAAGCTTGACCATGAGGGTTAAACTGCTGATACTGAGGAACTGATGGCCCGTAAGCTTTCCCATGGCCATAAGATGGATAACCTCCCCCTTCCTGACCCATTTGAGAGTAAGCAGGTATATGAGTTTTTTGAGCACCATATTGGGGTGGTGGGTGATACTTGTGGCCAGCACCGACTGTGTTGTAGTAAGGGTTGCCACCATGGGTATGGGGCATGTATGTACTATTCATAGTTGGAACCATGTTGTATTGACCGTAATGGTATGGTATGTTCCCACCCCCAATATTAGGATTAGCTTGAGCAGTCGTGTGATGACCATAAGCATGAGAAGTATTCCCATGTCCAATATGGGTGTGACCAGTAGCAGGGTTGGTGGTGTGATGTCCATGCGGATATGAAATATTCCCACCCCCTACATTACTATTACTTGCGGTGGTGGTGGACGCAAAAGTATGCGGTATGTGCCCACCCATGTGGTTGGGAGGAACGGTATCATGTGCAAAAGTAGTCCTAGGTTGACGAGTAGCAACATGTGTATTAGGTGGTGGATGGCAAGTCGTGTTTCAGACAGCATTCCGACTAGGTTGGGTATTCCTAGGAGGTGGTCGCATTCCAACATTAGCATGGTTAGGAATCTAACCAGTCCCCATACTGTGTGAGTGGGTGGACAACATAGTGCCCCCAGCTAGGGTAGTGCCCCCAGTGGGTATAGTATGGCTAACACTTTGACTAGTGCCAGCATGAGTACCAACCATAGTGGAAGGTTCGATATTATTGTGACTAGGAATACCAAAAGAGAGTGCGGTGGGGTTGACCATAGGGCCGGAATCATCATGAGTCTCAAGCCTCCTATATCTAGAATCGCGTGGAAATGAAGGAATGAAAGGCTCGTCCTGTTCTTCCTCCTCGGGTATGTCGGGCATCCCGTAAAGATAATTATCCAGATTCAAAGGATCAAACAGATCCTGGTCAAGTGGATTAGGCCAAATAGAACCAAGTTGAGTAGCAGGTCGATCACCTCCCCAATCCTCACGACGAGTCTGGGGATCGGAAGTATGTTCAACTCTACCTGAAGGAGTAGAAAAATCTTGCCCAATATCGGGATGTGTTTCCATGTAGTCCTCAACGTAAGTCACATATGAATCTGAAGACTCAGAGGGAGCCCTCTGGCGTCCTCTAGTAATACGTTGTGTAACCCAAGCTGGCTTTAAACCAGCCAAACGATGGGAATGGTGGAGAGTAGGGCTCCACGCCACGTTCTCTCCAGAGAGAGACACAGTGTCTCCTAAAGGCCAACTATGGATAAAAAATAGTAAATCAAAAGCACACACCTAGAGAATCTACATCCAAGAACAGACAAACAGAGTGGCTAAATGAGCTCCCGACACTAGAGCTGGTATGTCTCGCCTAGGAGAGGCTTGAGACTCCCAAACTATAGCTGGAGGTAATAGAATCAGTTATAGAGACACCCAGGCTTCACTGTGTCGACAGGGTCAAGTCCACTACACGAACACAACTATGCTGTCCAATCCCTATCTGACTCAGGACACAAACAACATAACCACTGCAAGTACCCTGTGCGGTACCTAGGTAAGGAAACTATGTCTACCACAATATAACCAATGCTCAGGGGGATAGTCACAGGTGGGACCCATCGTATGGGTAGGGTAGCTAAGCCCGAAGCATAAGAGGACGAACCTTCGGTACCCCCAGATACAAACAAATCCTGGATATATCTCCCACGTTCAGCCGGTATAAGAGGGATATCTCCTCAACCAACTTCCCATGACCTCGTGCTTAACTCTGGTTTGAGTAGAGCTTTCCTGAGAACACCGATCTATACCATGGATTCCTGCACTCCCTGGTCAGACACCTAATGTTTCGTTCAATAGTCTTGTATTGTTAACTCACAATGATATATTCCAAGACTCTAATCCTATGCTAGTTGGTGTACCCTATAAATAAAATAATTCTAATCAATTTTATGATTAAGCGTTAATTTTAGTGTCTGTGATTACTCAAGGGATATGGCCGTGAAACTAGTGATGTGTAGATTCAATAGTATGCAACATCGTCCAATCCTAGACTCATCTATCCAATAAAACAATGTCACTAATATGCAAAATCAACCAACAATTTTGAAATAAATATGCAAACTTTTATCTTTTCAATGCACAAGCAGAGCCTAAAATGAAGGCAACAAGCACTCAATGCAAAATGTAGTACATGGAAATAAAATATTTTGTATTTTCTCTTATAAACAGAAAGGAAAATGAAAAAAACTAAATAAATATTTTTATATTTTTTCAATATATATGGAATGAAAAAATGCAAGCAAAATCCTACTATTCAGTCACTGAAGTGCCAAGAAGATCACTAAGACAACCTAGCAGATCCTAAATAGCAAGACTCAGCCAAAAGAAAGAGCTCAAAAGGAAGAAACCAAGAGGCTAAAACCAAAGATTGGTAAAAAACCAAGAAGGCTCAACCAAGAGAAACGAAGAGATCTGGTCACAACCAAGGCATGAAATAGTCAAGAAAGAGGCCAACAAAGACTCAGGAATCAACCAAACTCACCCAACAACAACCAATAGCCATAAACCAACAAAAGATGAAGTTACATGCTACTTTCAAAGGGAATTGGAGACCTGTGTGCAGATTTTGCTCTCGACGCGTTTTGGACTCTATAGTTGAGTCCATCTTCAGGAGAAAATGCATCTCAAAAGAACAACCACCACGAATCTACATTTTAATAATGTTAGTTTGTTTCTCAATTTTATTTAAAAAGAGCCGACCTAATTACTATAAAATTAATAATAATTAATGTTATTTTATTATAATCCAATCTAAAATTTTATTTTTATTTTTGTTTATTTAAATTTAATATTAACAAATTAATCTTATAAAAATGTTTCTTATTAAATTAAACATATTATGTTTCTAGATTATTCTTTAGCATGTTAAAGTAAAAAATTTTATTATATAAATGTTAAGATCTTAATTTTTACAAATAATAATTCTAATTGTTTTAATTTAAATTAACAAATAATTTTAATTTTTTTACCTTCAAAACTTCAAACTTTTACATTAGTTTTTAAAACTTCATACTTCATTAGTTTTTACTATTTTATGAATTTTATTAAATTTATTAAGGTTTATGAGGTTGAGTATAATAAATATAACAATTTCTAGAATGTTGATATGTTTAAGTTTCATTTTAAATCCTTAAAAAATTTTAAAACCTTCAATTTTTATAATTTTTTGTTTATAAGGTTTTTTAAACTCACTTATTAAAAATTAAATTTATTACTTTAAAATTATTAAGTATATAAAGTTTTAAATTTTTTAAAGTTATATTTAACATTAAAAATTTATTATTTTCAAAATTTATTAAAAATTTTAATTTTATTTTTATTTAACTTATACAATTTTTATAATTCGTTAATTTATATCTTTTTAATTTTAATTATATATTTTGGAGTTAAATTTTTAAATTTAAAAATTAAAACTTTATTTATTTATGTTTTTATTCCGAAGGGAATGAATGATTGGTTTCCAAGAATCACCTAGGTTAAGACCATCGTCCCTACTGTCGAAGGAATACCTGCGGATACCCACGAGCAGTAGTGTAAACAGAGGCGGGTATACGCGGGCAGAACTAAGCTAGCCCACGGGTGAGGAAAAGAAAATGGTCAAATAAAGAGTCCAGAGGCTCAGAAAAAGCAAGTTTTGTACAGTGTATCTTAACGGCCAATCAGTGACACAGAGCTTCAATAAACAGTAACTCTAATTATGGACTAATGCTCAAAAAATTTCCCAAACATGGATGTTTTCCCCAGCGGAGTCGCCATTTCTGTACTGGAGAAAACTCACTATGGCTTGGGAATACCACAACAGACAGATGACTACCAAAAGTCTACTCAATTCTCAAAACAATGCTATTATAAATGACAATGTTAAAATAATGGAGAAATGCAACCAACCTCGATCCAACGTTTGATGTAGATCCTCGTTGGAGCTTTCAATCTGCGCACATCCAAGCACTTGTAATCTTTAAATTAGTCTTGACAACCAATATCTAACAAGTACATGTGATATATAAATGACATTAACATTATCAATAACAATGGTCCATAATATCATAAGCAAATTTAACCCAATGTATAATAAATGACATTCACACCATGAATGGACGAGAATATGAGTATTTATATTAATGAACAAGAAGAAGTACAAAGTGATACAACCTCTTTCTGGCAACCAATTTGAACCAAGATCTAGATCAATCCACTTGTGCCTCCACCACTTCAATCCGCCATGAAAGGCAAACTCAAACTAGCAAGGAGTTTGGAAGGTGAACATAACTGGTTCACAACTACAAGGATCAATGAGTGCAGACTCAAGATAGCGCAAAAATCCACTAGAGTGCCTTTACTCTTCTCTTCTTCCTCCTGTCAATAAGCCATATGTGCTCAATATATAGTCCTCTCAAAGGTAGGTGAAAAGACTCATTGAGACGTTACTTGGGAAGATGGAGAGCCAAAGGTCACCCAATGACCACTTTTTGGGAGTAAAAAGTAATAAAATAGTGGTTTTTACCATTTTACTTGATACCCGCAGGCTATAGGGATGCAACTCGAGGGTATGCATGCTATAGTGATGCAACATGTGGGTAGGAAAAAAAATAGGATAGACTGGTATCACTGAAGGATGAAAATGGATCTGAGTCACTGAAATGGATCCTACAGGCCAGAGAATGCTGATGCTCACAGGGTGGAAGATTTCTATGTAACATTCCTATTGTTTTTGTAGGTCTTCTACATCTTCCGTGTATTCAGAAGAAATCCCTCCTCTTTCTCCATTCAACTATTATGAATGGAAACAAAAAATGATAGCATATTTGAAGAGCCATGATCTCTTTGATTATTGTTTTGAAAGAGAGTTCAAATCCTCTGAAGAAGAGAATGACTGGTTAAATAAAGGTGACAGTGTCTATGCAACAATGATGTATGCTATGTCTGGATGCATGGTACATCACTTCATTGATTCTGTTGAATCTCCAAAAGAGCTATGGGCCCATCCAGATGAAAGATTTGGCAAGCAGAAAGAAGGGATTGGTCCAAACCATTTCGAGAGAAATCTCACGGTTGCATTCACCCTCATTGATGATCTCATTGATCATGAATCAGTATCAAACATATCTCATATTGAAGTTAGACACAAAGAAGAAGAACTTTCAGATTCTACACTGATGCTCCAAATTCCTTCTATTTCAAATTCTGTGCTAGCTCACACTCTAGAAATTGCAGAGGTTCCTAAATCCTCTCTTGCACCAGAGTCTGTTGGTTTGCATCATGATCTACTGAATGTTTCGGAGGTCAAATCAGCCATTGGAGGCAATGCATTCGCTCTCCTTGATCACTCACCTCCTATTCACTACTGTAAGATCATTATTTCATGCTCTTAGAAGGTTATTGAAGATGATGGCCATTTCCATTCGCTTGGGATAATTTCTCATCGATTTACTGGTTTAGATCTCACGTCAAAAGGTTCAAAGGAGATCTTAAGCAACGAAGATTCAAGTCTTGGATCTGATTTGGATTCCAAGAAATCACTTACATTTGATGGTTCTTTTGAGCATAATCTCACCCATGATGGTTCGAAGGAGAAAACAAAACACTATTTACACATTCATGTTTTTTATCCTACCTCAGCTGATTCGAATCACAAGTTCAAGGATCATCCTCATACTTTTGGATTTGTTCTCATCACATTCGATCTGAAGAGCAAGTACAAGCACATGCTTTTTGACCATGAACCTCTTCTTCCCAAGAAGAAGATACCTCTAGACATATGACCAAGCATCACACCTACTTGAGTTTGGAGCTTTTATTTTTGTGTGTGCCTTACAGTCTATTTTGAGGGGGGGTAACTTTTCCCATGAGGTTTTCCCCATTTCCTCAGTTTATTAACTGTTATTATTCATTGTATTGGGTGACCTTTGGTCTCAGTTACTAGGGCCCAGGATGGATTAAGGGGGAGTGTTAGGATATTCCTATACTCCATCCTATTCCTACCAGCATTTTCATTATTTGTATTTTCAGTCTTGCATGCATGCAATGGGATGCATCCCAATCATCAGTCCCAGCACCTAGCCCTCAGTTAGCTAGCCCCGAGAGCTTCTCACTGATCAGTTTTAGACGTCCTAGAGCTTAGTGCGTCATTCCTCCTTGATTTAAGGAAGCAAAGGCAACCTCTCTCACCTACCACTAAGTTGCACTTCAGTTAGTTGAGTTATCTTTAGTTATCTCCTTGATTTAAGGATAGACTGACTCTTAACTGACTGTATCACTTCGATAGACCTCCAATGAGACTATACTGGCCATTCTGACTCTAGTTAGCTCCTCATGCACCCTCCACTGAGCCTCCTTCATTCAGTTAGTGCCTCCATCTGCGCGTTCCACCTAGCACACTCAGTTAGACTTAGTTTGATTGATGATTGACAGTTACTTGTGCATTGATGACTCCATTGATGATAATGAAGACTTCTAGTTGTGCTCCGATGACACTCCAGTGATCTTTTGATCTCTCCATGAAGGCTAATTCGAATTGCCACCTTGGCATTCGAATCCTCATGCATTGTATTATTTATTTGTCCATTTGTGATTAATGAATTAGTGTGTGTGAAGTTATTTTGCTTCTATCTGAGTTCTACTGTATTATTATTCCGTTGCTTGTTTATAATGCATTGACCACTCTTCTTCTATCTTCCTACTTAATCATAATCTTTCTTGTGAGATATACATCATATCTTAGATCTGTTGTGAGTATTTTCAGAATTATGTCCATGAAGAAGTCCTGGATGACTCTATCTACAAAGGATTGAATAGATTTTCTTAGGCCCTGGCTAGGGCCAAGACCATAGATGAACAACATCAAATTATGCAATATCAGAGAGAAATTAAAGCTAAAGTCTTGATCTATAGAACATTTGAAATGAATATGCTTGAGAAAATGAGAAATGATAGAGCAGAAAAGGAGAACCAATAGGATAATGCTCCTCTAATGCTTACTTATTCAGATGGGGATAAAGGTAAATCCCCCATGGAGAATCCTCCTGAGGTTAAAATAGCTGAATAGGTCAAAGTCTTGTTACAAACCTCTCATCATTTGAAGCAGGAGTTAGCACAAGTGACTTCAGTTCTGGATACTCAAATAGTGAAACCTCCTAAGCTTACCGTGGATGTTCAAGTGACCACTGTGGCTGCACAGATATGTGATGATCTAATAATAACTATGATCAACCCAACCAAGAGGCAGAAAAACTCGACCCATACATCACAGGTTCCCACTGTTGATATTGTTGATATTGATGTTGATGATGAAGCACATCACCCAATATCTGTGACTATAGAAGTGACTGAAGAAGTGACTGAAGGAGTGACTGAAGATCCACAAGAAGTCATAGATTGGATAAATACTATTAAGATGGACCACTCTTTTTCTGATCAATAGGTATTAGTGGTTACTACTACCCCTGAAATTACAAATTCAACACTTTTTTTATCATATATTCAAGATCTTTATGCTTTGTCCCTAGGGGTAATGCCACCATTTTCCATATCACAACTTTTTCATACTTTGAATTCTATAGCCACTCCACTTTCAGACAACTTAGTTCCTTTTTCCATTTCGCCGTCTATTGTTGCAGAGATCCAGTCTTCGACTGTCCCTCAGCAATTAACCATATCCACTTTATCATCATCCACCACTGATGAGCCATCCATAGTTCTTTCTCCATCATCACCTGCTAAGGATGACCATGTTCCACTTTCTGAAGCCTTCACTTCAATCCCTTATCCAATACATGTTCCATCAGTTCCTTAGATTGTCTCTACCCCTATGACTACTCCTCAAGTTACTATGCCTATTCCTAGTCCCATTGTGACTCAAACACCTTCATTGATTTCAACAGAGAATGTCATCCCAATTTCTTCGGAAATAATAACTGACTATGAATATGATGTGGTAGTCCCTCTTGGACATTACTTCTACAACAAAGAAAATAAAGCAGTGATAAAGAGGGGTAAGAAGAGGAGAGGGGATCAAGGTGAATTAGAAGTATATGTTCTTAATCAAATAACATGGGCTCAACAAACAAATGACCCACATACAACAACAATTGAGATAGCCACATCCTTAGGAGCATTTTCTAGTGCAAACCCTGATTCAGTCGAGATACTGAATATGGAGATTGATCAGAAGAAGGAAGAATTGGAAAGGCTTGAAGAAAAGTTAGTAAAGACTAAGGAAGAACATGAAATTTATGTTGCTGATCTCAGGAGGTTATGGGGAGATAGGTTGAAGGATTTGGAGTGAAGCAATAGCTCTCTTCAGGATGAACTTCGTAATGTACAAGTTGAGAATTATGCCAACACACAAAAGATAGCCTTACTAGAAAAGAAACGTGAGGATGCAACTGCAAGTGCATCCTCTTCTCGTTTCTTTAAGTTCTCACCCAAGGAATTTAAGGAGTTGGCCCTGCAAGTCAATGAAGAACATCATAAATTGCTGGAGAAACTGTTTGACACCATTGATGAGATTAGGGAAACTCATATGACTTTTGGTAAGATGTATGGTGCCCTTGAAGAGCAGAAATCCAAAAGGCTGCAAGCTTCTTAGGAAAGTCAAAATATTGGTGAGTGGCAAAGGTATATCATGGACATACCAGAAGACATCCCTATTCTCAACAGTTTTCAGTTCAAGAAGATTAGAGGTGCATTGAACACTTGGCTTGAGCTTAATGAGTCAGTTGAAGACATCCTTAAGAAAGCACAAGCTATGTGCAGCAGGCGATGGTATGCAGCAGATAAAATTTTGGAATTACTACAGTTCTCAGCCTTGGAGCTCATTGAAGAAGCTTTCCCTCCTAAGTTGACGGTTGAGCAAGTAGAACGAGGGTGTGAGGAGGAAAAGGAAAAAATTCAGTGCCTTGAGGAAGTCAAGATTGATGATGTGGATCGATTAATTAGGAAGCCAGTTGCCTTGGAAGGAAAACTTCACATTTACATCCATATTTGGCATAAGTTAGCTAAAAATGAAATGGAAACATTCATATGTAATGCCCAGCTGGGGCTTGAGTCAGCTAACTATCTGAATGTGCATGAGTTGTTAGAGATTTGGGACAAATGGCAATTTTTTCTAGGCCATTAGTTTTTAGTTTGATTTTGTAATCCCGGTTTGTGGGAATTTACGTTTTGTATCATTTTGTAAAATTTTATTTAAAGAGGTGATCTCTCATAGAGAGGGAGGATGGAATTTGGAGAAACAATCAACAGGAGAGGCTGGAGATACTCTGTTTGATACAAGGCATGTAATTTCTTACAAACTTTCATTAATACAGTCAAGTTATTTTCAGATCTACTTTTGTCTATTGATCAAGTTTATTTGATGAATGTGATTTTACTCTGAATTGCTTATCTAATACTGTTTCAATCTTTTTGCAATTTAAAAAGCACAGTGATCTATAGTTCAGGTTTTTATTTTCTAATGATTTGTGTGTTCATGAAGTTTTCAGAGAGTTTATTCAATTAAAACTTTTATTGATTTCTACAAATGGTTTTTACAGTAAAATATAATTGATGTTAATTTTTAAATTAACATATCCGTTATAGGTCAAATCTTGAATGCATACAACCCTCAATTTTCCATTGGTTAATTTTTATTGAGTAATTTTAACTTGAGCAGTTAAGCCATTCATCCTTTTTACGGTTCTGTTTAATTGATAAATGTGCTTATCTATTCCATATCAAGCTGACCTGCATTTATCTCAAGACACTTTCTTAGGGTAGATCTAACTTAGTATAGATTCCTTTAAGTATATTTGTGTTTACATATTTTAATACACTTTGTTTTTCTACAAAAGAAAACTGATCCCTAGGATCAAAAATCACCAACTCTTAGAGTGCCAACGAAGGCCGAATATCCATGGGAGATTACTATACCAAACAGGCTGGGGATAGAACTATCCTTGCGTAGGATATTTTGAAGCCTTTCAGTCTAGTTTTTCCCCCTCTATTGAGAGCTTAGGAACCCATTCCAGCACTTTTCACACCCTGCACATTCGAGGCCTCAACAATCCCTAATTTGAATGTTTACCCAATTTGGCCAATTTTTGAACCTTGGACTAGTGAAACCCCAAACTTTCCTAAATGAGACCAAATGGTTTTGAATTATATATGGAATGGATTGAGGTGTATTAGGACACACTAATTCAGCTATTATATTCTTGGAAAATTTTCAAATACTTCAGCAACATACATTTACAAGTGGAGAATGAAAGTAAAAAATACTAAGAAAATAGTTGTTAAAACCCCCAAGGGTAGGTGACTCTTTTGGCTTCCCAAATGTTGTACGACCCTCCTAAATTTTAAATATGAGTCTTGAATATGTTAAAGTACATCAAGTAAAACATTTGTGCATCATCATATCAGTTTTTAGGGTCGAATAGGTATCCTAAACGACATCATTTTCTAGAGTATATAATTTGGGTGAAGATGGTAAACAAGGGACCTTGAATTTATGTCACAAACTATAGTAACACCTTAGCGGTAGGAATACATTATTTGGGAAATAAATTTAAATCCATATTCAGCTCATAAAATATATAAAAATATCAGAAATATATGATATAAAACAGGTGCAATATCATCCCAAAATCTCCATGAAAATACTATGAGGGAAATGGCTTGAATCTCAGTTTTAATTGGAAATGTCACATGAAGTACTTGGTATTTCGAGATGTGGCTCTCATGATAATTCTATTATAGAGTTATGAAGCAATTAACATGTCCATAATTTTGAAATATTAATCCTCCATTATCTAGATGCAACAAGAAGTGATCCATCACACTTTTAGACGACATTGAGAGAAAGAGGAAACTAGCTCGAATATCAATGTTACTTGGAGAAAATGTACATGAAGTGCTTAGTATTTCAAGCTATGGCTCTAATGATATATCCATTATAGATTTATTCATCAATTAACAAGTTCATAAGGTCTAAACAATAGCCTTCCATTATCTATATGCAACAAAGAGTGCACTATCTCACTTTACATGAACATTGAGAGAAAGATACTAGAATGAGAATAGAAAAGGACGAGAGAATATGAACTCGAACGAAGATGGGGGTTGAAACTGCATAAAAACATCTCGATGAATTTATGTTGAGATTTTGAATGGCCTCTCCATCAACGAACTTGGATGGGAATCTTGCACCCTCGAAATTGGTTCTAAGGCAGGGAGGATGGACATCCATCATGCAAGGACAAGATTGAAGCTCTCCAAAATTGAAAAGATGCAATTGAAAAATGACCAAAATATGTTCCATAACGAATTGGATTCCTTTTAATAACTTTAGTTGACTCATTTACCTCCTTAGAACTAAAATTATCTCCTAATTACTCATGAAATTCAAATTAGTGGGAATTATGACCCTTCATTGGCCCCACATGATACTTGGCTCATCTTTTGTCTCCAACTCCTCCATGAATTCGAATTGGGGAATATTTTGGATTCTTTGGAGATGTGTAACTCCTCTCATGCACCATCATGGTCTATTTTTAGCTCTTACATTGTCATAGATCTCATAGAATATGTCATAAGTGTCATAGGTGTCATAGAATCTATCATAAGTGTCATAATGCTTGTCATAGTTGTCATAGAATCTTTCATTGCCTATTTTTAGCCCTATGACTCTTCCTCTTCCTTCATTAATGTTACCTCTTCCCTTCCAACTCGAATTTAGGTATGGATCCATGTTTAAAGGAGGAATATTATCTCATGTGGACCCCACATGTCCAATTGTGTGCCCCCAAGTCCAACTAGGACCTAATGCCACTTCATTTTGGAGCATTTAACATTTATTCCATAATTTATTGGCGTATTTTTCCACCATCAATTTAGGATATTGAATTTTCATTAGAAACTATAGACTTTGGGGTTAAATGTCAATATTATAATTCTTCCACATAACCCTTAGGAATTGGGTAGGCGAAATTAATTATTTATCTAAAAAGCATTTTATTGGGGACATGACAATCCTCCCCACCCAATATTTCTTCTCCTCAAGAAATTTCAAACATGGATGTTGAAGAACCTGCTTTCTTTCAAAAACTTTCCTTCCAAGACTCTGAGTAGTGGCACTCATGTACTTTTCATGTTTTGGAAACCCTTTCTGAACTTTCAACCCTTTTTCTCACTGTATAATTCTTTGAATTTTCCACTGAGTTTCCAAACTTTGTGTATTCAATATTCCATGAAAATTTTAGAGAGTAATCACCATGCTTTCTCCTGCACTACTCTGATTACAATCACCTTCTCAAGTGGTGACTCAATCTCCCATACTACTTGTTGCCCCAAAAAATTGAAACCAATGAGACCAAAAATGATCCTAGCGTCCCAAATGATCCTTCTAAATGCATGGTGTAAAATTTCTAGTATGAAATTCCATGAACAACAAGCATGTGAAGATTGAAACCATCTCTCCTAAGGTCTCCCACATAGGAACTAGAACACTGCTATGCAAACATGAACTCAAACAACTGAAGGTTGGATTTCTCTCTCAAACCAACAATTGAACTACTACTCCAAGTGAGCTGAAACCAAGAAAAACTATTATCCCATTGCTTGTATTGAATTCCAAAAGATAAGCATGTTCTACCATAAAAATTTGCAGGAAAACGATTGCCCAGATCCCACTACCTTAGTTGCAAATATTTGAGTGGAAGTGTCACATGTGGAAACTAACATTCCAAAGAATGCTAGGATCCTATTGTCTCATATGAATATTTCCAAACATCAGTAACAACAATAAAAATTCATCACTATAAAAAATGCAAGGAAGGATGTAAATATCATACCACTACACTGGAAGTTCAACATTTCCAATGCACAATTGAAACTTTGAGGGCCCCTGCATCAAAATATGAACTTCTTAAAGGTTGGGCCGAGACCAAGAGAGACTCTCCATCATGAAATACATATCCTCAAAGTGAGTTTGAATGCAAAAAAGTATCCCCCAATCAACCAGATAGTACTCATGTGCCAAATGCACACAAGAATCAAGAGTGAGACCATTGAAACTCAAAGGACAAGGGTGAAAGTCCCATGTTGCATCACCAAAAGAGTAGGAATCATCCAACAAGAAAATATGTCCATGCTAATCCAAAAGAATTTAAGATGCAACCAAATAATCAACCATGTGTTCTTTCATCCAAGTGAATGAAGAACCTCCACTAAAATATGAACAAATTAGGGAGCAAAGAAAACAATGAGCCTTCAAGGGCCTCACAAAAGTACCATTTATGCATCCATAGATATATGTATCATCAAGAAATAAAAAAGGATGTTTCTTCCAATAAAAATGTGCTCCAATCATATATCTCTTCACCCAATTATTGGATGAAGTTCCTCCAACATCAATTTAATTAAGCAAGGATCAAGGAAAATCATGAGTCTTCAAGTGACTCAAGTTAACATCATAGGTGCATCCATGTAGATATATATAATCATAAGGTAACAAAGGATGCTACTGCAAATTTAAATAACATTGTACTCTAATCATGTCATCATCGAAAGGAGAGATAGGAGTTTCATACTCCTCATGTGGCATCATTAGAAAGAAACCTTTCACCCAATTTTCATTCCCAATTGATGTGGATGAAAAAGAAGTAGGGGGTGAATAACTGTGCACCAACCTTAACTCTTTGAAACTCTTACCCATCAAATGTTTGAATGTATATTCTCCATCATTGGTTGGTTCAACTGTTGTGAG
Source organism: Larix kaempferi (assembly GCA_027924585.1). Taxonomy (NCBI): domain Eukaryota; kingdom Viridiplantae; phylum Streptophyta; class Pinopsida; order Pinales; family Pinaceae; genus Larix; species Larix kaempferi. Next base: position 448,723 of record BSBM01000844.1, on the reverse strand, counting down.
ATCATGTGCCTCCTCCAAGGTTCTGCAACTCTCACAATGAGGCTTCTCATAATCCCTCTGAACAAGAACAAGTGCTTGGATTCCTTCTTGTTTGAATGTAACCTCTTCAAGCACCTGCATATCAACATGTACCTCATGTTCCACCATCACATTAGGTTCATCCTTTGTAACATAAATTCTTTCAACCATTGAATGATTGTTTGATATGTAGGAGGGTGTAAAGGACCTTTGCAACCTCTCTTTAAGTTCCTCAATATGCACCATAGATTTTTTGAGTGCAATTTGGGTGGATTCAAACTCATTTGAAAGCTTGTAATTCTATAATATATACTTCAAGTTTATTTCATGATACAAACCAACAATATCAATTAAATAATCTCTATCAGAAAGAAAATTAAACAAATTACCTTTGGTGTCCAAGATTTCCTTCTGGATTTTCTCCATGTCTTCAAGGGAAGATTTCTCCTCCACACACCAACAAAATTTTGAAACCAATGCATGTGTGTCATGGATATTTTTCAAGGCCTCTTTAATATTCTTTTCATCCATCTTCAAGGACCCTGCAAGAAAATGAGGCTCTTGCAAATGAACCTCGTCTTCCTCCTTCTTGCTTGGACCAACTTCATGAAGCTCAAGTGGTGATGGGGAAGTTGATCTTGGTTCTTCTTCAAATGATACAAGGTATTCATATCCATGTTAAATGGAACTTTGAATTGCAGAAACACTTTCAAAAGTGATCTCTTCGTCACCAACATATAGGTGTGAGAACCCATCAGTAGGTACTCTTTCACAGTTCAAGCATCCATTAGTAGTTTCTCTTTGATTCATGTCCAATGTAGAGTGTGTCTTAGAATGATATTCAACATTTTCAATGGATATTATTCATTCTCATGTGATGTTTCTTCATTTTTTCAAAGTCACTTGGGAGTGAATTTCGACCCTCTTCATGTAATGCTTCTTCTGCTTTACCTATTTCGGAACTAGGTGGCTGATGGATCTCCTCCTTTTCACTCAAATATATATGATTTGCTCTCCAAGGTATTTTGCAAGAAGGGCATAGAAATTTCTTCACTAACTCCAAATATTCATTCTTGGGCCTATATGCAAACATCTAATCGGCATAGTCTTCAAAACGAATGTCCTTTTGTATATATCCCTTCAAAGCAATATATGCTTGATATTGTTGAGGCAAGACATGTTTCTCTCAATATATATAGTTCATTCATAGGATTATCCTTTGGTGGTATAAAACATTCATATTCATCAGACATAGCGTCATATGAATAACCTTAATTCCTTATGAAATTGTAAGAAGTGTTGCATGATGGCACCTCTTCCTTATACCATTCACATTCTTCTCCACATTCCCCATAAGCATTGTAGTCATAATATTCATAATAATAGTAAGACATGGAGGAAAATTATTCTTAAATGGATGATATTAATGCATGGGTGCAAGGACCATGCTCTAACACCACTTTAATATCCCTAATTTTAATGTTTACCCAATTTGGCCAATTTTCGAACCTTGGACTAGTGAAACCCAAACATTTCCCAAATGATACCAAATGGTTTCAAATTATGTACAGAATGGATTGAGGTGTATCACTAAACATTAATGCATCTATTATATTCTTGGACACTTTTAAATACTTCAGCAACTTGCATTTACAACTGGAGAATGAAAGGAAAAATACTAGAAAAATCGATGTTAAAACCCCAAGGGTAGATGACTCTTTTGGATTTTGAAATGATGTACGAAACTTCCAAATTTTTAATATGAGTATTTAATATGTTAAAGGAAATCAAGGAAAAAATGTTTGCATCATTATATCATTTTTTTGGGTCGAATAAGTATCCCAAAGGATATCATCTTCTAGAGTATATAATTTGGGTGAAGATCGTAAACAAGGGACCTTGAATTTATGTCACAAAATATAGTAATCCTTTAGGGGTATGCATAAATTATGTGGGCCATAAATTTAACTCCATATGAAGATCATAACTTAGAAAAAAATATCAGAAATATCTGATATAAAACATGTGCAATATCATCCCAAAATCACCTTGAAAATACTATGAGGGAAATTGCTTGAATCTCAGTTTTAATTGGAAATGTCTCATGTAGTACTTGGTATTTAGAGATGTGGATTTCATGATATGTCTATTACATATTTATGAAGCAAATAACATTTCCATAAGGTCGAAATATAAATCTTCCATTAGCTAGATGCAACAAGAAGTGTGCCATCACACTTTTACACGACATTGAGAGAAAGAGGAAACTAGCTCGAATATCAATGTTACTTGGAGAAATAGTACATGAAGTGGTTAGTATTTAGAGTTGTGGATCTCATGATTTATCCATTACAGAGTTATGCATCCATTAACAATTTCATCAGATCCAAACAACAGCCTTCCATTATCTCTATGCAACAAAGAGTGCGCTATCTCACTTTACATGAACATTGAGAGAAAGATAGTAGAATGAGAATAGAGAAGGGTGAGAGAATATGAACTCGAACTCAGACAGGGGTTGAAACTGCATAAAATAATCTCCATGAATATCTGTTAAGAGGTCTTAATGGCCTCTCCATCAACCAACTTGGATGAGAATATTGAACCCTCGAAATTGGTTCTAAGGCAATGAGGATGAACATCCACCATGCAAGGACAAGCTTGAAGCTCTCCAAAATTGCAAAGATGCAAATGACAAATGACCAAAATCTGCTCCATTTCGACTTGGCATCCTTTTAATAACTTTATTTGACTTATTTACCTCCGTAGAACTCAAATTATCTCCTAATTACTCATGAAATTTGAATTAGTGGGAGTTATGACCCTTCATTGGCCCCACATGACACTTGGCTCATCTTTTGTCTCCAACTCATCCCTGAATTCGAATTGGGGAATATTTTGGATGCTCTGGACATGTGTAATACCTCTCGTGCACCCTCTTGGTCTATTTTTAGCTCTTACATTGTCATAGATGTCATATAATCTGTCATAAGTGTCATAGGTGTCATAGAATCTCTCGTAAGTGTCATAGGTGTCATACAATATGTCATAAGTGTCATAATGCTTGTCATAGTTTTCATAGAATCTATCATTGCGTATTTTTATCCCTGTGAATATTCCTCTTCCTTCACGAATGTTACCTCTTCCATTCCAACTCTAATTTGGGGATGGCTCCATGTTTAAAGGAGGAATATTCTCTCATGTGGCCCCCACATGTCCACTTATGCACCCCAAGTTCAACTAGGACCTAATGCCACTTCATTTTGAAGCATTTAACATTTATTCCATAATTTATTGGCTTATTTTTCTACCATCAATTAGGATATTGATTTTTCATGAGAAACTATAGACCTTGGTGTTAAATCTCAATATTTTAACTCTTCCACATAACCCTTAGGAATTGGGTAGGCCAACTTAATTATTCATCTGAAAACAATTTAATTGGGGACATGACATCTACTAGGTTCATTTTTTCTCTATGTGGGAATATAAGAGGAATACGGTAACCATTTGGAATTTTTTAGCCCCGTATACAAGTCATGAATTGATACATGGTAAATGTAGGAAACCTAGGATTTATTCCATAAGTGCACAAACTTAGCGATCAAGAGAAGAAAGGAGCTTTCAAACCACCATATTGTACATCTCTTATGGTTCTTCGGCTTCCAAGTGTTGATATATACTTCATTAGGATATTTTGAGAATTATTTATGGATATTAAGGCCTTGTACATGGTTGTGAGGGGGACTACAAACCTTAATAAAAATAAAGCTTCTAAAGGAAGGGAAACTTGAGGCTTCGACCTTACAGGTGTATTAATTACATAGCTTCACAACCATGAAAGGGGCCTCAAATGACAAGTATATGTTTATCCCCCAATAAATGATATGGGTGCAACTAGAAGTATTTTAGCACTCAATGTGAGTTTTATGGCACTAAACATGATCAAACGATGAAACCTTGACCTTAGACTCTAAAGGAATTTTCCAAAGATTGAGGGGAAATATGAAGCCTTATCTAACCACATAAGATTGGTCTAGTATAACTTAGATATTTCAATTCCAATATGGACACCATTAGTAGGTTTTGATATTTATGGGTGGACCTCAAATCCATAAACATGATTCGAGGAGGGAGACCAACATCTCAAGGCTATAAATATATATTTATGGCTTAGGGAAAATGATCAATTTGATGGGTCATTTGTAATGCTTCAGGGCATCATTCATGAACCTTGGTCCCCAGAAGGTTCCTTTAGATCCTAATGCATAATTCAAATTCAAAATATTTGAATGTGATATTTAGGTGTGCAATTGTGTTTGAAAAGATGATGTTGTTTCTTATTTTATACTAATATTTGTATGGTTTTCTTTGTGCAAGTGTGTGTGCAAATATTTGTATATGTCTGTTCTTTCTAACATGTAAATTTTTGTATATTTGCATAGATATTTGCCTATGTGCATGTATTTTTTGTATGTTTATGTATAAATATTTTGATGTGTGTAAGTTTTTGTAGTGTAAATATATATGTATATGTACATCTTTAATATGTGTGTAAATATAACTATGTGCATCTAACTTGTGTGTGTTTGTGTGTAAATGACTAGGGGTGGTAGGTACACAAGGGGGATGAATAGGGATGGTAGGTACACAAGGGGGATCCTTCGTTGTTCCAAAGAGAACTCAATAAATCAAAATATCATGGGCTCTACGGAATGCTTCAAACAATAAAGTATAGAATTAAATGCTCTCTGTAAAGAGATAGATATCATCTTTTCACAAACATAAGGAACCTTTTGGTATTTGGGAAGATTGCCATTACCATTCATCACTTACACAACAATTTCATATACAATGAAACCTCTTTATAAAAACTTGTCAAAATAATAAGGTATAGGAAAAGGTGAAGTATCTCCCTAGTCATTATATCAAGGGACCCATAAAATTTCTCCAATAACTACTCAAGGTGTTGAATTTTACCATCGAACTTTCATCCTTGCTTTGTGATGTATACAAGCTAGTTGGATCTTATTAGAATGACATTTTAAGATAAAAATACATTTCATAATACAAACCAATTTAAATAATGAATTTATTTCAATTCTAAATCTAAAGTCACACTTAAACCTAGCAAAGCATCCATGCTATGAAAAACACAGTGGCAGAGGGATGATGGTCCCTTCACAAGGAAACATTCCAAGTGAAGGGGATGGGGAGATATTTTTCATATATTTGACCATAATGATGATAGCATAGGCTTTGAAAACCTAACTACAATCAACAAGTCCTTATTGATTGGTATATAATCAGATATTTAACATCGGTGGAAATAATTATTTTTATAGCTATGACATTGGTTCCAAATTCTACAAACACGGTCAAGTGAGTATGTTTTGTTAGAGGTCAAACACAATATTTTTTCAATAGACCCTCCAAAAATGACTATATGAGCCCACTAGAGATCAAAATTTATCTATTTCATCATAAATGAAGGAAATCATATCAAAATCCATTGGAACTCAACCATTTGTTTTAAAAGTGTGATGTTGTTTATTAGGCAACTACACACAACAACATACAACCATGGAAAATTTTAGGGGCTAATCTTAGCTCATTGGATAAATTTAGGGGTTTTTAATTTTTGATGGGCTAATTGTTTATTAAACACTCATTAGGTATGATTATCCCACATTTTATTTATTTATTTTTAATGAATAGGAATTTAGCCCCATCGAATTTAAAAAGGGGATCCAAGATAAAACAAATTCACCCCTCTAAAAATGGATTTAAACCTCTGTTAGCCCACGAAAAATTGTTAGCAAGATCCTATTCACCCCTGATTTCCCAAAATGGCAGTTTCTAGGGGCTCTTTCTATTAGGATATTCCTATACTCCATCCTAGTCCCACCAATATTTTGATCATTTACATTTTCAGTCATGCATGCACCTTTAGGGTTTGCATGCATTCTAGGGTTTGCATGCATCCCAGTCATCAGTCCAGCACCTAGCCCTCAGTTAGCCAACCCCCAGAAGCTTCTCAGTATTCAATTTTAGCCCTCCAGTTGCTTAATGCGCCCTTCTTCCTTGATTTTAGGGAGCAACTCGCCCTTCTTCACCTACCAGTCCAGTTGTCACTCAGTTACACTCAGTTACAGTCAGTTACAGTCAATTACAGTTAGTTACAGTCAGTTACACTCAGTTACACTTAGTTACAGTCAGTTACAGTCAGTTACATTCAGTTATAGTCAGTTACAGTTAGTTACACTTAGTTACATTGAGTTACACTCAGTTACACCTACCAGAGTTAGTTTGACTGATGGTTGACAATTACTTGAGAATTAATGACTCCACTGATGATGATGAAGACTTCCAGTTGCGCTCCGATGATCATGAGGACACCTAGTTGTGCTCCGATGACACTCTATTGATCTTATGATCACTCTGAGATGCTAATTCAAATTTCCACCTTAGGCATTCGAATCCTCTCTACCATTGTACTATTTATTTGTCCATACTGTGATTAATTAATTAGTGTGTGTGAAGTATTATTGCTTCTATTTGAGTTCTACTGTACCATATTATTCTGTTGCTCAGTATACTGTATTGTTCACTCTTCTTCTATTTTCCTTCTTAATCATAATTACTCTTGTGAGGTATACATCATCTCTTAGATCTACTGTGAGGATTTTCACATGGTATCAGAGCATGTTGAGAGTATTGTTTATCTCCATTCTTGAGAGTTTTTTGCAGGTTATTACCAAGATTTCGAGTGCAGTAGTTGCAGTAGTTTCTGCATTTTTGCAGTAGTAGCAGTTGTAGTTATTCTATATTGTTTTTGCAGGTCCTCTACAACTTGTATGTATTCATCAGGAATTACTCCTCTTGATCCACTCAACTATGATGAGTGGAAACCAAGAATGATAGCAGACTTGAAGATCCATGATCTTTTTGATTGTTATTTTGAGAGAGAGTTCGAATCCCCTGAAGAGAAGATTGACTGGTTAAATAAAAGTGACATGCACTTTCAAGCAATAATGTTTTCTTTGTTTGCACGCCAGAGATTCCAATTCAAATACCGTAATGGTGTTGAAACTCCAAAGGAGTTATGGACTCCAAAAGAGATATGGGCTCACCTAGATGGAAAATTTGGCAGAGAGAATGAAGGACTTGGTCCCAACCCATTCGAAAGAAAAAAAAGTGATGCATTCGCTCCTCTTGATGGTCTCTCAGATCATGCACCAGTATCATCTCATATTGAAGTTGTTGACAAAGAACTTGCAGATTCTCCACTCATGCTCAAACTTTCTTCTCTTTCCATGCCAGCTCACACTCTAGATATTGCAGAAGGTCCTAAATCCTCTCTTGCACTAGAGTCTGTTGGTTTGCATCATGATCACATGATTATTTCGGAGGTCAAAACATCTATTGAAGGTAATGCATTCTCTCCTCTCTAGCTATCTCCTCTTTTATACTACTATATGATAATTTCCATGCTTTCAGAAGGTCATTGAAGAATATGGCAATTGACATTCGCTTGGGAATATTTCTCATGCATCTCATGGTTTTGATCTCACCCCTATTGGTTCAAAGGAGATCTCAAGAAACTGTGGCCATTCGCTTGGGATAATTTCTCATGCATCCACTGGTTTTGATCTCACGTCTCATGGTTCAAAGGAGATCTCAAGAAAACATGATTCAAGTCTTGTATCTAAATTGGGTTCTAAGCAATTACTGCTTGGGATAATTTCTCATGCATATGATAGTTTTGATCTCACCCCTACTGGTTCAAAGGAGATCTCAAGAAACTGTCTTTTAAGTCTTAAATCTGATTTTGATTTCAAGCAAACATGTAATAGTTATTTTTGGCATAATCTCACCCATGGTGGTTCGAAGGAGAAGACAAAAGACTATATGCACTTTCACAGATTTGATCCTACCTCAGCTGATTCGAATCATAGGTTCAAGGATCATTCTCATACTGTTGGATTTGTTCTCATCACATTCGATCTGAAGAGCAAGTACAAGCACATGCTTTTTGAGCATGATCCACTTCTTCCCAAGAAGAAGATACCTCCAGACATATGACCAAGCATCAAACATGCTTGAGTTTGGAGCATTTATTTTTATGTGTGCCTTATAGTCTATTTTTTGAGGAGGGGGTATGTTTCCCATGAAATTTTCCTACTTCCTTGGTTTATTTACTGTTATTATTCATTGTATTGGGTGACCTTTGGTCTTAGTTACCAGGGCCCAGGATGGATTAAGGGGGGGTGTTAGGATATTCCTATACTCCATCCTAGTCCCACCAGTATTTTGATCATTTACATTTTCAGTCATGCATGCACCTTTAGGATTTGCATGCATTCTAGGGTTTGCATGCATCCCAGTCATCAGTCCAGCACCTAGCCCTCAGTTAGCCAACCCCCAGGAGCTTCTCAATATTCAGTTTTAGCCCTCCAGTTGCTTAATGCACCCTTATTCCTTGATTTTAGGGAGAAAATCACCCTTCTTCACCTACCAATCCAGTTGTCACTCAGTTACAGTCAGTTACAGTCAATTACAGTCAGTTACAGTCAGTTACACTCAGTTACAGTCAGTTACAGTCAGTTATAGTCAGTTACACTCAGTTACACTTAGTTACATTGAGTTACACTCAGTTACACCTACCAGATTTAGTTTGACTGATGGTTGACAATTACTTGAGCATTGATGACTCCACTGATGATGATGAAGACTTCCAGTTGTGCTCCGATGATCATGAGGACACCTAGTTGTGATCCGATGACACTCTATTGATTTTATGATCACTCTGAGAGGCTAATTCGAATTGCCACCTTGGGCATTCGAATTCTCTCTACCATTGTACTATTTATTTGTCCATACTGTGATTAATTAATTAGTGTGTGTGAAGTATTATTGCTTCTATCTGAGTTCTACTATACCATATTATTCTGTTGCTCATTATACTGTATTGTTCACTCTTCTTCTATTTTCCTGCTTAATCATAATTACTCTTGTGAGGTATACATCATCTCTTAGATCTACTGTGAGGATTTTCACACTTTCACCTTTTATCAATAATGGAAATAAAAGTCTAACTTACATTCATCCATACTTTACGGGTTGAATCTCATTTTTCAAGTTGCTTAATGTCCACATGAGAAGGGTAGTTGATATTTACTATAAGGTCTTATAGAGACCCATTTTCATCTAGTATATTTCTAAATCCCATAACCTTAGATCTAAAGTTTCCCTAAGAAACATGGGGATTGTGAAGCTTGCGATCGGCTATGCAACAATAATGTTTTTGTGGGTGTTTAGGGAATCACGTATGGGGGGATAGGACTTCATTTATAGTCGTGTATTTGGGCATGCAGGGGGCCATGAATTTCCAAGGAGAAATTTTTTGAAATATTCACTAAGACTTCACGAGGTTTTATAATTTAGGGAAAGGTTCACCAAGATTTTACAAGGTTTTATAATTTAGTGAAAATTTCACCAAGATTTTACAAGATTATATAATTCAATGAGATATTTTCCAAAAAATTATATATACATAATATAACATTGATAAAATAGTCTTCGTGTTTTCCTATATATCATGGGTATTTACCCATTTATTATACATAGAAATTTAGTGGGGGTTCTTAAAATTTCCCTGTAGACAACAAGATACAAATATAGACAACATGGATATAAATCACATAACTAAAAAACCATGTACATCAAATCTAGAAAAATCATCCGAACATATAAATTTTATGGAAAATAGTGGAACATGGTTCCCAATGTACACATGATGGAAACTCGTTCCCTATACAAAGTCCGTCAACTCGTTCCCTACATCCAAAATACATGGTAACTCGTGTTCTAGATACAAAGTACATGGAAACTGGTGCCCCAAAATGCCACATTGTTGCTAATGTGCATAACATGGTATGTCAAGCATCATTCCCACCCCGGCACTCCAAGGCGCATATCCGAAATCAATCTTCCTCTTCTTGGAGCTAGTGGAATCTTGGGCCTTCTTTCATCTAAGAGTAGACCATCTCTCCAGGATTTGAAACAAAATATATAAGATACCATCATTTTCAACCACTTGTAACATTTACCACATTTATAAAATGAATGTAGAATTCAAATCCTAAATAAATCACTGATGATGGGAGTGGGAGACGTGAGGTAGGTGTCCTCGATCTACTAAGCCTCTCAACAATGCCACCCTACAAAATTTATGACAATCATTTCATTGAAAAAAATAGTTGCTTAAATTAATTTGCGTTAGTGCATACAGTATTTTCATAAATTAACTTGATTCTCACCGTGAACACCTCCGACAATGGATATGACAGGGATTCAATACTAGAAGGTGGAGAAGTTGGATGGAAAACCTGCTCAGATGTAGTCATGGGGGGGGGGGGGGAAGATGTCGTTGCAGGAACTACAGGTGCAACCACTGTAGATGTATCGATGGATGTTGCAATAGTAGTTTCCACAATAGTGGCGGGAACTAAATAAGATAAGGTGGAAGAGGGCATGGTGGTATGGCCCGAGTGGAGGAGGATGTCATGGACGATGAACCCCTACTAATTGTACGATAGGGGGTATCGACCTAAAAGGGATAGGGGGGATGTTGAGGGATGGTGGATGGGAGGGAACTAATGAATAGTGGGCGGAGGATGGATACAAGGGGCGCTGTGGATGAAGGGGGGAAGATGGATGGAAGGGGGTGCATGGATGAATGAGGGAGGATGGATAGATGGGGGGTGTGGACTAATTCGGGAGTATGGATAGACAGGGTGAGGCGGGGAAGAATGAGGGAGGATGGATGGATATGGGAGGATGGACGGAGGGAGGAGTATGGACAAAGAGGGGAGGCTGGATGGCAGGGCAGGGGTGGACAGAGGGAGGGGTCTATATTGAAGCAGGGGGGGTGACTCATGGGAGAGGGTGGAAAAATGGGACTAAAGTGGGGAGATGGAATAGTTGCACCTGTAGCTGATGGTGGCACCTGCATATACATTTGTAATATCATAGTTTAATAGAAAAAAATAAAATTAAACCATAATAAGTCATAACAATTCAAATTAAAATCATGATTTTAACTACACATTATACCTGTGTGTATGGTGACATGCCGATCCCGGGAGGAGATGGATGGTCATCATAGTCTATGCATACCTTTGGAAAGAAAAATGCATGCACGTTATGAACATATTAAACAAGTAATTATTTAGGAAATCAAAATATTCAAAAATATTGTAGGAACTATTAGTACTCAAGATGATTCTTGGCTACAAGGGATCAAGCGAAGAACATATTTCAACCGACTTTAAATATTTAGCTGGAACTAAGATTAGAGGGGGATCCCTCACAAGATTACTGATCTAAGACTTTCTTCCTATTAGGAAATAGAGTTTATTAGAACTTTAAGATATTCATGAGAGTAAGCTAGATTTAACAAGGAAATAATATGGAATTTGGCTTGAAGTAGTTAATAGTAGAGTCGGGATTAAGCTATGCAATTACCCATATCAAAAGCCTTTCCATTAGGAATGGAGTCATAAAGAAAAACTTTAAAAAATGAATTGGACATAATGTCAATTATGAGGGAATTTCATTGAATTGAACAGTAAATCAACTTTAAATGAGGATCGATTTAGAAGGTGAAAAGGAGAGGACTAAGATGAGTTCCTCCTAGGAAAGTTCCTGAAAGTATTAGTGAAAGAATAAACGTGCTAAGCCTCAATTTTTTCGGAGTATTCAGTAGTTTCTAAAAGGCTGCGAAATCTCCATGAATCAACTTGTCAACAAAATGCATATATAATTAAACAAAGATCCAACCAAGATTATAGTCCCTACCCAACACAAATTCATATTTAACAAAATATTTATAGACTTTGAATAATTGATAAACTGTTGCTGAAATCTTTATTTCAAGAAATATCAACAGAGAGGAAATTTTTTGGAAATACAAGAGAAATATAAGCTGCTACAGCCAATGATATTAATCTCTACAAAAACATTACATCTTCTCCTCTATCAAGATCATGAATCCAATGATCGGTTTTTCTTCACTGAAAGTAATTACATGATGGAGTACCGACCATGGATGGCTTAGCCCTCTCCCTTCCTGAGAAAATTCCCTGCCCTTTGAATTCGAGTTGTCCTTGTTTAAAAAGAGAGAAGAGATAATAACAGAAAATGGATCTGACAACTGGATGTAACAAAACAATTCTAGAAACAATATGTCTCAAACAGTACCAAATATCTCACAACGCATACATATGTTTTGAAAACAGCTCAAGGATAACGGTAAATTGCCCATTTTTGAAGTGGGTTTTCAACCATTTGAGCTAATTCCTCACGGTTTTCCCAGAACAGATCATGCAAAAACATGTCTCCTGCAAGTGCACGATTCTCCATGTCTCTTAAAAGATCCTTTATCAATTGCTGATTTTAGGATCACAAGAAAATGGTTTGCAATTACAACTTTGGGGAGCCTGAATTGATGAGAGCCTACCACGTCATATTCGTGGTTTTGAATGTAGGCCCATGTGCCTTTGATTATCCTTCGTGCAACTTTCCAAGCCTTAATTCATGAGAGTCATATATCTAGGATGCTCATGATTTACCTTTTTCCAAAAAGATTTTACATTATAATAATATAATATAAAAGACAAATTACCAAGTGTCTTAAAACATCTTTTATCAATTGGTGGTTTCAGGATCACAAGAAAATGGTTTCCAATTACCACTTTGGGGAGCCTGAATCAATAAGAGCCTGCCATATCATATTAGTGGTTTTGAATTTAGGCTCATGTGCTTTTGATTATCTTTCTTGCAACTTTTCAATCCTGAATTCATGAGAGCTGTAGATCTAGGATGCTCATGTTTTACCCTTTTCCAAAAATATTTTACATTATAATAATATAATATAAAAGGAAAATTAACTTTTTTCTTGATACTATATTTAATTCACAAATGAAATATGTGAATTAGACCATCCAAATCACCAACATAATTTTAGCGGCTAGCTAGATGCCTGGTTTAAGGCTCATTTGCTCATAAAATGAAAGTGGTCAATATTAGTGCCAACAAGAACTATCATCTTGAATAAGGAGTCCATGTGAAACACTCCTCATTCCCCCCTTGATCTGATCAAGTCTGTGGGGTAACTGAGGTGGTTGGGGAGGGGGTTTGGGCTCACAGATAGGATCCGTTGGCCCTGTCAGTTGGTTCCTCCTAGCTGCAGGTCGATTTTGGGTAGAGCCAAGCCCAACACCCTAGAACTCAGTTATGTCAAAATAGTTGGCTTGTAAATCGAGCACAAACTCATCCCACAGTTGTCGAAGGACGTACTATGGAGCCTCCCTTTTATTATAGGGAAGTTTATCGTAAACCATGAACCACCTCTGCATCTAGTTGTCCCTCCATGGTTGGAAATGACACCAATCCATGCAGACACGTGGCTTTCTAATATCCGGTGGTTATTGTGTTCTTGGATCAGTGAACATACTATATAATTGGGCCTTTGTAATATTCAATGTGTTGGGTCCCGAAATAGTCCTTTTTTTACCACACTTATTACCTCTTTTTTCCTTGTATTTCCTCATTTCCATCAACCAGATAGATGCCTTTTCCTCAAGTTGAGCATGAATGCTGACATGTATGTTTTATTATTTCCTTACTTTATTAATTCCTAAGATTGTTTTGGTTTTGAATTCTATCCTTTAATTTATGCTAACTTGTTTCGATTTTTTTAAGATAAGCTCAAAGCATTGAGAAAGACAGGTGTAATAGCCCGCTAAGCTTGTGGAAGGAAGGTACGATTAGTGCCAACAAATACTCCTCAGTTCTGATTCCATACATTCAATAGAAAAAGAGTGATCATCTCTCGACGTGGTAGTTGTAATAGGACTTTGCTACAACATGAAATCGCTGAAACAACAGAGCACTCCCCGGCCAGTGAGTCTGTTGATCCATTGACAGCCAGAGTAACAACGCTCTCTGTTGATGTATATGTAACTTCGGAATGTATTTCACATGTATATGTATATTGTATCCCTATAGAGATGGTATTATTCCTCTATACGGAAGTGTCGTCATTTATATTGTAAGTGTCGTAACTTATACTTGATGGGTTGTTAGACCACCTTGTTTGGGGTCGGCCCTATATAAGTCATGTGGGTCAAAGGGTTATTAGTCCACCCTATTGGGGGTCGGCCATGTGGGTCAAAGGGTTATTAGACCACCCTATTGGGGGTCGGCCCAGTCAGCATTATATTATGTGGTTAACTTCGAGCCTACATGAGTTAGGTAAAAAGGCAAGTCAAGTCAAGTATAAATAGAGTGCGGGAGGCACTCTATTTACTCACTCACTTCTCACACATGCACTCAAGGAGGAGTGGCGCACTTATGGAGGAGGAGGATCTGCTACTAGGTTATGGCTATCTCTCTTGGTTGGTTGTATCATTGCTCTATCTATCTCTGAGGAAGTTATTGGGGTTTTTCACCTTTATGGTTTTCCCCAAGTAAATCTTTGTGTCTCTTGTGTGCTTGCATTATTGTCTCCATGATTAATATGCTGTAGATATGCTGTACATGTTGTTCTCTCAGTTAAGATCCTAGATCATATTGAAGTAAATTCAGAAAATTTAACATGGTATCAGAGCTAGCCTGAAAGAAGGCATGATATGGCATGTATGACACTTGTTGCACTTACGATGCTAGGGCTTGATATAGCAAAACCCATTCATCGTAGAACTTTCGCTATAAATCCGTTTTGGCGCATTTTTCGGATCTGAAATAGTTACAGGACGAATCTAAGATCTCCAGGTACCTTGTGTCCAAAGGAAAACCTCTAATTCGTTGTACTTTGTGATTTATGATCTGTACAATATAGGGTTTCTGCCTCTTCCAGATCTGAGTCAAAATCAGGTGACCTTGGGAAAAAGGTCATAACTTGGGCTAGGGAGCTCCAAATGAAATTTCGTGAAAAGTGAAAGGTAGTACACAGTATGTACTATCTCATAAAACGTTTTCAGAGGCCGAAGTTGAACCAGTGACACGTGGCACGCCGTACAAGTTCGCTCTCCTGTATTATCCCATAAACAGGTCACGTTGCGACATTTGGCATAACTCTCTCTCAGAGAGTCCAATTGAGGTCATACCTGTCAGGATGGAAAGGTAACAGGCCGAGATATCTTAGAAAACTTTTTCAGAGGCCGAAGTTAAAACAGTGACACGTGGCACGCCATACAAGTTCGCTCTCCTGTTTTATCCCAAAACAGGTCACGTTGCGACATTTGGCATAACTCTCTCTTAGAGAATCCAATTGAGGTCAGACCTATCAGGATGGAAAGATAACAGGTCAGGCTATCTCAGGAAACGTTTTCAGACCCTGTGGATCAAAAATTTCGGAGTTACACCAGAAACAATCAGGTACATATTTCTGTCAAAACATAATTATTTTTTGGTACCTTCATTCATGGCTTCCGAAAATTAGGGCTTTGGAGAAAGTTGGAATTTTTGTAATCGGAGACCACGGCTGGATGCTACTCATCAAAATAGAAATTTAGAGACCAAGATCAGAATTTTTGGTTGGGCAGAAGGCCAGTCTTGATTAGACCCTAGTTCGGGACTTTGATAAGAAAAGTGGAAAATTAGGGCTTCTGTAAAAATGGGAATTTTTGAAATCTGTGACCACGGCTGGAAGCTCCTCAGAAAAATAGAAGCTTAGAGCTTTGGATCAAACATTTTGATGGGGCAAAAGAGTGGGCTTCATCAAACCCCAGTTCAGGGTCATGTCCAGTGAATCCAGAAGTTTCAAAGGCAAAATTGAGGAGTGAAACTTTGCAGTTTTCAAATTCTGAATATACCAGTTTGATCAGCTCATCAAGGCGCATATTTCTATCCTTTCGAAAGTTTGAAATTCAAAGTTTGAATTTTTGGGGTTTCTCTGACAAACCCATATCCATCTCCAGGTCCAGTTCTTGCAAATCAAGTACATTGGGTTAATCCTAGAAGAAGATGGATTGATCATCTGCATGAGTAAAGAAGTTCCTGTTTCAGAGGGAGATGAGGCTAAGGCCTTACATAAGAAGAGTACAAGCGATCTCAACAGGTATGAATCATCGAGGTATGTTTCAATATTTTCCATGATTAAGTTTATGGTATGTCTTCATGTTATTACGGTTAGTACAATTTTGATTTGTCGTATCACCTTAACAAAATTATGAATGCATGATAGAAGATATTCATTGGTTAGGGTGTTGACACTTATGATTGTACTAATGCATTATGGTGTTGTATGAGGTTTATGTTGTCTACTAACATGAAAGGTACACCAAGAAAGACAAATCATGTTCTGGTCCAAGAACATATGATCATGATAACATGAGGACAAAGATTCATCCATTTTCATGGATCTCATAGAAGATCCATTTACGAGGTACGTATAACTTGGTTTTGTAATAGTTAACCTATGAGATATACAGGTTACTAGCACAAGTCATTGAAGAAGAACAAGAATACATCATGTGAGTATGTTAGACATAAATAGCTAGCATGCTAATCCAGGTATGTTTTTCCTATATCAAGTTAGAATCCTACCTTGTGTTAGGATCTTATACTGTTGTTGATAATGATTATTCATGAAGTCATAGGTTTGAATAATCATGGTTGTATGCATATTATGTTTCTTACCTTAATTGATGATATGACTAACCAGAAGAATCATGAAGGTATAGGTTTGAATAATCACAGGTTTGATGCATAATATATCTCTTATCTTGATTGATGATTCAACTAACCTGAAGAGTCATAGGTTTGAGTAATTACAGGTTTAGACATGTTATGTTTCTTATGATTTGACTAACCTTAAGAATTCTACATAAATCTTGAATGCTAGTGCTTATTATTTTCTGTTTGAAATGATCATGACTATACATGCTTGAGATTATTGAGTTTTAATAGTATACTAATGAATGTATGATTTTATATGAGATCACAAGGATAACACATTCATGATACTAATAAGCATGCATAGGAACCAAGGATGAATGTAAGTTCAAGGAAAGGTAATCCAGAAAGCAAAGATCAAGAGGGAGTACACTCCAGTGGTTTATGAAAGGATGCAGATATTCAGAGGGAGTTGTCCATCTCTCTACATTCCACAACAGAAAGGTGTAGAAGAAGCTACTGTAGATTAGGACTCCAGCAACTCCTGCAAGAAAGCAAAGACTCAGAGGGAGTCCACCCAATGAACAAACAAAGATAAGTAATTTAATTATCATTTCTTGCATATTTGTTTGTTTAAGTAAAATTGTTCAATGATGTATATGCTCATGTTCCTAGACTTAGGATATGTCTTGTGCATATTAGAATAGTTGCATTAATGAACAGTATACTACTAATACACATGGGTAAGTGGCCTATGGCACTGTACAACATTCCATTGCTACTTATCTAGAATGAAACCTCTTTGCTGACATGTTGGGAGTTGTGCACACTCTTAACAATGTTCTGGTAGAGATTGGAAGGCATCTAGAAAGTTACGGGATATGGATAAATGTTGTATTGAAGCATTGGCTAAGATAATTGCATGACTGTATGGCATATTTCTTTATGTGTAAGAATTTCTTCTGAAAAGTATGAGATGTTTTCTAATCATGCAATTTAACTTGTTGTGTAGGAAAGATCGTATGCCATCTCCTACAAAAGAAGAACTACAACATTTGTTCAGCAACAAATTATATATTGAAGATATTGAAGTTCCCAGGATACGGGAAGAATGCCATGATCCGTCGATCATGAAGAACGATGTTTGGGAAGCGGTCCCAAGATGTGAAGGGATGTTTGTTATGACTTCCAAATGGAACTATCAGATCAAGCATGTTGCAGATGGCAGCATTGAGAAATATAAAAGGGATGAAATAGAAGATACACCAGATGGATTCAAGACAGCTTCCTTGAATGGTGTAGTTGAAGAAGAAGTATATGTAGAGTAGCCACTTGGTTCTGAGACACATGATAGGAAATCATATATGTGCAGAACTTGGTATGGTGAAGATAGATTGATTGCCGACACGCGGCGGAAGTTTACTGCCGAGTTCGAGTTAAGAACTTGGGGATGATGCACTATTTGTTTTTGGCATGGAGGTGTGGCAGAGAGCAGATGGAATCTTCCTTGGACAAGGGAAGTATGTAGTAGAGATCCTGAAGATGTTCGGGATGATGGACTGCAAGGATTTGGCCACACCTATGGCATCGAATCTGAAGCTTCTATGTGATGCTTCATCTGAGCCGGTTGATCGCCAGATGATTGGGTCCTTGATGTACCCGACGAACACGAGACCAGACATTTGCTTTGCTGTGAACACATTGAGCCAGTTCCTGACGGATCCGAGGAGTGTTCACCTGGTTGCTGTAAAGCATTATCTGAGGTACCTGAAGGGTACAGTGGATTATGGGCTCAGGTATGAGGCGAATCAAAAGTTTAACCTACAGGGTTATGTTGATTCAGATTGGGCTGGCAGTGCTGCAGATAGGAAGAGCACATCTGGGTGTTGCTTCAGTATGGGATCAGGTGTGATCTCTTGGTTTAGCAGGAAGCAGTCCTGCGTAGCACTGAGTACAGCTGAGGCAGAGTATGTTGCAGCCTGTTCAGCTAGTTGTGAGGCAGTATGGCTACGGAAGCTACTGTCTGAGTTATTTTATCTCCCGTTGGAGGCTACTGGTATCTTCTGTGATAACCAGAGTTGTGTGAAGCTGTCCGAGAACCCAGTGTTTCATGACAGGTCGAAACACATAGAGATCAAATATCACTATATCAGGGATATGGTGCAGAGAGGAGCTGTGAAGCTCCTGTATGTTGCGACGGACGAGCAGATTGCAGATGTGTTGGCGAAGCCACTAGCCAGGGTGAAGTTCGAGTACTTCAGAGAGAGGCTTGGCGTTCTTCAGATCGAGGACACTTCGAGGAAGAAGTGATGGACACATTTGCTGAAGCCATTCCAAGCATGTTGGAAGGAGGATCCTTCATATGGCTGTGGATGTAAGCGCTGGATGATGAACATCAGGATGATGTTCTGGTTTCTGCTTGATATGATCAGTTGGATCATTTTATGTATGTATGTACGCATCATGTGGATGCTGGATATGATCAGTTGGATCATTTTATGTATGTATGCATCATGTTGGATGCTTGGACCATGTATCTATATATGTATCAGGTGGATACATTGTATGATCAGGTGGATCATGTATGATGATATGTATCAGGTAGATACTTGGTATGCATCAGGTAGATGCATTGATGATCAGGAGGATCATGTATGATGATATGTATCATGTATTTGTATCAGGTGGATACATTGATGATCAGGAGGATCATGTATGATACTTGGTATGCATCAGGTAGATGCATTGATGATCAGGTGGATCATGCAGCAGGATGTTGCAGTGATGATCAGGATGATCATAGATGACGAGCTTCAAGATTTTGCTCCAGATGACATGCAGCAGGATGTTGCAGTGATGATCAGGATGATCATAGATGACGAGCTTCAGGATGTTGCTCCAGATGACATGCAGCAGGATGTTGCAGTGATGATCAGGATGATCATAGATGACGAGCTTCAGGATGTTGCTCCAGATGACATGCAGCAGGATGTTGCAGTGATGATCAGGATGATCATAGATGACGAGCTTCAGGATGTTGCTCCAGATGACATGCAGCAGGACGTTGCAGTGATGATGATCAGGATGATCATGGATACATCAGGATGATGTATGGTGAGTATCAGGTTGATACTCTATGGCCGTGAATCAGGTTGTGCAGATGAGCATGTAATTCGTTGCCCTGGGAGATTTGCAGATGGTCTTGCGAGGTTTTTCCTATGGCATGTAATTCGTTGCCCTGGGACATCTGGAAAATGCTCTTTCGAGGTTTTGCTCTGGGAGGA
This sequence comes from Larix kaempferi, assembly GCA_027924585.1. Lineage (NCBI taxonomy): Eukaryota > Viridiplantae > Streptophyta > Pinopsida > Pinales > Pinaceae > Larix > Larix kaempferi. The sequence continues at coordinate 428,738 of BSBM01000844.1, read as the reverse complement.
CATGTAATTCGTTGCCCTGGGAGATCTGCAGATAGTCTTGCGAGGTTTTGCCTATGGCATGTAATTCGTTGCCCTGGGATATCTGGCAGATGCTCTTGCGAGGTTTTGTCATATGGCATTTAATTCGTTTCCCTGGGAGATCCGATAGGTTGGGCTGTGTGCTCGTAATCAGTCCTGGGATGCTCTTGCGAGGTTTTGCCATGACCACATGTAATTCGTTGCCCTGGGAGATCCTATAGGTAGAGCTGTGTGCTCGTAACAGCCTGGGATGCTCTTGAGAGGTTTTGTGGTGAGGTCACATGTAATTCGTTGCCGTGGGAGATTTGCAGATGGTCTTTCGAGGTTTTGCCTATGGCATGTAATCTGTGCCCTGGGACATCTGGCAAATGCTCTTTCGAGGTTTTGTGACACACGTAAAAGTCTTGAGGATTCCACAGTATGGCCAGTGATGACGAAGACCTGCAGGTGGTGGGCCTACATCCAGTATGAAAAAGGACTGGCTCTGTAGAACTTCCTATGACGAGTAGATTCAGAGATTGATTGAGATAGCAACAGCAGTGATGATGATGATGACTCGATGACGATTATCCAGTGACGATGATCCAGAGAAGATGACTTGTGCTAGAAGAACTGTGTTGAGAAATACCTTCCTAGTTAAGAGGGAGTGTTGATGTATATGTAACTTCGGAATGTATTTCACATGTATATGTATATTGTATCCCTATAGAGATGGTATTATTCCTCTATACGGAAGTGTCATCATTTATATTGTAAGTGTCGTAACTTATACTTGATGGGTTGTTAGACCACCTTGTTTGGGGTCGGCCCTGTATAAGTCATGTGGGTCAAAGGGTTATTAGACCACCCTATTGGGGGTCGGCCATGTGGGTCAAAGGGTTATTAGACCACCCTATTGGGGGTCGGCCCAGTCAGCATTATATTATGTGGTTAAGTTCGAGCCTACATGAGTTAGGTAAAAAGGCAAGTCAAGTCAAGTATAAATAGAGTGCGGGAGGCACTCTATTTACTCACTCACTTCTCACACATGCACTCAAGGAGGAGTGGCGCACTTATGGAGGAGGAGGATCTGCTGCTAGGTTATGGCTATCTCTCTTGGTTGGTTGTATCACTGCTCTATCTATCTCTGAGGAAGTTATTGGGGTTTTTCACCTTTATGGTTTTCCCCAAGTAAATCTTTGTGTCTCTTGTGTGCTTGCATTATTGTCTCCATGATTAATATGCTGTAGATATGCTGTACATGTTGTTCTCTCAGTTAAGATCCTAGATCATATTGAAGTAAATTCAGAAAATTTAACACTCTCCACATCCAATGGCTTTATTCAATTCCATTCATGGTTGTAACTGCTTCTGTTGTAACTTGGTAGCCTGAAGATCGGAGATATTCATGGCTGCATGAATTTAGTGGATCGAGATTGTAATATGCATGTATAAATATGGGATGGCATTCAGAGCCTAGGGTTGGTTAATTGGCATTTGTACGAGCTATAAAAGAGTGTTGTAACTGTGAACTACCATTTTTAATACAAGGAGCAGAGTTCTTCATATTTCTGTGTTTTAATTTGTGTTAGTTTCACGACATCTCTGTTAGAAGCCCAGGGCCTGCCTTATCATAGATATTGCCGAGTTAAGTAGGTACTTTAGTTTATTTATGTTGTGTAGTGTGGATTTACAGTAGATATGTTTTACAAAGAAGCTACAACAGTGGTAATTGATAATTGCATTTTCCTTTGGTAGTTAATGATTGCATTCTGAATTGCTGCAATTGTGTGGTGTGATAGTCGACTATGTAGGTTAGTTTCTTTTTATGCAAGTTCGCTAGTTAATTTTTGCACTCAATCTCAAATCTAGTTTATTTTTCTTATTCAGCTTTCTTGGAATTTATTGAACTAGTCAGATTATGATTGCAATTGGTTTGATTTCTTACTGTCATTTACAATTTGTAGATTAGATAATTTAAGATAGGTCATGGTTAATTCATTGTAGTCTAATATCTTAAAGATTTAACTTCTTGCAAAAGAAAGTCTATCTTAATTCTTCTTAGATCAGTGATTGGTGTTGGGTGTATTAATGTCTAATGAATAGCCAAATATTTAATTATCGACCAGGGTTGGTAATCTTAGAGTTGTGGCACAGTATATGCTAAGGTAGAATGGTACCTAAGACATCGGCTCGGCCAACCTTAGAAATGTTTAATAATTAGAATATCGAATGATCTTTCAAAATGAAAAACCGAGTCAAACTTCAAAAATACAACTACTATACTGATTAGACCAAACTAAACCAATAAATCAGAATAGTATCAACCTATACTACTCTACTCTATGATGAATAACTTAAAATATAAAAACAACAATACTATTCTAGGAAACAATACTTGATCAAAAGCAAACTACTCTTATGAAAAATGGAAAGTACTGATCAATGATTCAAACTCTAATATAGGAATTAAAAAGTAATAACTATGAATTTAGAAATCTATCAATGAAATGATTCAACTTACAACTAACTATCGAAACAAGAAACTATGTTATCTTAAAGCAAGATTGCAAATTACTTAATAAACCCGAGAAATTAAAAAGTTAAACTATTCATGCATTGAACAAATACTCAAAACTAAGCTAAGCTATCTAATTCCATTCTCCTTGAGGATTCTGAGGAAATGTGTCAAATGTAATAGGAACGGGAGAAAATGTATCAAAATGACTTTAAAATGTGATAAGGAAACAAAATGAAAGTAAATCTTGTTTAATTTCTACACAGAGATGCAAGCTAAAGAGTGACCAATTACAACAAACTTTAAACATTGTAATCTATTCTTTATCCATAAGAAAATGACTCTAGTTATGCTACCTAAGACTGATTTGAAAATGAGATGTTATTAACAATCGATCTATTAACAAGAAACCAAGAACATGTAATTCTAATGACTACTTTGAAATTGAAGGTATGCAAATATCTATGCTATCCTACAAAGGTGAAGCATGAAATATAATTATCAAACACTAACTTAAGGAAATCTAAGCATATGCAAATGACCTAGAAATAAATTTGATCTAGAAGCAAGTAGAAAACTTAATAAAGATATTTACTTGGAAATGAGTTTGATCTAGAAGCAAGTAGAAAACTTAATAAAGATATTTTATTTCTGAATCAAATCTCATGCATGAACATCTTCAATAACTATGTAAATGAGAAGAGTAGATCCTATGCTTGAACTAAAATTTATGATCAAACCATGAAAAGCTAATGTACTTTTGAAAATGAAATTACCAAGTTTAACCCAAAATAAACCTTAATCAAAATGAAGTAAACTAAACTAAGAATAAAATTAATGAGTTCTAGAACAGTAACAACTTAAGGAATCAGACATAAAAGATCAATTACAAAAAATTAATTTAAAAAGTAAACTAAAGCAAAGTTAAGAAAATAAATAAGAACTAAGAATGGTTATGAAGCTTAATTGAAACTCTATGTGGTTCAAAACAAGGTCCTAATCACGTATACAACTACTACTTAACTAGAGGAAATGATACAATTCGAAAGCGTGCAAAACTGAACTTTAAACAAGCATAAAAACAAAACAGAAAATATGAAAGTCTATATGACAGTCTGGATGACAGTCTGAATGACAGTCCAGATGACAGAAAATGATATAAACTATGGTAATGAGTAGACTAAATGATTCTAATGCCAGCTGGTTTATTCATTTTAATCTACAGTGCAAGCAAAGCAGTAAATGAACTATTTAAAGATGAAAAAACAAGAAACAACTACACTAATCTATATCTAAGGAAGAAAATCGTTTCCTATTGCATAATAAAGCAAGGCTGAAAGGTAAGTGAAGCTACTCTCTAGATAGAGGAGAATTAACAGAACTGAATCTAATTACGAACTGAACTTGAAACACTAAACTAATAAAACTCTAGCTAATCGCAATGGAAAAGATGGAAGTAAAACTAATGAAAACTATGCATGACTGGTCACTTTAAATTCTTAAAATGCAAATTATATTAGAAGCAAGAAATAAATTACAGGAAATAAAACAAAATCTACATGAAAACAAAGTTAAATACATATACTGAAAATGTAAACTACTTATCTGCCAAAAATAAATAAAAAAATATACACAATGAAAAATCTCTCATTGTTGAGGGGACCTTTTCAGCAATCAGGGATTATCTAACTCAAATTAATCACCAACAGAATATGAATTTGATCATCAACAACTAAAATCAGAAACTTCCATTAACTGAAAAAGTTACACAGGGTTCTCTAGCTCTGCATCTATTCTCTCTACTGGCTAACTAGCTAACCAACCACGGGGGCTTCACTCAATAAACCACTATCATAGCACGTTCATTTGTGGCATATGAAACAATACCCCTCATTTCACTAAATATTGGAAAATACATTTAATTTCACTAAATATTGGAAAATACCTTCCAAAATTGTTTTTTTAACCCCCTCCCAATTTGCCTTCCCAATTTTAAAAAACCCCTATTTTCACTAGATATTGTATGTATCAATTTTTTCATTAACATTTTTTATACCCCTTTATATTTCTACCTAGTATATATGATACCCCTCTTATGACCCCAAATGCACCTTGCTTCTTTTGATGTATATTGTGGATGCACATTACTTCACCCACAATGCAATTACTCAACCACATATCATTATGATTTGCAACATCTAATGGTCTAATGAAGAGACAGGAGATCACTTATTGTATGTCACTAGAGAAGTGCGCATAGTACAACATTTAGATTGCATGTTGCAGTTCCCCAATCGTTGACTGAGCCTGTTGTGGGCTAGGTATCCAGGCCCCCAGGGCCTGTAACAAGCTCTAGGAGGCTAACTAAACATCCCAAGGCCTGTAATAGGTATGAGGGGTTAGGTATTCAAGCCCCCAAGGCCTATCGAGGGCCTATAACAGGCCCTGGAGGCTTAGGGCATCCCAAGTCTATTGGTAACAACTGGCTGAGTGCTATTGGTAACAACTGGCTATCAATGACCACCATCTTTCGACTATGATCGACTGGCAACCCGCTTCACTATGAAACACCTCACCTCAAGCATGCCTCAAGACGCGATTTCCATGTGTATTGGTAAGCCCGAGCCTTGCCTCAACCTGATTTCTCATCCGATTGTGATCCCGCCATCTCCATTTGGCGGATATTTGTCAGCCCGCCCATATAAAAAATACCCCAAAGTATTTTTGTATTGTTACATTAAATAAATAAAAAACCCTTTGCCCCTTAATATATAAGCAATATAATTTTTAGGTTTTCATGAATATTTAATACTGCAATATGAATGAACGTGATATTATATTGCCTTCCAATGAAGCCCCCGTGTAACCAACCAACTTCATTTCTCAACAAGAGACGTCTTTATATAATTTTACAATGGGAGAGAAGGTCAACCCTTTCAGTGGTCGACCTCTCTAAATATAGGAGGTCTTAATTATTGAAGAAAACGGCTACAGGATGCTTCATGACAATGTAGAGGCCGTTTACTTGATTCCGTGGGTGTTGGTTCTCTTCACGCGAGCAGTTGGTGCGTCGATTCCCTTTGACGTGGTCGGCTGATGCGTTGTCAGGCTGAGCAAATAGGAATGCGGATCTTCTGGAACTAAGGCTCACGAACCATGAGGGACACGTTGCTAATAGAACCCATATCACGGTTTTTGCTTTAAGTGCCCCGAAATATTCCAACCAATGAATCCACAGGTGTGAATGAAGGGCTGAACGATGGTCCGAATGCGGTTGGGCATCTTCGGCATGAACACGCATTTGAATGAGAGTCAATTTGAAGACCATATCATATAGAACAAAATCTATTTTCCAAATAAGTCGAGAAATGCTCGATTAATGTTAATAAAACACAAAATAATGATAATTAATCAAGGTTCATGTGATATTCAAATAATTTCATACCTAGGTTTGATTGGTGGTTTGAATGGCAATAAGTATGAATTAATACACCAAAAACGACAAAAGTAATGCCAGCAGAGCACATTTAATGACCAAACATGATGACAAAATTGGGCATCAACACTCCCCCAAACCGGAGATATGCCAAGTCCCACTGAGCAAAGAAGAGAGGAAGTCAGGAAGAAGGTTTAGCTACGGTAGAAGATGCCTTCGACTTAGAAGAGGAAGTATATTTAGGATTAAAATTCCTTGCTTGGGCTCTCAAGGTATCGTTCCTCATCCAGAGAGAGTCATGAGAAGATGTTATGGTTTTGTTCAGGTCTTCAACACACTTCACTTGTATACACAGTTCCTTATTCTCTTGACGAAGCTCAGAGATTATCTCTACATATTTCTCATTCTAGATTTTTAACTGTACTATTTCCTGGATTAATCTATCCATGGTCTTATGGATTGGAGTGGATGGTTCTGCAAAAAACTCAGGATATTTGTGATGTCTCGATCCCTTTAGACATGTTTCAAGATCAGCAAAGGTGGTTTGTTCTTTAAGAGCCTTGTCTTCAATGTGTGCAGGACCAGGTTCAAAGACAGGAGCTTCAAGCAAGCGAGCAGAGAGATTAGCTAATGAAAGAAGGCGTGTTTCAAGGATAGGGTTGTTCATTTGGTCATCAGGGCTATCTGAATGGCAGACTGAACAATGGGCTGGACGACGGTCTGGTCGACATATTGATCACAATTTTCCCTCCTAGATTTAGTGGGTATTGGTGAAAAGAGTAGAGGTTTCATGGTCGTGTCACCGTGGGCAAGCTCAAGGGAGGAGGGTGAATGGACAAGGTGCGTTTCTCCTGAGGTACCCTCATTAAACTGTACATACTTAGTATCCCTTTTTGTTTGGGAAAAGGTTTGAGCAGGCTCATCAGCACGAGTTTGAAATCTTTGATGCTTGCGAGAGGTAGAGGCTTTGACAAGGGGTTCCTTGACCAAATGGGGGTTCAGTACTTCACACACAAAACTTTCCGATGTTTTCCACTTTTCCTTCAACTGGTGAATGATTAGGATTTTTATGAGGAAATGGTGGTATAAACTACCATTGGGGTTAACTATTTTTTCCTCACTTGGTTCGACATTTTCTCAAGTCTCTTCATAAAATAAAATGGGAAATTTAGGGCTTGATTGTTAACAAAATGAGCTAACAATTAGAAGTGGAAGGCTTTGAATATGGTAAACGTACCCTCACAGGTGATCAACTGGATGATATCAGTCAAGGGCTCGAGGTATTCTCGCTTAATCCACTCCCGGTGGAACCCTTTTGTGCCTGCAACATGTTGATAGTCGGCTTTGAGAGAAAATTCATGAGCCATCTGTGGGAGGAAGAGGTGCTTATGCCAATGAGGAACCTCCCTGGGAAGCTTTGTGGCCAATGCAATAGACTCCTCTGTTACGGGAAAGGTAAGGTGGCCAACCTTAGCGGTTTTTCCGTCGAATCCTTTGGAAAATAGTAGTGAGATCTCGTCATCGTGGCCCTCAAGAAGACGAAGGAATAGCCCCCAACCTGCTTGAAGAAAAATTTCACGGCATGCCTTGAATTCAGGGATACAGAGCAAATACTGGCAGCTTCCAGGATCATAGCGGATCTACATTGTTAGACAGAGGTAGATGGGTGCGAGGAGTACAGGGGATCCAAGGAATTTGCAACAAATGTGGCTGGATGGAATCACAGAGGACGAGAGAGGACATAATGAAGATAAAAATCACGCATGCATTGGTTTAAAATGTGATCCATTCGAACGGTTGAATGATTGTGAGCAGAGATCTAGCACGTTTGAACGATCATGCTATCATTCAGAAATCTTGAATCATGTGCCATCATAAATATGCATGCGTTAGTGAATTCATATGGTTATGACATATTCAACCATGTCCAAAGTAAACTTTGGACATGTTGAATGTAATTTTCATCATGAGATTATAAGCATAGGTGACATAAAAGAACATGATGACTTTATATTAATATAATGACAGATAGCATGACAAATTTTACATATAAATTAATGAAAGAGTTTAAACCATATGATAGCCATATAATGATTCTAAAAATCCCAATAATGCATGATTAATTGATTCATTTGATGAAGTCGGGATGAGTAAAGGAATGAGATCGAGTGCAGAGATGACATTTGATTGATCCTTGGTATGGTTAGTCAATTGGATTTTATCAGTATAATTCAAAAATTAGATACCTTAACACACTTAATCATGCTGTTATAAGCTATGGTTTCATTCGGATCATCATTCAGCACTTCATTCAGATCATCATTCATTTTCCTCATTCGTCACTTCATTCGGATCGTCATTCGATTCTTCATATGGAACTTCTGTACAAAATGTGCTTTGCTGGATCTGGCTACTGCTGATTATGCAGAGAATTTTTTTTGGGGCTGCCAGCACACAAAAGAATGATGTAAACCTATTCTTTTTTCTGAAACTTCAGTCGCGCTCTTCTTTATATATCATGGATCAGAACAATCTTCTGCTACTTGAATTATTCCTGAAAACACCTATCATTTTTTTAGAGATAAATGAAATTTTTATAAATAATCAGAAAATAAATACAGTTCTGAACCTCCCCCAAACCAAAAATATGGCATGTCCTCAAGCCATCAAATAAAAACTGATTGATATTCAAATATTTTCAATTAATAGTTTAGCCAATAGCTCTTAAATGCTGTTATTGTTTTTTGTAAGAAAAAGAAATACTAACTAATAATGGAGATGATTCATATATGCACATTCATAAAAAAATAACAGTGCTTAGGAAGACCATATGAATAATGATAGTACAATCGATGTGAAAAATGCCATAGGAAAACCAATCATCCTTGACTCATTTTAAAGATCTCTTATCATCCAAAGAATATAGATAAAGTTCACCCTGGAGTTCGTTAGATTCTATAGTTATGGGTCCCACTTCTAGGATAATCATATCCTAGGTATTGTTTGACTTAGATGATAGGGTCCAAGTCCAACTTACAACCATTCTCTAATGACAGTATAAATAATTGGCCGAAACATGTATTCGTATACTCAGGTTTTTTTTTTTAAATGAGCCATGTGCATAGTAATGCATTAACCATATCTCTTTTACCCGATATTGCCTCGCTTCCAACAGGCCTATTCAGTAGCCTGGCAGGTTTATGTTGGTACCATGTAGGAATAGCCCCGCTTCCAGCGAACCAGTTATGTACCCTAATGGGTTTACTTTCATTTACTGAGCTTCCTTGTTAAAGATTTTATTAGCATGGACCCGCTGCCAGCGAGCCTATTCAGTACCCTAGCGGGTTTGCTTCGTATAATAATTTTAGTATGTTGAAGCTGGTTGGCACTAGAGTGTATTAAGCTTGCTAAACACATTATTCAAATTTTAGAGTGAACCTTATGAGTAACTTTATTTATAATAGCCTGGATTATATATCATGTCAAAAGAGAATAACCTAAAGTTGTCTGTTGACCTCTCAATCTATCTTCTTCATAAAAGATAAGTAATGTTCCCCACAAGTAGAAATATCACTCACTCTTGGGCTACCTTTTTTAAAGAATGATTAAGAGACAAGTTTTGATAATGAGTCTGGGATGAACTAGTAGTCCATAGGTGTAAGAAAGAACTTTGAAAAACATGATGATTAGAGTAGGTCTTAAGCAACTGTTCTAATGATAAATCAGGAATGTGCATGTTTAAATAAAATACCATATACAAAAGCATAAAAATGAAATTAATAAAAAATAATCATAGAAGAAAGTGGTTAGAAATTATATAAATAACACTTTAACTTTTCACTATAAATTTTCAATTTTCAATAATAATCGAAAGAGGAGTTAAGATGCATTATGAGTTTTTTCTTTTAGCACTTCCCTTTTTCAGATAATATTTCATGAGTTGATTATAGAGATAAGGTTCTTGTAATCAAACTGCAAAATCACTTCTTAGATGATTCAAAATTATTCAAAAGAAAAAATATATGAAATTGATCAAAATTAGGGAAAGGAGAAGAGTCTTCCTGTTTTAATTGACAAAATTCCATACGCTGATCATAATCTGTATAAATGCAATCATCTGTTAGAAATGACTCTTATTTATTTAAAGAAACAAAAATATATATACATATATATACAAATGAAGATAACCCAAAATAAATCAACAACCAAGAGAAGGAGGAATGACTTCCTCTTCAACCAGCTCGATCTCCTTCTGTTGTAAGGCATTCTGCACAAAATCTTGTTTAGATATTGGTTGATGATAAAGTCTAAGTCTATGTCCATTTACAACAAAGGAAATTTGTGAATCATCAATTGTATTAATCTCAACAGATCCATTATCAAAAGCTGTAACAATTTCATATGGACCCATCCAACGAGTAGTGTAACGTCCCTAAAAATAGTAAAATAAAAAAAAAACTTTCTAAAACTGTAATTCACTAAACAAGAATGGATGATAAGAAAATTAACTTCAGTACTGATAACAACTTGCTAAACTGGAAATTAAGGTGTGGCAGTCAAAGGCCTCGAGTTCCGAATTTGCAAGTTCCTACTGTTTGTGAAAGTGTAAAGAAAAGGGTAATGACGAAACTCTATTACAACAATACAAATACTTTGAATGTTATAATACGAATCCCTTCCTATTGATTCAATATTTTATGAGCACATTTATGAATAATTTAACTGACACTTCAGGTATGATGGACCTCTGTTGGTGACTGTTGAGGCCTATGATGAGATGCTTGGTTTCTTGAGGGGAAGAATTACCCTGGAAGAGCTCCCGAGAGGTAGGGTGAAAGAAATGGAGACTCTGGGCTTACTTAGTGTTGTCGCTAATGCACTTGAGTACTTGTGGTTTACAGGTGTATCTATCATACATCTAATGAAATGTCTACTCCATCTACTTAGCCAATATCTAAGTCTTGAGTATAAGCACTTTGAAGATTGTCACTCTTTTGTTGATATGCCTTGGTTGAGGTATAAGGAAAATGTGATACTTAGACTACTCGTTCACCTTTGTAAATATGTGCTGACTCTAGGTAGAGTTCATGGTCCTTGTAATAATTAAAAGGGGAAGTTGCAAACATTTGAATGATCCTAAACTATGGAACGATGGGTGAAATAATGGTGGTAGGTCTTCGACTTGAATTCACCTCTACGTATGCACATGGCTATGGTGCCAGCTGTGGCAGGGGTTTTACTCTAGGGTACCTCACCAACGAAGGGAAAAAGCGTGGTTCATTTCCCTGGTCTGCTGTAGGTGTGAAGAGGGTTTCGTTGATGTTCTGGCAGAGGCTCATGGAGGGCAATCCATATGGGGAAAACGATGGCGACAGTAAAACCTTGAAGGTAATTCTTCTCTGGTTTGTTTCCCTCACTACTGCAATTACCAAGTAGATAATTTGATACATATATATTTCAGTATCTAACTTTGTCTATCGTGGTTGGTTGCCGGTGATGACTGGTGTTTCTCTTCTGTGTGGCCAGTACTCCATGATGGCAATTTTATAGCTGATAAGTCCAAATATTACCATCTCTAAGCTCCTCCTCTCGTCTTTGTGGGGGTTTACTATTAGTATTTAATTATGAAGGACCTGAAGATCCCGATTTGGGTTCCCTGTCATGTGTTGTTGGGTCCCTTGGGTCACCATTGGCTGGACCAGTGTGAAGATGTGTCTTTTGGTTGCTATGATACTGTAGGGTTTTTGTCCATCACTTAATGTGAAACCCTGGTAGAGATTATGACGATTCTTGGACAAAGAAATGGTATTTTGACTTGTGAAACAAAGTAATGATAATTTGTATCAACTATGGTTATTTTGCATAAAGCCTAGTCTCTGCATTTTTTTCTCTTATGGCATTGTAGTTTGTTGATGCCACTGTAACCTCTCAATGGGGGTGTGAGGATTTTGTACCTATAATATCACTCCTTGGTTTAAAACGTAGTTTTCTTTTGATATGGTTTATTACTGCTTCTATCGTGACTTATTCTCTGCGTTAGTTTGCTAGTGGCATTGAAATTTGGGCTAAATCTCTATTCCTTCATTCTAAAAGAAATACTGTATGGTTTCTTTTCGTTTTTCCTACCTATCGTGGCTCTTTAAGTGTTAGGGTCTGAACTTCTCAGCGTTGGTTTTTGTTGAATGTGTCAGAATACTCATCTAAATCTTTTAAAAACTTTTTGGTTTAAATTACTGCATTTTCTTAGTAGATTGAATGTAAAAGGGGAAAAGAGAGATTCGATCCCTGGTTTGCAAAAGGTATCGTGGGTGTTGTCTATAGGTGGAAAAAATGCCTAGGTATGAAAGTGAATGTTCCTGTAGCTACTGTTTTGTTTAAAGAATATGACTTCTGTGAGATTTGATCTTGTAACCACTTCTTGAAGAACCGAAAAGTAATGAGAAATAAAATGTATGAGTAGCGCTTGTTTTGTTTGTAAATCTTGATTTGGGTAGAAAACTTCTGTGTTTCGATTTGATATAATGTTTTAGCTAATGAGCTGCAATAGTGGTTTTATGTTGATGTGGAAAATTCATCCTAGTTTCGAAGGATCAACTATTCTTGTTTAATGTTTAATGTTTGAAGACCATGGTAAAAGAAGTATGATAAGTTTAAGATAGTCAATGTTTGAAAATACTACTGTTGACATTCTAACTGATACTCCCTATACATGATAAAAGAATTAGAAATCGAACAGGAAATAATTATACTTTATTGACAAACGATTCAAGAAAATACCAAATTTAATTTCAAAAGAAAATGAAAGATCTTTAACATAGAATCTAGTATAGGTTTTCTAGCAAAGACTAGCTTCAACTAGGCCTGCTAGATCTTCCTCTGGTTCTGGGGCAGAACTTGAATTTGATAATAACAAAAATAATGACTAACTTTACTATAAAAGGAATCTGGAAACATTAAATAACTCATAACTGGAAGCTTGAATACTTGGCCCCTTCCTGTAGAAAAACCTAGATGCTTGGCCCTTGATTTCTTCTTGTAGCAGCCTGCACACTCAACAATTATTAATGCAAAATCTGTGAGGATGAATGCCCCTGACTGGATAAATTTGGGGTTACCATGTTCCTCCCAACCATGATCCTACAACCATCCCTGGTTCTGTATGGAACCCCCCGAGCTGGATTCCAACATGTAAAAAGAGGTAGAGGTCCTTGAGCTACAGCTAGTTCAGTTCTGAAATGTTTGGGCCAGATTTCCTTAGTTTCTTGGAGCAGAAAAAATCTCTTTGATTACCATAAGAAAATGATAATGGAAAAGATAGGTGATCCCCCAAAACTTGGGATCTGCCCTCTTAAGTAGGAAAATCTTGAATTAGGGTTGTTGAAGTAACGAGTTTCTTTAAATTCCATAATTTAATAATTAAAAGATATTATTTAATTAAATGTTTAGTCCTTTTGAGTTAGGACTTTCTCCACTGTTTGACCATAAGTCAAAATTATCTATGTTCTTAATAAAAATAAATAATGGTATTAATAATTATTCTCATATTAATTATATTTAACTTATTATTTCATTATTTTAAAATATAATTAATAAAGCAAAATCAAATATTCTAACTATATTCCATACTTAAATAATAACACCAATTATTAATTTAAAGCTCCTAACAAAATCATACAAACTATAAATAATAGTAGCTTGGAGGCTTTTAATCTGGTTAGTCATGGAAGACTACCGGTAATTATCTTTTATTAGATTATTTATCTTCTCAGTGATACTTCTTTTAATCTATTTAGGATAGGTCCAAAACTTAGGACGGTCTCGATAAGATTGGCTAGGAACCTCTAGTCTCCCTCTTTGCATGTCGGATTCCCTCGTTCAACACGATAGTTCCCGCAGTATTTGATCATGGATAGAAAGATGAATCATTTAGTCAATTTAAATAGTTGTGATGAAGGTTCTCTTCAGAGAATTTTCGACTCAACACTTTGAAACTCCGTAACCCCGAGTTCTCTTTAGATCCATTTACCTCAACACTCCCACATGGGCGTTACTCTAGTGCAATTCCAGAGTCTCTGCTCAACACTAGTGCTAGAATGTGGTTGTGAGGCACATATAGAATCTTTAAGTTGCCTCGGATCCGGTATTCATTTTATCAAGCTTGGAGTGCTCCAGGGTTTATTCCCAACACTCAATGTACATCAGGGCTTACTCCCAGTACATCATATTTCCTCTAGGTACATCAGGACTTTTTCCCAGTACGTAGATAATCTGTGTGTTTCTGAGTCCACGCTCAACACACCATATAAGTCAATTATGTCATTCACATCACTGCACAGTATGTAAGAAAAGATTCATTTCATTATATTAGGGCTCTGTTCCCACATCAAAACATAATCAGAACATTGGGGCTTCCATTCCCAACGTATAAACAAATAAAGAAATTTAGTCAGGGTCCATTGCCAATATGTCAGTCTACTAAAGAATAAATCATATGTACCAGGGCTTAAGCCCAATAATCAGAATAAATCACATGTGCTGGGGCCATGGCCCAATATAACATCATAACATAGTCAGTCCAAAAGTTGGGATATTACAAGTAGTTAATTTACCTTTAAAGTTTTTGTACCTTAAATAAAAAACTAATGCCCAGTCTCCAGTTTTGAATTGTTTTTGTTTAATATATTTATCATGCCACTTTTTGTGTTGGTTTTGTATTAGAATTGTGAGTTGAATGGAATCTTGTCTAATCCCATCTAATTCATTTATCTGTAGGATTCGTTGTCTTTGTGCTTCTTCCAGATCCATCCCTAATTTTGCAGCCATATGAAAGGTTTTGACTTGAAATTCGATGGGTAGAAGAAGTTGTTTACCATAAACAAGTTCATAAGGTGTGTGGCCAATGGTATTACTTCAAGTTATTCTATAAGCCCACAAGGCTTCTGGAAGCCTATCTTCCCAGTCTTTGTGGTGTAACTGAATAGTCTTAGTCAGGATGGCTTCTAATACTTTGTTGGTAGACTCTACCTAGCCATTGGCTTGCGGGTGATATGGTGAATATTTACAATGTCTAATACCATATTTTTCAGTAAGCTATTTCATTATCTTGGAGGTAAACTAAGATACTTGATCGGTTACAATTTCCCTAGGTACACCAAATCGGGTAAATATTTCTTCATATATAAACTCTACCACATATTTTTTTGTGGCTCAGAGCAAGGCTTTAGCTTCCACCCACTTGGTGACATAGTCTGTATAGACTATGATGTACTTCTTCCTACGAGACATACGGGAAATTGGACCAACGAAATCTAGAACCCATTTTTCAAAGGGCTCAATCATATTCTAGGGCTGTAAGGGCATCTCATCGGATGGTGTAGGTCTACCCATTCTTTGGAAACTGTCACATCCCTTGACATACTTGGTAGCATCTTTAAAGATGCTTGGCCAATAAAATCCACAGTGTAACACTTTGTATGTTTTTCTCTTATCAGAAAAATGCCCACCACAAGGTCTACCATGGCATGCATGGAGGATCTTTGCCATCTCATCCTCTCGTACACATCATCAAATAATAAGAGCAGGACCAGTACAAAATAGGTCATTGTCCACCCAAGAATATTTAGAACTTTGAACTATGATTCTACATTTCTCGGGTGGGGAGAGATGGTTTGGTAGCTTTCCAGTTTCTAAATAATTGGCTATGTCTTCAAACCAAGGGGTTCGAACAGACACAACAAACAAATGTTCATCCAGAAAGCTATCATCGATGGGACTGGCATTATCGTCAATTTGAATTCGAGAGAGAAAATCTGCTACCACATTCTCTCGACTGGGACGATCAACAACAGTGATGTTAAATTCTTGTAACAAAAGAATCCATCGAGTCACCATGCCATTGGTGATTGGTTTATTCATTAAAAATCTAATGGCGGAGTGGTCTCTGTGTACAAAAAATTCATATCCTGTGATATAGTGACGAAACTTGTTAATGGCATAGACTACTTCCAGAAACTCTTTTTCAGTAACAATGTATTTTGATTCTGCAGGAGTCAATTTTTTGCTAGCAAAATAGATGGCATGTGATGTTTGTCCTTCCTTTTGACCTAAAACTTTTCCTATAGCTATGTCGAAAGACTCAATGGAAATATGGAAGGGAAGGGACTAGTTGGGGCCCCTAAGTATTGGTGCAATTGATAGCGTTTCCTTCGAAGTTTCAAAGGCATGTTCACAAGGTTCAGTCCATTGAAATTACGTATCCTTTATGAGTAATTTGAACATAGGTGCAGCTATATTGGTGAAGTTTTCAATAAAACATCTATAATAGCCTGCATGGACAAGAAAAATCCTTACCTCCTTCTGAGTTTTTGGAGGAGGAATATTCACAATTATTTCTATATTGGCAGGATCCACCTTGATACCTTGAAGAGTGACATGATGTCCCAAAACTATGCCCTCAGTTAGTAACATCTTACATTTTTCATGACTAAGGGCTAAGTTCGTTTCTTGGCACTGGATAAGAATTGTTTCAAGGTTATCAAGGGCTTCTTGGAAGGTTTTACCATAAACTATAAAATCATCCATGTAAACTTCTACATAGTCATGTATAAGGTCAGCAAAAATTCCTAAGACTGCATGCTGGAAAGTGGAAGGTGCATTACATAGGCCAAATGGAAATCCTCTATAGGCATATGTCCCCCAAGAACAAGTAAAGGTTGTCTTGTCTTGATCCTCAGGTGCTATTAATATTTGGTTGTATCCTCTATACCCATCGAGCAAAGAAAAATATTGTTTCACTGACAAGGTATCTAACACGTGGTCAATGAAAGGTAAAGGGAAGTTGTCCTTATGAGTGTCGTTGTTCAATTCTCGAAATTCAACATAGATATGCCATTTCCCTCTAACCTTATTTGGAACTACTACCAGATGAGACACCCATTTACTATTAGAAATTGGGTAGATGAAACCAGCATTAAGGAGTTTTTGTAATTCATGTTTAACTATATCCTTTAGGTCTGGATTCATTATTCTTTGGGTTTTCCTGATAGGAGGTATTTGGGTGTATACCCTTCATATAAGTGCATTCCCATTCAAATGCTCTAGTTTGACTTTTGACAAATTTTAGTAGTTGTTTTTGCTGACTCTCATCTAAACCTGCATTTATATATAAAAATATTTCAGGACTAACCTCACAAGGTATGGTATAGGATCCTCTATGTTCTTCCATCACGAAGAGACAAGGTGTACTTGTAAATGTTGAGAGGCTCATGTTTTCTTGGAATTCATCTCCAAAGATTTGGTCATGTTGGGAAAAAGAATGAGGAAATTCTATACATGTTGTGGAAGAGACAAATTGGTTCAACACATTTTTGGTATATTGTTTTTGAAGTGCCTAGGACAAATCACTAACAAGGGAGATTTCTTCCAAGCTCTCATCGCCAAAAGGACAATCTAACCAAAACATGTTTTCACTTACTGGTTGTGCTGATAGGTATAAAGTGAGTTTTCTTGTAGACAACCCATCAGATATGATCATCTCTCCATCCCTACAGCCTAATAATGCATTAGCAATGGCTAACCAAGGTCTTCCCAGAATAATAGGGTGAACTTTGGAAGGGTCCTTTGATTCTATGAACATAAAGTCCATAGGATATTCCCATGAAGCCACTGATACAATGATATCATCTAAGATCCCAACAGGCCACACCATTGTGTGATCTGCTAAATCTAGCATTGTTGGGGTAGGGCGGAGAAACTGTCATAAATGGAGAGTTTCTAAAACTGTGGTAGTCATCAGGTTAATGGAATTCCCTAGATCAATAAGTGTGTTTCCTATAGCAGTGTTATTGATGATAACAGTTACCACAGGATTTCCTGGATTTGTATACTTTGGAATTCTAGGTTGGTTTGCTATGTAATCTGAAATTTCAACTATGACATGAATTGTTGGAGGGTCGTTTTGCTTTTTACCTAGTCTTTTAATACAGAGTTCCTTTATAACTTTACTATAGATTGGTATATATTTAATGGCTTGTAACAAAGGGATCTTGATACAAATATTTTTCAATTCGTTTATGATATCATACTTTGGATAAGTTGCAAGTTTTTCTATTACTAGACGCTCCAGATATGGAGGTGATTTTTCTCTTGGAATTACCTCTTTATGAGGATGGTTGTGTGTTGAAGCTTTAGGAATAACCACATCTTTGAGAATGGCATCAATCAAAATTTCATTCGGTATGTCTTCTTCTTCATTCTCTTCTCGGATGATAACTAATGATTTGGGTTGATCTTGCAAAACTCTTCTAGACCGTAGTTAAATATCATGCACTGGTGCGGTCAAAATGCAATATGATGGAATAGGTAGAAACCCAATGATGTTAAGAGCTTGAGTTGGTTTAGGATTTGGTATCGGTTGTGCAGGTAAAATTGTGGGTCTTGTGGGATTCATGTTTTGGAAATGGTGAGGTTGATTTGTGATAGGGGGTAGAGAAGGAGGTACAAATCCAGGAAAGAGTTGCTAGATATTAGGTGGGTAGGGATAGTTAGGTATAGGAGGAGGTGGTTGAGCATATGCTTGTCATCTCCATCCATGTGCCCATTGCTGCTGTTGAGAATTCTGAGGTGGCCAATTTTTCCAACCTGAAGTGTTCCATTGTTGAGGAGGTTGATAAGGATGGTAAGAGGGTGGAAATTGTAATGATAGATCCTGATATGATGGTTGATCTCTAGGTTTCCAAGGCCTTTTAGATGTTTCACCAAAATTTCCACTCTTATATATAGCTTGCAACCCAGGAAACGATGGATAGTTATCAGTTGGATGTTCTTCTGTAAAAAGGTGACATATTGAAACATTATTCAATGGACATTCCCGTTGGGGATGTTTAGTTCTAAACCTAGGATAGAAAACACTCATTGCTGCACGCTCTTCATCATGTCTCTTTTTAGCTTGTAATGCATCTAATTGAGAACCCATGGCTCTTAAGATATCTATTTTGAAATTTTCTAATAGGTTTCCCAATTCTACCCTTGTAACTCCACGAGGACTGGATGTATTTCCTTTTAGGTTCCTAGTATAAGATTCTCGAAAGTGTCTCACACTTTTCCCTTTGCTCCTAGAGTAATTCCTACACATCTCACAAATCTGTGTGAAATAATTATGAGATATGTCTCCTACTGCCATGAGATTAAGGTTTTCTAAGAATTCTTCTGAGATTCCCTTAAGGAAGAGTGTTCTTACTGCATCTTCTCGAAGATCACTATACTTAGATTTATGCAATACATAGTTAAATCTTTCGAGATAGTATTCTAGGCTCTCATCTTCAAGTTGTTGTATTTTGAAAATGTCATTACAAGAGTCCTTAGGTTTACAGTAATCCTGATATTTCCATAGAAATTTAGTCTTCATGTCTTCCCAAGTTCTAATACTAGATTCTCCTAACCCCATAAACAATCGAAGAGCAGAATCTTTTAATGTGGCAAGAAAAAGTTTTATATTTTGGCCATCTTGTAGGTAGTTATAGATCCTACGAAAAATGTCAAATTCATAAGAATGTTGTAATGACCTTTTTTTGTTGATGTATATGTAACTTCGGAATGTATTTCATCTATGTATTTCATATATATTTATTGTACCCTTATAAGAGATGTGTTATTCCTCTATAAGGAACTGTCGTCATGTGTATTGACAAGTGTCGCAAGTGTGTGTACTTGCCGATGGGTTATTAGACAACGATGTGTGGGGTCGGCCCTAAAATATGTATTATATTCTGGATGTACCTAGCTAGACAAGTCGGCCCCATAGTGTAACTGGGAAAACAGGTTAAGTATAAATAGAGATCGAGAGATCTCTATTTGGATCACTCAGAAACTCATACTTCTCTAACTCAGAAAGTGGTGCACTAGTGAGGAGGAGGATCATCTACTACTAGGAGACTATCTCAGTGTATTTTGGTTGTACTTTGGTTGAGCCATTGCTCTCTCTATCTCTGAGGAAGTTGTGGGGTTTTTTACCTTAGGGTTTTCCCCACGGAAACTCTGTGTCTCTTGTCTCTCATGCTTTTGATTCTTGTGATGCTTATGATGCTTGATATGATTGTTATGAATTGATATACTATACATGTTATTCTCTCAGTAAATATCCTAGAGTATATTGAATTAATGCTCAAAATTTAACAATGTATCAGAGCTAACCTGAGAAGAAGACATTTTGCAGTGACAAAAACTTGAGTTTCTTGTTTATTGGGTTTCTCTCCACATATTTTGGAAAAACAGTATAGTAGATTGACTCCACTCATCAAGGAGAATCTATCTGTCCAATCAGAATTCAATTCTGAGCATTTTCAGATTTGGCCCTAAAAATTAGGGTTTCAACAAAAATAGGAATTTCTGAAATCTGAAGACATAGCTGGAAGCTCCTTGCAAAAATCGAAGTTTAGAGCTTTGGATCGAGATTTGTGGCTGGGTAGATATCCGGGAAACTCATAACCTAATTCAGGGCTCTCCCTAGTGAACCCGAGAGTACAAAAAGGAAAATCTGAAGGGGTTTTTCCGGCAAACCCTAATCCGAGAACAGATCCAGTTTTTAGCATTTCAAGTGGTAAGACCTAAATATTTTCTATTTCCATTTGAAGTACTCTTTAAGATGTCTCACCACACCAAGCTTGAGGATAAGCTTGAAGGGGCTGATAACTTCTGAGCTTGGAAGTATAGGATTGGGTTAATCCTGGAAGAGAATGAGTTGGACTCATACATAAAGGAAGACATCCTTATCCCAGAGGATGAAGAGGCTAAGGTATTGCATAAGAAGAACTTGGTCAAGGCAAAGAGAATCATTGCTAATTCCATCAAAGACCATCTCATACCCCATGTGTCTTCTCTAAAGACACCCAGGGCTATGTTTGACTCTTTGACCAAGCTATTTGAGGGGAAGAACAGAAATCGGAAGATGACCCTATGTAATCAATTGAAAGGGGTCAAGATGTTAAATGGAGAAACCATTAAATATTACTTCTCCAAGGTCTCTCAAATCAAGGAACAACTTGAAGCTGTGGATGAAGTAGTGGATAATGGTGAAGTTGTTATGACCACTCCGAATGGCCTTCCTAGGTCATGGGACTCCTTTATTCAAGGAATCTGTGTAAGAAAGAAATTGATCTCTTTCAGTAAACTATGGGAGGAATTCTCTCAAGAAGAAGCTAGGCTTGTAGCTCATGAAGAAAAGATGGGAGGTGAAGATCAAGCTCTCGCTGCCCACACCAAAAGAAGCAAGCCAAAGAAGGAGCACTCTCACCACAAGAGATCCTATCACCACCAACAAAAGAATAAGAAGGATATAAGATGTTTCACATGCAATGAGAAGGGTCACTTTGCTTCAGAATGTCCCAAGAACAAAAGGGATAACATCAACTCTAGCAAGAAGAAGAAGAGAAACAAAAGAAAGTTCCATGCTCATGCTACCGAAGATGATGAACCTCCAAAGAAGAAGGCTAGGGAAGAAAGTGATGATAGTGATGATGACTCATCAAGTGAAGAAGAGTATGTTCTAATCTCTACTCTCACAGGTACTATCTCCCATGGTTGTAATGATTGGTTAATTGACAGTGGGGATTCCAATCACATGACTGGGTTTAAGGAATATTTTGTAAACTTATCTGAACATGAATCACCCCATAAGGTGAAACCTAGGGATGATTATCAATACCAAATCAAAGGAAGTGGTGAAGCCTCCTACAACCTAGATTCTGGAAAATCTTTGAAGATGAAAGAAGTCCTTTATGTACCTGGTCTCAAGAAGAACTTACTCTCCATCTCTGAATTGGATGCAAAAGGTATGAGGGTTGCATTTGTGGATGGCCAAGTTCTAATGTGGCCAAAGGGAAAGACCATAGATGATGCAATAGTGATTGGAGAGCAAGAGGGAGGATTGTACAAATTAAAGGGACAACCTGAACATGCTATGAAGACAAAGATTCATCCATAGTCATGGATCACATAGAGGTATGTATAATTTGTTTTGGCAAAAGTTAACTAATGAGTTATGCAGGTCATTGAAGAGAACAAGAACACATTGCTAGACATAACTAGCAAATATGATGACCAGGTATGTTTTTGTTATATATCATGATTGATAATGATTACTCTTGAAATTACAAGGTTGAGTAATCTAGGGCTTATGCATATTATGTTTCTTACCTTAATTGATGATATGACTAACCAGAAGAGTCATAGGTTTGAGTAATCACGGGTTTAGGTATATTATGTTTATGACTAACCATAAGAATGCTTATCATTTCTGTTTGAAATGATCCTAACTATACATGCTTGAGATTATTTTGTTTTGATAATATTAAGATTATACTAATGAATGTTTGATTATGTATGAGACCTAGAGGCTAACACAATGATGATACTAACAAGCATGCATAGGGATCGAGAATGAATATAAGTTCAAGAATAGGTAATCCAAGAAGCAAAGATCAAGAGGGAGCACACTCCAGTGGTTTCTGCAAGGATGCAGATATTCATAGGTAGTTGACCATCTCTCTACATTCCACAACAGAAAGGTGTAGAAGAAGCTACTTCAGATTAGGACTCCAGCAGCTCCTGCAAAGGAAGCAAAGACTTAGAGGGAGTTCACCCAACAAACAAACAAATATAAGTATTTTAATTATCATTTCTTGCATATTTGTTTGTTTAAATAAAATTGTTCAATGATGTATATGCTCATGTTCCTAGACTTAGGATATGTATTGTGCATATTAGAATGGTTGCATTAATGAATAATATACTACTAATATGCATGTGATGGGTAAGTGGCCTATGGCACTGTACAACATTCCATTGATACTTATCTAGAATGAAATCTCTTTGCTGACATGTTGGGAGTAGTGAAAACTCTTAACAATGTTCTGGTAGAGACTGGAAGGCATCTAGAAAGTTATGGAACATGGATAAATGTTTTGTTGAAGCATTGGCTAAGATAATTGCATGACTGTGTGACATATTTCTTTAGGTGTAAGAATTTGTTCTGAAAATTATGAGATGTTTCTAATCATGCAAATTAACTTGTTTTGTAGGAAAGACCGTATACCTTCACCTACAAAACAAGGACTACAACATTTATTCAAGCAACAAATTATCTATTAAAGATATTGAAGTTCCCAAGACACAGGAAGAATGCCATGATTCGTCGATCATGAAGAAAGATTTTTGGGATGCAGTCCCAAGACCTGAAGGGGAGTCTATAGTGACTTCCAAGAGGATCTACAAGATCATGCATGCTGCAGGTGGTGGCATAGAGACTTTTGCTCTTGTAGCCAGATACACTTCCATTAGATCCGTACTTGCTCTGGATGCAGTGATGAAAGATACACCAGATGGATGTTAAGACTTCTTTCTTGAATGGTGTAGTTGAAGAGGAAGTATATGTGGAGCAGCCACTCGGTTTCGAAATTCATGACAGGGATTCATATGTGTGCAGATTGAAGAAAGCCTTGTATGGCTTGAAGCAAGCTCCCAGAACTTGGTATGGAAGGATGGACAGTTTCCGATATAGTTTGGGCTTTACGAAGAGTAAAGAGGATTCCAACCTTACTACAAGGTTGAGGAAGGGAATCCTGTAATTCTGCTCCTGTATGTGGATGATTTATTTGTAATAGGAGATGATAGATTGATTGCAGATACTAAGAGGAAGCTTGTTGTCGAGTTCGATATGAAATATTTGGGAATGATGCACTATTTCCTAGGTATGGAGGTGTGGCAGAGTGCAGGTGGGATCTTTCTTGGTCAAGGAAAGTACAGAGTAGATATCTTGAAGAGATTTGGGATGATGGATTGCAAGGCCATGGCCACACCTATGGCATCGAATCTGAAGCTTCTATGTGATGCTTCATCTGAACCGGTTGATGTCTCTATGTATCATCATATGATTGGGTCCTTGATGAACCTAACAAACATGAGACCATATATTTGCTTTGAGGTGAACACATTGAGCCAGTTCCTGACGGATCCGAGGAGTGTTCACCTGGTTGCTGTAAAACATGTTCTGAGGTACCTAAAGGGTACAGTGGATTATGGGCACAAGTATGAATCGAATCAAAAGTTTAACCTGGAGGGTTATGTTGATTCAGATTGGGCTAGCAGTGCTGCAGATAGGAAGAGCACTTTTGGATGTTGCTTCAGTATGGGATCAGGTGTGATCTCTTGGCTTAGTAAGAAGCAGTCCTGCGTAGCACTGAGTACAGCTGAGGTAGAGTATGTTGAAGCTTGTTCAGCTAGTTGTGAGGTAGTATGGCTTCAGAAGCTACTGTCTGAGTTATTTGATCTCCCATTGGATGCTACTGGTATCTTTTGTGATAACCAGAGTTGTGTGAAGTTGTCCGAGAACCCAGTGTTTCATTATAGGTCGAAACACATAGAGATCAAATATCACTATATCAGAGATATGGTGCAGGCAAGAGCTGTGAAGCTCCTGTACATTGCGATGGATGAGCAGATTGCAGATGTGCTAACGAAGCCGCTAGCTAGGGTGAAGTTCGGGTACTTCAGGGAGAGGCTGGGTGTTCTTCAGATTGATGACACTTCGAGGAAGAAGTGATGGACACATTTGCAGAAGCCATTCCATGTTGGAAGGAGGATCCTTCACATGGCTGTGGATGTAAGAACTGGATGATGAGAATCAGGACGATGCTCCAGTTACTGCTCTATCCATGCATTAGGAGGATAATGGATATGATCAGTTGGATCATTTATATGCATATGTATGTACGCATCATTTTGATGCTGGATATGATCAGTTGGGTCATTTATATGTATATGTACGTACGCATCATGTTGGATGATGGATATGATCAGGAGGATCATTTGTATATGTTTTGTATATGCATCATGTTGGATGCTTGGACCATGTATCTGTATATGTATCAGGTGGATACTGTGTATGATTCGGTAGATCATGTATGTTGATATGTATCAGGTATGATCAGGTGGATCATGTTTTGTATTTGTATCAGGTATGATCAGGTGGATCATGTTTTGTATTTGTATCAGGTGGACACATTGTATGATCAGGTGGATCATGTATGATGATATGTATCAGGTAGATACTTGGTATGCATCAGGTAGATGCATTATATGATCAAGATGATCATGGATGACAAGCTTCAGGATGTTGCTCCAGATGACATGCAGTAGGATGTTGCAGTGATGATGAATAGGATGATCATGTGTACATCAGGATCATGTATGGTGAGTATCAGGTTCATACTCTGTGGCCGTGGATCAAGTTGTGCAGATGATCATATAATAGCGCTCTGGGAGATTTGCAGATAGTCTTGCAAGGTTTTGCTTATGGAATATAATTTCACCCTGGGATATTTGGCAACTGCTCTTTCGAGGTTTTTTCCTATGGCATATAATAGCACCCAGGGAGATACGATAGGTTGAGCTGTGTGCTCATAATAAGTCCTGGGATGCTCTTGCAAGGTTTTTCCATGACCACATGTAATATCGCCCTAGGAGATCTGATAGGTTGGGATGTGTTCCCGTAATAAGTCCTGTGATGCTTTTGCAAGGTTTTGTGGTGACCACATATAATAGCGCCCTGGGAGATCCAATAGGTTGAGCTGTGTGCTCGTAATCAGTCCTGGGATTATCTTTCGAGGTTTTTTGGTAGGGTCACATGTAATAGCTCCCTGGAGATCTGATAGGTTGGGCTATGTGCCCGTAATAAATCATGGGATGTTCTTGCAAGGTTTTGTGACGCACGTAATAAGTCCTGAGGATTCCATAGTATGGCCAGTGATGACGAAGACCTGCAGGTGGTGGGCCTACATCCAGTATGAAAAAGGACTGGCTCTGTAGAACTTCCTATGACGAGTAGCGTCATATATTGGTTGAGATAGTAGTACCAGTGACGATGATGATGATGATGATCCCGAGAAGAAGACTTGTCTAGCAGAACTATGTCGAGAAATACCTTCCTAGTTAAGAGGGAGTGTTGATGTATATGTAACTTTGGAATGTATTTCATCTATGTATTTCATATATATTTATTGTACCCTTATAAGAGATGTGTTATTCCTCTATAAGGAAGTGTCGTCATGTGTATTGACAAGTGTCGCAAGTGTGTGTACTTGCCGATGGGTTATTAGACCACCATGTGTGGGGTTGGCCTTGAAATATATATTATATTGTGGATGTACCTAGCTAGATAAGTCGGCCCCATAGTGTAACTGGGAAAACAGGTTAAGTATAAATAGAGACCAGGAGATCTCTATTTGGATCACTCGAAAACTCATACTTCTCTCACTCAGAAAGTGGCGCACTAGTGAGGAGGAGGATCATATGCTACTAGGAGACTCTCTCAGTGTATCTTGGTTGTACTTTGGTTGAGCCATTTCTCTCTCTATCTCTGAGGAAGTTGTGGGGGTTTTTTACCTTAGGGTTTTCCCCACGGAAACTCTGTGTCTCTTCTCTCTCATGCTTTTGATTCTTGTGATGCTTGTGATGCTTGATATGATTGTTATGCATTGATATAATGTACATGTTATTCTCTCAGTGAATATCCTAGAGTATATTGAATTAATGCTCAAAATTTAACATTTTTAAAGTTTTTATTAAAAGGACCAATTTTTCACTTTTTCCCCAAATTCGACCTTTGACTAGTTTTGATGCCTAGGTCTCCAATTTGCCCCAAATGATCCCAAATATTCTATAAAGGTATATGGATGATGTTAGAACATAATTATGTGTTTCATGGATTCTTTTGGACATTTAAAATACTTCTTCAAATCCTCTTTCAATTCTAGCCAATGAACTTTACTAGTAATTTCCCTTTGACTAGTATTGGTCTCTATGTCTCCAATTGTCTCCAAATGCCTCTAAATATTCAGTAAAGGTGTATGAATGATATATGTAATTGATTATGATGTTCATGGATTATTTATGACCATCAAAATACTTCTTCAAACTAGTTTAATATTTTGGACAAAGTATGGAATTTAACTAGCAATTTGGGGTTCAAATCCCCTTAGGGTAAGTACCACAAATGACTCTCCAAATGCGTCCAAACTCACTTGCAATTATGAACTGAGATAGGGGAGGTATGAGGGAAATAATTTAGGTCTCATGTTAACCATTAATTAATTATTAAGTATGTTATAACCTTCTCCCAAACAGCAACAAAAATCACTAGTTCGACCTGGGGTAAATAACATTAAATCTTCTTCAAATAAAATAAAACTGAGAAATATGGCTCCAAATTCTTAAGTGATGAACATTAAACTTGTAATACTCATCAATGGAATTCCATACATCATAAATATATCATATAAATATTCTTCCATTCGAAATCATGATCAATACATTTGCATACATCAATCTAGTGGGGGAATGGTCACTGTTTTCTCATTAATAATCCATTTTACATATAAACACTTGGTATTTCAACCTAAAAAATTTGGATATGAATAAAAGAGTATATTAATCATATTAAAAAATAAATATATCATGATAATCTCTCCAAAAGAGTACAAGATCTCACCAAAAACGCCCTCCCTCGAGGGTCAAGAATATGCCATCAAAATGGAAATGGTTGAGAGAGTGTGATGCACTAGAAGAAACCATGAGCTTCCCTGTAGATTACACCTGCAAATAAAAACTCCATTAATTCTCCAAATGGAAGGTTTGAATGGCCTTTTCAATTACCAACTTGTATGGGAATCTTTCACTGTCGAAATTGGCTAAGGCAAAAACCTAGTCATCCACTAGCTATCCCTCCTCACAAATGCAATTGCAAATTTATCAAATGATCAAAAGATGTTAGTATTCTTTGTTCATGACATTTATAAACTACTAATGTCCTCCATGGGTCGAATTCCTTCAAAGAGACTCATGCCAACTCAAGTTTGGAAGAGATTCCGAAGAATGCCACTTGTACAACAATTCCTAGTCTGCCACTTCCACCAAATCACATGTGGAAGCATCTTAGCTTCCCTAACTCCCTTGAGATCCCTCTTGGAGGATGGGTTTAGCCCTGACATGTCATATATGTCATATGTCATCCTTCATGTCTGATTTGTGTCTTAGGTGTCATAGCATCTTCATCATTCTTGTAATAGAGCTAGGGAATCAAGCCCAAGTGTCCCACTAGCTCCAAATTGCCTCTTCCTCTTCCATGGGAGTTACTCTTCCTCTATATTTCGACCTTGTATGAGTCATGCCATGAATAATTCCCTTTGACCTCCCCCAATTATGTTACCATTCACCTTGAATTCGAATTGGTGAGAAAATGATGCCAAGTGTAGTGGGGAAATCTAGGCATATGTGGATCCCACTTCCTCCATGTGTCTTCATGATCAAATGCCACTTTGATTTTCACTTTTATATATTTATTTATCTCCTGTATTAAATATTTATTCCATTCTAATTTTCAAACATCATTTATTATCTCCCTTATTCAAAATCCCAAAGCTTCCACCCCAAACCTAAGAAACTGGGAATTTTCCCCCTTGGCAATTATTTGATCTTTAGCATCAATTTGATAAACTCTCATGAATATAGCCAATGGGATTAGGCCATTGTGACCCAATTCAAAATTTGGGACATGAAAATCCCTCCCTTCCCAATATTGCTTGTCCTCAATCAATTTCAAACATGGGTGTTGAAGAACCTGCTTTCTATAAAATTCTTTGAAGTTGCCACTGAGTTTCCAAACTTTGAGTCTTCGAGCTTCCATGAATATTTTATAGAGGAACGACCATGATTGATGCTTCACTACTCTAATTAAAATCACTTTATTAAGTGGGTAATCCATCCCCCATACTACTTGTTTTCCCAAAAAATTGAAACCAATGAGACTAAGAATTATCCCAGTGTCCCATTGCTTGTATTGCATTCCAACAATTAGAAGTTCTCTCCAATTCATAGTTCCTGGATCCCATTTTCTTGTATGCATTCTTATAAGAATCATGAGTACAGAATATATATCATCAAAGTACATAACAACATAAGGAAAATGTACATCAAGAAGATGCTTCATGAAAGAGTCATGAAAGTGCTTATATCTCTAAGCAAGTAGACCACCATTTTCCAAGTGCATACAATCAACAAGTAACCAATCAAATCTACTCCAATGACATAGGTGAGGATCCCATGTCCTATAATGATGCTCCAAAAGGATATGATATGCATCAAAATATTCAGCCATGTATTTTTTCATCCAAGAAGTGAATGAAGAATCTCCACGAAAATCTGAACCAAATAGTGAGCCGAAAAAACAAGGAGACTTCAAATGACTCAAAAGTCTCATCCATACATCCATGAATGTGAGAATCATAAAGATATAACAAGGTATGTGGCTTCCAAAAAAAAAATTCTTGAATCGTAAATCTATTCACCCAAGTGTTGGAGGAAGTTCTTCCAACATCAAATGAACCAAGTGTTGAGCAAGTAAAACCATGAGTCTTCAAGTGACTCCAATGCATATCATATGTGTATCCATGTAGATGTGCATCATCATAAAGTGACAAATGAATCTACTACAAATGGAAATAAGAATGTGCTCCAACTATGCCATCACAAAAGGTAAATCTAGGAGTTCCATACTACTCATGTGGCACCATCAAAAAGAACCCTTTCACCCATACTTCATTGAGACTAATGCTGCAAAACATGGATTTGTAGGATGTAGGAGAATGAGCTAACTCACCCAAATGATCAAAAAGTGCAAAATTTTCATCATGGGAAGGATCCATATGGGTAGTATCATGCAGCTCCTTCAAAAGTGTGAAACCTTTGTCATAGATTGGTTCCGATGTAGAGGAATCATGCTCTTCTTTAAAAATTGCATAACCTTCATCAGGAGACAATTCAAGTTCCTCTTCCACCACATCAAGTGTTTGGATCTCTTCAAGTTCATCTTCAAACACATCAAGAAAATTCAAATTTTCACATTTCTCATGATCCACGATGTCATGAGAATCCTCCAAACAATATACGATTTGACAATCTGAAACATGGGAGGAAAAAACTAGTACAAAATGAGAAATTAATGACTAAACAAATGACTAAAATTCGACTATAAACAACTATTTTTGAGTCGGTGACTAATAGTATCCGATTTCCACTATCTTATCTCTAGTCGTATTTCACTAGTCATTAATTGGTTGACTTATTAGTCATTGATTTAGTCGTTGATTTAGTCATTGATAGTCAGTGATTAAGTCATTGATTTAGTCATTGATACTCTCTGATTTAGTCATTGATTTAGTCATTGATACTACTGATTTAGTCATTGATTGTCACAATTAATGACCAAATATACGACTAAATAAACTACTAGATGATAACATATTAATGACTAAGCTAAATACGACTAAATGTTAGTCGTGCTATAAGATACTAGAAATTAGCTACTAATAGTCGTATATATGCGAATTTAGTCATTTTCTTAGTAACTAATTTATGATAGGGTACGAAGGAATCGAACCACCAATATCCTGCCTATAATTAGGCAGGTTCTCTACCATTGAGCTAGTGCCCTTTAATAAGTTGTTATTGCTTGACAAGGATGATATTCAAACAAATTTTGCATGGGAACAAAATGAATGTCAAACATATTCAAGAATAATGCTTCAAGTACTAAAAGAATTCTAAGATATAGCAGTTCAACTGTGACAATGATGAAAATTCAAAGAAGAATTATCTTACAAACTACGCATGAGTACAATAATCCATGGTTGTACAAATTATCAGGAACAAAAGCAAGTTGCTTCCCTTCACACACAGAAAAGAATACAATATCCAACTTGCAATAAATTTGTTTTAATTGTCTATCAATTGTTGATCTCTTGACAGCTAGAGATGTTTGCCTGTCTGAGATCCAAAATACATACAATTATGTTCAAGTTCACTTCTTCAAAACCAATTGCATAAAAGTTATTCTAGGAATTGTCTTATGAGCAATAGCCACTTTTTTGAACAATAGGATTCCCTTTCATTTGTACAGTAGTAGGTCTGCTGCAATTCATGGCAAGATGACTTGCCATTACAATACAAACTAAATGGAGTTAAGTCAATAGTATTTCATAGAAAATAGAAAATATAATCTCCTTAAAAGCAATATGTCACAATGAGGACTGTATTCTAGAGTGTAGGGGAAGTCGTTTTGTCGAAAACCCTCTTTCAAGGCTAGGCTGCATCTTAGGAAAGAATTCCATGTAAAAAGAGAAACATATCAGTCTCTCTGTGATTCAATAATTTCATGAAAACAGGGCTTTGCTCGATAAATATGCTTAAGATTCTGGAAATATTTTAAAGCATGGAGCCTCAACAAAATTGTTACGAATATGGGTTAGTGATGCGAATGCATGCAACCCATAAATTACAAATGTTCAGGCGCAGGAAAAATCTTAACTAAAATGGAATTATTATTGGCACTGTTGACTCTAAGAAATTGTTTAGAAACAACAAATAAAGTGTGGGATATAGTTCTTTGATGTCGTGGATCAAATGCAATCAATGAGAGGTTAATCAAATTTGATATTAAAATTTTTGATGTTAAAATATCCGAGTCACTCGAACAGGGACAAGTCATATGGTAATGTCGTCACAAGTAAAGAGGCAAACAATAATATAATATGGTTGAAGGTTCAATCCATATGCAACAAAAATTTCAAATAAATAAATGATGGCCATAAGTATTTATAATTTTATATGCTTGCAACATGCAAACTTCTGGATACAATTCAATTGGGCATGAATATATTGAGCATATTGATAGATATGCTAAAGATTCTTGCAATATTTTATAGCCTGGAAGCCTAGAGCCTGACCAAAATTGTTATGAAGAAGGGTTAGTGATGTGAATGCATGCAACCCATAAATTAAAATGTCAAGGTTCAAGAACTGAAAATGGCATAATCATTGGCACTGTTGCTCTATGGAGACAAGACATACACGAAATTGTTTAGGAATAACAAGTAGAGTGTGGGATGTAGTTCTTTAATGCCCCTTTTCAAATGCAATCAATGAGGTTTATCAAATTTGATGTTAAAATATCTGAGTCACTAGAGCAAAGACAAGTCATACGTTAATTCCCACACAAGTAAACAACCAAACAATAATAGAATATAGATGAAGGTTTGATACATATGCAACAAAATTTTCAAATAAATACATGATAGTCATGAGTATTAATATGCTTGCAAAATACAAACTTCTATATACAATTCACTTGGCCATAAAAATTTGCGAGTTCATCTGCAGTGTTGAAATTTCCATTAATGTCTACAAACAACAACACACCATTAAAAGAAACAAACAGTGTTTGGTCTGCCAAATAATTGAGAACTATTATCCTATATGTAGCTCCTTGGATCGAAGGAAACAATATATCAGAGTAACTGGTGAAATATTTAAATATGGAAAACTTGACTTGTGAGCATGCATTTGACACTTTGCAGTTTTCTTCTTCAAAGGCATACATTTATGCTAGTTGTCATTTATATCAAATTTGCACAAATTTGTAGTGTGGGCTTGGTACATGCATCTATTTGTTCTGCATTTTGAATAGAAGTATGTGTACTTATCCACTGTTAGTCCCATGCTCTTTATTTCAAAATCTTTTGGCATCTGCAAGAATTATATAGCTTTTAATCCAAAGGAGGAACTGCTCTTGATAACAATGTGCTACCTATGCTCTATTGGAGGGAGGTGCATGAGATGATTAGTTAGGGATTCAGTTTCCAATGTACGTTCTCCAAGAGTATCCATGATAAGGTTGACCCAAACAAAATGCAAAAAAATAAGGTGGGGTCCAAGCCATGGAAAAGAAAGGAACAATCTAGGTAGCAAATAAATTCACAATTATATTGAGACTGAGACTAACCTGAACCTCAGATAATGGAACATCTCTAAATGAAACGGAAACAACAAAATTAATCGCAATTGCTGCAACATTTACAGTGAGTTGAAACTAAATGAATTTCTGAATGTTTGCATAAACTGAACGACCCCATCAAACTACCTGAAAACCATGGAGAAACTAATGTATGGAATCTTCTTAAAAGAAAACCATGTGGGTTTAAGGGATTAAAACAATATCTACGTTTGCAACAAACCTTCACAATGGAGGCAAAATTATCCTCCAGAATAATGATATTTGAGCTTTCCTTGGCAACTTTTGTTCCTTGGGTACCCATGGAGAGACCTATGTCTTCCTAAACACTAAATAATATGTCAACAAGTCCCATCAATAACTCTATAGAATTGGAAATATCACTGCAAGGGGAAAATTGCTTACATAATAAGAATTTACAACAGTATGCAACAAGAAAACCCGCTTAATGAAGTGCAGGTGCATAATTTGTTCCATCTCCAGTCACTACCACAACATGACCTCTTTTTCTCAGTGCTTGAACAAAGTAAAGCTTGTCTATATGAGAGGACCTTCCCATTACCTGTAGGCAAACAAATTAATGTTCCTCCCATTACAATTTTCGTTTGTAAGAAGCTGTTGTAGGTATGCATTTTTTTCCCTTATTTTTTTGTGTGTTGTGTTGTAAGGGGATAGCTACATCCATACTAACACAAATTTTATCCACAATTTTTATTCTCTCTTGTTCAGTGTAGATGCAAAAAATTGTTCCTTCAATGATAGCTAGCTCTTTTGTAGGCTATCTTGTCTGGAGTATGCCACATCCAAGAGCTATAGATTTTGCTATGTAAATGTTATCACCAGTCACCATGCAAACCTATACAAATGAATTAATGTTAAGAGCACAGAATTAAAGTGTAACAAGTGATATAACCAATCCAAAACATTTTGAGCAAGCAAATTTATTCTTCAAACTCTATGATAACAGGCAGCTGAAAACACAAAGTGATATAATAACTTCTTGTGTATTTCACATCACAAAATCTACATAATATGTTACAAACCATCTTCCATGCATTGATGAACAAGACTGAATCATTTGGTGATTTTAGTGAACATGACTAATTTTCCACTGGTAGCAAGAGGGTGATTTTATCATTGATTATTTGCTTGATGAATGCAAAAGACATGCTAATTTAGTATAACGTAAAATACACTTGTCATGCAATAACCATTCCAAGAACATTACTCATTCGAGCACACATGATGGAATCTTTGCCTATTACCTTCACACCAGCACGTCAACACATATTCACAACTTCTTTTACATTAGGCCTACAACTTCTCTTACATTAGGTGTACAAAAGAAATGTTAATATCAACATAAAATAGCTTCATGTATATACTTTAAAGGTAGTTTATAATATAAAGATCTATACTGTAATCCATGATACTTTTAAGGTAACTCTACAATGTAATTTTGTTTTATAAAGTAAATGAAGATACCTAAGCTCCTACACCAATATCTTATAGTTGCAATGAGATTCCCATCTCGTAAGACAATTCTGTAATGAAATTAGAAATTATCCCAGGGTTTGGTATCACATTCTCCAAAATAGAACTATAGTTTATGTGACCCCGTACAATGTTGCCAGAAGATTTTTCTTGGGTTTGCATTGTCACATTAAGCATGTTTAAAACTGTCTTAGAGTTTTCAATAGAAGCTGCTCCTTGTCAAATTAAGCATCTTCAAAACTATCTCAGAGTTTTCAAACCTGTATGGTATGTACATGTACTTCATCTTGAGCTTATTTATAAAGTTTTTAGCCGTCCAAAACTTGTGCAACTTCTAGATTTGATTCCAACAATACATGTGCTTCATGCATTGTTATTTACAACTACATAAATCTTGATGATTTGACATTATTGTTAACACCTAAAAAGTGCTCACTAGCTCATTCCCTTATTCACATGACCCATTTGTCCACTTTTTCACCATCAGAGCCTCTAAAACCATCAAAAGGTCACCAAAAGACCTTAGTACACCCCTTTTTCCACCAAAAAATGAATATTTTCCTCAAAAAAGCATAAAAAACCCTCAAAAAGGGTCGAAAATTCCCAAAATATTAAAAAGGGAATAAAAAATAATAAAATATTCAAAAAAAAAGGAAAAAGGAGGGAAAAGTACCTAAACCATGTTGGTCAATACCATTGGTTTCCACAAAACCACAATGGTATTCCCCACCACCAAAACCTATAAAAAGGTGGTAGGGGCTCCTCACTTTCCATCCATCCATTATCTCATCCTCATGCTGCCGAAATATCCCTTGAGCATTTTGGCCATTGTAAGCAACCTTGGAGAAGGAGACCTCTTGGAGCTTGGAGCTACTCATCTTGGGAGTTGCTCAACATCAACCTTCACCATTGAAGGTATTATCGCAAGCACTTGCTTGCCCCCCATTTTCAATACAAAAATTATTTCTTACGTTTCTTGTTCTTGTTTTTTGAAATATTTTACATTATTTGCTTATATTCTTGCATAGATCCATGATTAGTTTTGCTTAGATTAATTAGGTTGTTATTTGCTTTTATTGAGACTGCTGCTACTAGTTAGTAGGTGCCCATAGCACTAAGCCTGGTTGCAAAACCGGGCCAACAGTTTTTGGCGACTCCGCTGCTTTCGAATTTCTAGATCTCACTTTTGCTTTAGATCTTAGTTTTTGATTGTATTAGTTAGTTTATTTAATAGATCTGCCACCCTAGACAGCAGATCCATTGCTGTTCTAGATCTTGGCTCATTTCACTGCCATTAACAGCCGAAATTTTCAATTTTCGGCTTCGTTTTTCGGCTTCCGTGCACGGCTTTCGCCTCGCGGTTTTTAGCCTGACAGTCGCGCGGTCCATCGCGACTTTTCGGCTTTTTTCCGCGCGGTCCCCCGCGGCTTCGCGGCCTGTTTGCGCGCGGTTCATCGTGGCTTCGCGGTCATTTACCGCGCTGCACATCGCGACTGCGCGGCCCTTTTCCGCGCGGTTCCCCGCGGCTTCGCCGCCTATTTGCGCGCTGCACATCGCGGCTTCGCAGACATTTTCCGCGCGGTCCATCGCGACAGTGAGCCAAAATCCCGCGCGGTCCATCGCGCCTGTGCGACAGAAACCCGCACGGTCCATCGCGGCTTTTCTGTCAGAACCCGCGATGCTGATTTTTTCATTCGGCCGAATCGTTTAAAAAATTAATTTTTGACTGTATTATCTGCCCACTTAGCTATTTTTGCAGTATCAAAAATTCCAGCATTATTTACAGCCATAGAAAAATTTTACTATTTCGAATGCACATGTGAAAGAGTCTTTTTAAAAAATTTCAAGAATTGAAAGAAGGATCTATTTTTGCATTTTATCTAGATTTAAAATTTTTTGCTGTTTGCTTCTTTAATATTTTGCCCATAGCAATTATTGAAAACGAAATCCATTTATTTCGAAAAGAAGTTATATTATTTGTTTTCATGTTCAAAAGATCCTTTGTTTTTTGAATAGTCTTTGCAAAAGCATTTAGTTTCCATTTATTGAAAAAGTCATTTATTTGTTTTACTATTTCAAAAAATCCTTTGTTTTTTGAATATTTTCTGTAAAGCATTTACTTTTTCAAGTTCAGTTTAGCACACCACACGTGCACCCACTCAAACACATAATTGAACAAAGCCTTAAAAGTTACCCTAATTTCAACCCACTTTTAACCCCTCTTGGGGAACACTAAAAGAACTTTGTAGCTAGGTAGTATTGAGGGGATATGTGTTCCAATAACACCCCTCAGTTATTACATCTGACACATAGTTGTTGTCCTTTAGGGAGCTAAAATCTCTTAGTATTTATTGGCGCGGTCACAACCGGTTTGTGGGAAGGCCTCTCCCCTAGGAGGGTTGAAGTCGCGAGGATGGTTCCGGAAGCCTGAGTGGAATACCGAAATCCATTCAGTAACCGAGGGCTACCATTCGCAGTTCTCGGGATATCCCTGTATTGGGATATTGCGATCAAGGACCAAACGACAGATTTACCTTTTCTCGACGCGTCATGAATGGAGTATCCTAGTAGCCATTCTTTAGGATTGATTACTCGGTGTCCCTCCCGGTAGGGGGATATCTAGCCGTGGACTCAACACTCAATATTGTCTGACTTGGATTTCATCACCTTGCATAGAATATAGTTTGTTGATTCACAATACTTTTAGTTAGGTGTTTGCATGATTCAACCCACCTTTGGTCTAGTTACACCTATTTTTTCTAGAAGCTGTTTGCATGTTGGTACTCTGACCATTTGTTGCATCCCTCCACTTATTGTAGCACAGCTGCTAGAATAAGTGCCCTTTTTTGAGGTTGATTTTTTTTTGGCCTGAGAGCCTTCATTTTCACTCCCCCTCTTGCACCCTTGGTTGCATTAGGGTTTTGATTTTTTTATATATATATATCACCACCTGATATTTAAACATTTTTTACACAAAAACTCATTTCTCACCATTGAGAATTTTAGACGCTCTCATTGTCTACGGGGCGAACTCCCAGAGTTCGGTTTTCTTGGCTCTCCACGTCACCGACGTAGAGCCTTATCCCTTGACTCGACACATCGTCGGTCAACGATACGGTCATCCGATTCTGACACACCTCATTTCACTTCTGATTCTGAGGCAGAATCCGAAAACCCCACTGTGTTATTCCCAACCAACCTTATGGCTGGAACACCTTTTGACCCACTTTTTACCAGCACCATTGGAGAGACATCCACAGACCCTGCTACTGCGGTGCCATCCATGGCAACACCCACCCCCCTAGGTATTCCTAATATGGGCAACACTCCATCTTTAGGAATGCCCAACTCAGGGCCTCCACCTGTTATAGGCATGCCTAACATAGGGGGCACTCCATCTTTAGGAATGCCCAATACGGGACCACCACCTGTTATGGGTATGCCCAACATGGGGGTTACACCCCCTCTGATTCCCACAACTCAGATTCCAGGAATCACCACTACTATTCCTAATCCAAGTGTAACCCATGTTGCACTTGGAGGCACTGGCCCATACCAGACCACACCTATTGGAGGACACAGACCTTCAATACCGAGCATACACCTAGGCGCTACTGGAACCCTACATCATACCACCATGACTAGTCATGTCCCAGTCCCTACCCCGCATACATCTGCCACCTTACCTTACATGGCGAGTCTGAAATTACCAGACCTAGCCAGGATCACCAATGATCCTATCAGACACGATCCTGCGTGGCCTCACATGGCCACCAAACTCCCCTCCGACGTCCCTAAGTTTGAGGGCAAGGCAGGTGAGGACCCCCAGAACCATATCATGTCTTTCCATCTATGGTGTTCTTCCAACTCCATAGTGGATGACTCTGTCCGCCTCCGCCTATTACAGCGCACCTTCACTGGCTCTGAGGCTAAGTGGTATATCGAGCAGCCCCATGGGACACATGCCACCTTTACCTCCCTTGCTTCGACCTTCCTGCAGTTCTTCCAGTTACCCGTCCACTATGATGCAGGCGTTGAGATCCTACTGTCTTGCAGACAGAACACGGCCACCCACATCACTGACCACATTCATGAGTGGCGTCGACGCCAAAGCCTCTGCAAAATAAAATTAGACGACCGTATCTTCCTAGATTGGTTCCTAAAATCCCTCCTCCCTCTCATTGCGAAGGATGTGGCATCTGAAAGACCCCAATCTGAAGAAGAGGCCATCCTCAAAGCCCAACAGTTTGATCTCATTTACGCCCAATTGGGTTATCTGTATACCATTTTACCGGACGCCCCTCGCGGTGAGTCATCCCAACATGATGCGCCGGGGGCATCACATGCCGCAGATGGTATCATTGGTCATATGACCTCTCAACCCCAACCCTTTACCTTTGCACATCCTATCCATGGTCCCGACCTTTCGCGGGCTACATCTCAATCTGGGGCAACCAATTCATATTCTCCCATGGTACATCACCACCATACCCATGGACCGTCATGTCCACCTTAGTGTTTTGGTCATGCACCACCCACATATGCCCCCCCAGTTGCACCTCAACCAGTGTACTACCCACAGCTCGCTGCGACACCCAACCCAACACCTCCAACAGCTCAGGGGTACCAACAACCCCAACAGGCAACTGGACCACCTCCACCAGCATATTATCCACCACAACCTGTTTCGGCACCTACGGCCCCCCAGAATCCACCCAATGCTCAAGGGCATGTATATGCACAACTACAACAGCCCCAATATCAAAATAACCAATGCAATCAGGGTAGGCAGCAAAACCGTGGAAGAGGACGTAACCGCGGCAACAATCAAAACCATAACCAAGGTCCACAACCTCCCCATCCTCCGCAAAATAATGACGCGGCACCTGCGCATCAGAATCCTGATCGACCACCAAAGAAAGCCAGAAATGCTAATTTACGAACAAACCATCCTTGTTCTATTTGCGGGGTCTATGGCCACTATACCCATGCTTTCCCACATTTGGAGAGAGCTAGACAACTTTGGAATGATGATTCCCATCGTTAAGGGCATGGGGCTCCTCAGGCCCCACCCAATCCTCCTCCATCGCAGCATCAACCTTTGGTGCTACAAAATCCGTTTCCAACCCAAGGTGTAGTGAATACTCAGCCGTTGGCTCCTCAAGCCAGCACGCCACCATAGCAAATCACTTATGCCGCCCCTGATCAACCCATGTTTGATTCAGGAACCCACCACTTGTTGATAATGTCAACAGCCGATGTCAACATCCAAACCCGTCGAAACCAGTATGGCCCTACCTCCGATGCCCCCCCCACCGATAAGGATACTAACGCTCATCCCACTGATCAGACGTTACGTATACCTCCAGTTCCACTAGATGGTGCCCCTAAAGCACCTCACTTCCCACTTCGTCGGATCAACAACAACCCCAATGCGCGGGCTGCGTCCAATTACAATATTTTTGACGACTTAGCTCCATCTCCCGCAGCCATGTCTGCGTTAGAAGTCTTGAAAAACTGTCCCTCACAGCGCAAGACTTTAATTTCCGCCATTGAGGAAATTGACCCAAATGATTCGAAATTGATGGCCTTTGATTTGGACCAATCCGAACCATGTCTGCCTTCCACCATAGCAGTCCAAGTTTCCGTTTCTATTCGGAATCTTGTCATCCATCGATGTATCATCGATGAAGGTGCATCTACCTGTGTCATGTCCACATTCGTTTGGCAGAAGTTGGGATCCCCTCCTCTCCAACAATCCACCACTGCATTGCGGGCCTACGATGGCCGGTCAGCTCAACCTCAAGGTCTACTACCCAAGGTCCCCATCCAGTTGGGTGGTAAAACTGTACTCATCGACATAGAGGTTATCAATGCCCAACTCGATTATAACCTCTTACTTGGCCGCAGCTATATGTACGCCATGAAAGTGGTCGCCTCATCCGTTTTTCGTACCATGATGTTCCCTCATGAGGGACGTGTGGTCAAAATCGATCAGCTCACCTACTATGATCCCAATTCCCCCGCCACACCCAAAAATGTTCTCCCCATGATTGAACAACCTGTTTCTAATGCAACCACCTCATTTGTGTCCTCTGTGGGACCCGTACTTTACTCAGCTACACCAATGACCTCGACCTTCCAGGCTATTCCACCACCATCACCCGCGCCCGCGGTATCTGACCTATGTACCATTTCCCACAATGCACAAACACCCACAGTGCCTACACATATTGGCACAACGCCAATTCACACTATCCCGTTCTTGTTCCCATTTTCCGGAGTGGTCAGTTCGCCAGTGATGGCTACACTCAACCTTCCTGGCTTAACATTAGGGATACCCGTATGGTACTTACCAGATCCTAATCCCCCGCCGACACCAATTGTCATCCTACAACCGGTGCAACCCATTGTCACCACTAGTCAACCACCTCCCGGGGTCACAATCCCTTCGTCTTCAACGAATCCCCCTCCTTTAATCAAGCCCACTGGGGGCAGAGGCCCACAACCGTACACTGCGGCACCTCCTCCCAAAGCAGTCAAACCCCCACCCGTGTTTCGGGCTCCCCCTAAATGCTCATTATGCGATGAGATAGGCCATCCAACTCATCAGTGTCCACAATTGCCGGCCCTCCAAGAGCATATGAATATGTTGGACGATGACACCGGAATACCAGTAGTAAGACTTGAGCCACCCCCTCAGGCGCGTGACAGATCACTGCGCACCAACCATCCCTGCGCCATATGCAGTGTGTACGGCCATTACTCACATCATTGTCCTGATCTACCAGATTACAGAGCAGCGTTGTAGGAGTTAAACAATGTCGACTTAGAGATATCTCCTCCCCTTATCGAGGAAATCTACCCTCAGCTATCATCCTCGTCAGAAGAAGTCAATACAATCTATATGATTTCAACAACTTTCAAACCTGAACCCCTTGATTTATGGTCTGACTACTTCAATACTGATGAGAAAATTTTGGAAACACTCACAACACCCGACTACCCTTGGGATGATTTGCATCATCGCTCGTACTTCCTCCCAGAAGCGTCTACATCCACCGTATCCAACCAGCTATCGGTTGAGTCCAAAGATTTCATACCCACTAAGGTCGATTGGCTTAAGGACCCCATCCCAGCACTGGACGCCTTCGAAGAAGAGAACATGTCCAACATTTCCCCCATTATCCAGATCGATATTTCCACTACGCTAGGCAAACCTGAGCTCATCTCGCTTGGCGCATCCTGCACTCAAGCAGAAACCCAGGCTTATAAAAAGCTTTTTCAAGAGTTCCGTGATGTTTTTGCCTGGTCCTATACCGAAATGCCTGGTCTGGACCCCGCCATTATAGAGCACCACATTGACAC
Organism: Larix kaempferi; assembly: GCA_027924585.1. Lineage (NCBI taxonomy): Eukaryota > Viridiplantae > Streptophyta > Pinopsida > Pinales > Pinaceae > Larix > Larix kaempferi. The sequence continues at coordinate 387,029 of BSBM01000844.1, read as the reverse complement.
ATGGCCTGAAGTACCCCCCGTTCGTCAGAAACAGCGACCCATTCATCCTTCCAAACTTCCCGCTGTTAAAGACGAGGTTGAAAAACTTCACAAAGCAGGGTTCATTTATCCCATTGCTTACACCACCTGGGTTTCAAACCCCATCCCTGTCAACAAAAAGCAAGGTACCCTTAGAGTATGCACTGACTTCCGTGATTTAAACCGCGCTTCTCCCAAAGACAATTTCCCCACGCCATTTATCGACCAACTCATTGCTGAGTGTGCGAGACATGAAGTCCTATCCTTCATGGACGGTTTTTTCGGATACAACCAGATTCAGATCCGTATGGAGGATCAGTACAAGACTTTCTTCACCACCCCATGGGGCACCTTTGCCTATCGCGTCATGCCATTCGGCCATAAAAATGCTGGTGCCACTTTCCAGCGGGCCATGACCTATTGTTTTCACGACTTGGTCCATATCCTGCGAGTCTATCTTGATGACCTTACAGCTCGTTCCCGAAAATGATCAGACCACCTTAATGACCTCCGGCAAGTTTTCCTGCGTTGTCGCAAGTATAAAATCCGCTTGAACCCACACAAATGTGTCTTTTGTGTTCGTGCAGGCCGGTTATTGGGTTTCATTGTTTCCCAGAACGGAATTACTGTCGATCCTCTGAAAGTTAAAGCCATCCTAGAACTTCCCTCCCCTCGCACGCTTCGGCAGCTCCAGAGTCTACAAGGGTGGTCCAATTTCCTTCGTCGTTTCGTTCCGGATTATGCCACCAAAGTTCACGGGTTCTTACGCTTACTTCGTACCCACATACCCTTTGTTTGGGATGAGCAAGCTGACACGGCATTCGAAGCCCTCAAGAAATCTCTTACACAAGCCCCCTTGATATCCCCTCTGGATTTTTCCCAGGACTTCACCCTTTACGTCTCGGCATCTGAACATGCCGTCTCTGGAGTTTTGGTCCAAGAAGATGCCTCTCGCCAAGAGCATGTAATTTATTACGTCAGCCAGACCTTGTCTGGCCCACCCCTACGTTACCCATACGAGGAAAGATTAGCCCTAGCTGTAGTCTTTTCCGTCCAAAAATTGCGACACTACATTCTACTCAGTCATACCACAGTTGTCGCCGACTCCAACCCTATGGTCTACCTCCTCAGCCGTCGGCTCCTACAAGGTCGGGTTGCTAAATGGGTCATTATCCTCCAGGAATATGACCTCACTTTCAGGACTCCTAAGAGCACCAAAGCCCTCGCGCTTGCTCACCTCATCACTTACCTCCCGTCTTCTTCGTCATCACCCGCAATCCAAACGGATTTGATCGACGATCAAATCTTCATCATTTCGTCTGACGACCCATGGTACGGAGACATTTTGATTTACCTCCGCACGCAAAAATTTTGACCACACATCGATTGTGACGGACGCCATCGCATACGACACCATGCCCCCCGATACCTCTTGATTGGGGAAGTGCTTTATCGACGCGGCGTGGATACCATCCTACGCCGATGCCTATCCCATAATGAGGCAGAACAAGTTCTCAATGACTGTCATAGCGGTGCTTGCGGAGGCCACTTCTCCGGTATGGCCACTGCTCAAAAGATCATTCACGCCGGTTACTTTTGGCCATCATTATTCACCGATTGCATCACTGCAGTGAAACATTGCCAAAACTGCCAGCTTTTTGCCCCCAAAGCAAGAACCCCACCTGCCCCCCTTCATCCAGTTATCACTGCTGGACCATTCTGCAAATGGGCCATCAACTTCCTCGATTGCAAACCCCCGTCAGTCGGCGGTCACAAACACATTGTTGTGGCTGTAGATTATTTCACAAAGTGGGCGGAAGCCATGCCAACCTACAATTGCAAGGCCGACACTGCAACGCGCTTTTTCTTTAACCATGTTATTACTCATTTTGAAGTACCAAAACAACTAGTCTCGGACCACGGCTCTCACTTCGAAGATTCCGTTTTGAGCAAATTATCAACCATGCTGAAATTTGAACACCATTTCTCTTCCGCCTACTATCCCCAAGGAAATGGCCTGGACCACGGCTCTCACTTCGAAGATTCCGTTTGGAGCGAATTATCAACCATGCTGAAATTTGAACACCATTTCTCTTCCGCCTACTATCCCCAAGGAAACGGCCAAGTCGAGGCGGTGAATAAAATTTTGAAGACAATCCTCCAACGCACTGTAGACAAACACAAATCAAATTTGCACCACATGCTCTTCCCGGCACTATGGGCCTACCGCACTTCTACCAAAACCTCCACCGGTTTTACCCCTTTCCATCTAGTTCACGATGTCGAATCTGTCCTCCCCATCGAGTGTCAGATTCCAGCCTTACATATGACCGTTGAACTCCTACCGAACACTTCCCCAATTGAGCAATGCTTACTACTCCTAGAACAGGCTGATAAAGATCGCCGCACAGCCCTTCAAAACATGGAAGCAGCCAAGCAATGATCAAAACTAAGTTACGACAAACACATCCACCCAAGAACCTTTTTTGAGGGAGACCTTGTCCTTGCTTACGATCAAGCTCATGATAAAACCGGGAAGGGAAAGTTTGTGTCTATGTGGCAAGGACCATACATCGTACACACTTGCCTCGGGCAGGGGGCATACATTTTGACCGATTCCGAAGGCAACCCCCTACACAACCCAAGAAACGGGTTGTACCTTAAGCGATTTTACCCTTAGTAGAATCTGATGGACACCACCGTTCATTATTGTACAATCTTACTTTCTTTTTTCACAAAAATTCAAAAGACCTAAATATTTATTTTTTTTCTTTTCATGACCATAGATGGATCCTCTTCCACTCTGCTACGTCGGTTTCGCCGATGGTGCGAGTCGTTGGTCTCCCAATCTCGCCTCTACAGCTTGGGTAATATATTCCCCGTCACATGAATTAGTTCACATCGACGGAATATGTTTAGGTGCCGCCACCAACAACCAAGCTGAATACGATGCCGTGACCGGTCTCCTGGCCGCAGCTCTCCAAATGAGCATCCGTCACCTTAACGTTTTCCTGGACTGACAGCTCCTGGTTTCCCAGCTCAACGATGATTACCAGGTACGCGACCCCTATCTTTTCCGAAAGTTCTTGCGCACTAAACTAATGATACGACAGTTTGAATCCATTTCATTCACACATGTCCCAAGAAATCTAAACAGTGTAGCAGACCATATGGCCAATAATATTCTTGACTGGCACACCAATCAAAACATAAAGTAAAAACAACATACTGCATCCATATGCATAAACATGTGCCTCCACGGGCATATACGAAAACAAAATACTGCATCCACGTGCATAACATGTGCCTCCACGGGCATATATAAAACAAAATACTGCATCCACGTGCATAACATGTGCCTCCACGGGCATATACAAAATCAAAAATGGAACATCCACATACATAACATATGCCTCCACGGGCGTATAAAAATAGACAAAATGTGCATCCACGTGCATACACCATGATATACCCAAATATATATCCACATATATATATAACAAAAATCATGATAATCAACATGTCATAGGTGCCCTCAACACCCAATATACAAAATACATAAGCCGTACAAAAAGTGCTTCCCCATATGCTCATCAGCATTTGGGGGCGAATACATATCATCTAGTCATCAGGGTCTCTGGGCTCCTCTGGCGCCACCTCCGTGGGCCCCCCCGGATCATGTCGAGCCCGAACTCTCTGCTCTGCTGGCCCTGCTGGATCATCACATAGACGGATCCTCCTATCAGCCGGCCCGGCCAGGTCATCCCGAGTACCATCCCTGTGCTCTTCCACAAACACCGATGTCCTCAACAAGAGAGACCGCCACTCACGCGGCGCGTCGAAGCAATGCTTCACGATGTCCCGGTCCAAGTCTCACCATCCATCCTCGGGGAGTCCAGCTAGAATCATGTCAAAAGTCTGCCTGACACCCTCTATGGCATCATCCCGAGGGCCAACCCCTCCACCACGAGCCGCAAAACCTCCACCACGTGGAGGCCGTACCGGTGCCGGAGGGTGAGCAACCACCAGCCCCCGACCCTGACGAGGCATGTAGTCCGCCGGTGGTACAGGACCCACATCTGCACAATGCAAGTAAACCATCATATACATGTCTAACAATAATCATAGACGATAAATCAAACAACACATGATATAATATAAAACACAAAACATACCGTCTAGACTCCGGGCCTGTCCTGGGGCACGAGGCATCTCTGGGTCGCCCCGATAGTCCATGTCGGCATAGGGATAGTCCTCAATCAGTAGGGGCATCTGCTCCCACTGCTCATAAAAATCCTCCGTAAAGAAACCGCGGACACCACCACCGCCACGGGGCATCATATGTCCCCACCGCACCATGCGCGGCTCACTCACTAGGCCATCACGGATGGGCACCCGTGGTCGCACGGTCGGCAACTGCTCGAAGAAAAAACAACATAGAAAAGAGGCATAACAGAACTCACCTCCCTCTCGAATGGCCTTGTCCAGATCTCTCCGGACACCAGCCAGAAACATCTGCCCCCAGGCATAATAGGTCCCCCGAAGAACAAAGTCCACCATCATCGTTTGTTCCCCAAACATACGATGTGGCGTAGAAGCACCCAATATCCACAGAACACATGCTCCAACAGCCCTCATATCCCACTCACGTAGGGATCGCAGACTAATAGAGCTGTTCTGCAAAACAGCATCATCAACACAGAAGGTATGGAGCAAATCCTCCATATCGACCCCTGGTGGGATCCTCGGTAGCAGATCTCCCACCTCTCCCAAACGAGGCAACCCGGTAAGAAAATAGACATCCGTGAGAGTGATCTCTAACCTCTCACCCCCAATGATAAAAGCACCCTCCGCCGGCACCCACCAACTCACCAATTTGTTCAGGAGCCGTCTCACTGAACGAATAGGTGGGATCTGAGAGAACTTCAAAAGTTCGCTCACAGCCAGAGTCTGCCTCACCCCCGGATCAGTCTGAATCTTCTCCATCAGATCATCATCGATTTCCCGCTCTCGCCAGGTAGACTGTGGTCTCCTCAACATCCTGCCAGAAAACAGAAGAAATTTTTAGCCCCAGCACAAAATTTTTACTAAAAAACACCATCGCGGCTTTTCCATCTAAAGCTGCGATGACCATCGTGGCTTTTCCATCAAAAGCCGCGATGATCATCGCGGTCTCCATTCAAAAACCCACGATGAACATCACGCATATCTACCAGACAGTCGCGATGAACATCGCGACTATCTCCCATGAAATCGCGATGAACATCGCGGGTTCCTACCTCACAGTCACGATGAACATCGCGACTGTCAGCCTGAAATCCGTGCGGTTCATCGCGGGAAAGGACCCAAAACCCGCGATATTCCACGTTGGAGGGTCAACATGGAATTTCATGGCCTTCGGGGCCCGCCGCAAACCAAAAAAGACATAATTGAAAAGGCTAAGGCCAATAGAGTTACCTGAAACTCGCAGAATCGAAAACCAACGGTGAAATCTCCCAGAAATCAAGAAATAGCTCTGACTGCTCTGCCAAACTCACACGTAACAATGACACGTCATATGGGCCCCACGCCCTATTTATAGAAATTCCACCATTTTTCAAACCACCATTGCGGTATCATACGAAGTCCATTCTTCAAACCGCTGGTACCATTGGAATCAACACAGCGAGAACTCCATGCTAGTGCTTTCCTTTTCCTGTTTTCACGGGGTCCATTTTTCGACCATTTTTTCGCCCCCCCCTCGTGGCCTCGGTTTGCGTGCCACATTGGCCGTTCTCAGTTTTTGACGTGTTATATATCGCTGCATTCCGTTTTCCGCGCTCGTGATGATGCTTGAGATCATTTCTCGCTCTCACCTCTAGATTTTCTGGGCATTTTTTCCATGCCCCCACGTCGCCTCGGTTTAAGTGCCACATTGGCCGTTCTCCATTTTTTGACGTGTTATATATCGCCAGATTCAGTTTTCCGCGCTCGTGATGATGCTTGAGATCATTTCTCGCTCTCACCTCTATATTTTCTGGGCATTTTTTTCCATACCCCCGCGTCGCCTCCGTTTGCGTGCCACATTGGCTGTTCTCCGTTTTTTGACGTGTTTTATATCGCCGGATTCAGTTTTCCACGCTCTTGATGATGCTTGAGATCATTTCTCGCTCTCACCTCTAGATTTTCTGGGCATTTTTTCCGTGCCCCCCGCGTCGCCTCGGTTTGCGTGCCACATTGGCCATTGTCTATTTTTTGACGTGTTTTATATCACCGGATTCAGTTTTCCGCGGTCTTGATGATGCTTGAGATCATTTCTTGCTTTCATCCCTAGATTTTCTGGGCATTTTTTTTCCGTGCCCCCCGCGTCGCCTCGATTTGCGTTCCACATTGGTCGTTCTCCGTTTTTGACGTGTTTTATATCGCCGGATTCAGTTTTCCGTGCTCTTGATGATGCTTGAGATATTTCTCTCTTTCATCCCCAGATTTTCTGGGCATTTTTTCCATGCCCCCTCGTCCCCTCGGTTTGCGCGCCACATCGGCCGTTCTTCATTTTTGGCGTGTCATATATCACCGGATTTAGTTTTTCGCACTCATGATGATGCTTGAGACATTTTCTCACTCTCATCACGCCCCTTCTTGTTCGGTATAGTTTTACCCCTTTTTCGGGCCGAGCAATCCTTTTTACGAAAAAGGCACTTAGGGAGTTTCCGTTAATCTCTTTTCTGACTCCTAAAAGAATGAAAAGCTCGCCGAGCAACCTTGCTTCCTTTCATACTCGCTAAACGTATCTGAAAGGGCGTCTACCTGGTATAAGTTTACCCCTTTTCTGGACCTTGTAGATAATTACGAAAAAAGAATACTCTAGTCACACCGGCTAGAAGAGTTCTCCATTTGCATCATTTTATGCTTTTTCGGGCCTTGGAGACTAACTTACGAAAAAGAACACCAATAGAGTCCACTTACAGCTTTTAGACTCTCTAAACATGAAAGCAACCATGAGCATAAATCGTCTTGGGCTCAGAAAATCCACAGGACAGTACCATTTCAGAGCACACTTTTATCCCTTCTTGGAGCTCATTAAAACTATGAAGAAGGACCTAATGGTGCTTCTTGGTGCCACGACAGATCACATCTACTCACATGGCAGCTTCCCCATTTTTGGTCTCCTTTGTTCAAAGCATTCTGCAGTATGTCACCCTGATAATCCCTCAACAACACCCATCAGCTTGACCCCCCCCAGAGTCAATACATATATTCAGTCCCTAAAAGTCATGACCCCCACACCTACAAGTCAGTCCCCTATGCTGCCAGGTCAACCATGTCATCATGCTTTGAACAAAGGAAGTTTGAGTCTACCCACTTTATGACCCAGTTACTTCCCATCCCCACAGAAATATCAACTACCATCAGTACTTTCACACTTTGGTTTACCACCTCGTGCTCCTATTAGGGAACCATCATTGCCTTATTAGTTGCAGGTCTCCCTCTGTCGACGACAACCCCCTTATTCCAGAAGATAGACCCAGAGGTCCCTACGTCTTGGACTCATCACCATTTAGGTGAGTGCCTACGGACCACTTTGAGACGAATCATCATTGCTTCTCCAAGTGGTTGTTTCTCGCATGCTCGACTTCAACACCTTGATCGCATCGTCGAGAATCGCGTAGGGTTTATATCCCTTCAGTTATTGGTCAAAGACCCCGGATTTCCATTGACTCTAGCACATTTGAGAGTCTGCCTAGGGAAACAACCAGTTACACTTTTCTTATGGACATCCGGGTTGCGTATGGCGATAGTATTCGGAAGCCATTCCATTTATATGCTTCCTCGAGTACCCAGATCAGTTCCAGTTTAGTATACCATTGATCCAGCAGCTCATCAGTTCCTCTGAGTCCACATTCAGCATCATTGTTGTTATTTCACTATATCAGTTCTTCCGCTCAGACATGGTCAGCCCAGCAGTACATCACAGATGCCTGTCCCCTCTGGACCCTTATGATGTCACAATGGTTCTCTATGTATCTTACAGGTCCCCCTTTCCGGGCCTTACAGTTAATTTTTGTATTTCTGGATACGAGCATGGGAATGCCTGCCTCGTCCATATATTCAGATTATTCCTCAGCCATTATTTGAGGCCATTTGTTATTATTGTTCTATATCTTGATATGAGCATGGGAATGCCCGCCTCGTCCATTATCAGATATCATACCTCATTCATATTGAGGCCATGTCATATTTTTTTTTGTTTTTTGCAGCTTCTAAGGACCGTGGCTCCTGTCTCCAACCGGTCTCTTCTCTCCCCTAAACCCCAGAAAAAAGGACAAAAGAACTATGATGTCTATCGGCCATACGATGAGCTCCTGCCCTCACACATCAGGGGGCAATCTATTAACACCTAAAAAGTGCTCACTAGCTCATTCCCTTATTCACATGACCCATTTGTCCACTTTTTCACCATCAGAGCCTCTAAAACCATAAAAATGTCACCAAAAGACCTTAGTACACCCCTTTTTCCACCAAAAAATGAATATTTTCCTCAAAAAAGCATAAAAAACCCTCAAAAAGGGTCGAAAATTCCCAAAATATTAAAAAGGGAATAAAAAATAATAAAATATTCAAAAAAAAAGGAAAAAGGAGGGAAAAGTACCTAAACCATGTTGGTCAATACCATTGGTTTCCACAAAACCACAATAGTATTCCCCACCACCAAAACCTATAAAAAGGTTGTAGGGGCTCCTCACTTTCCATCCATCCATTATCTCATCCTCATGCTACCGAAATCTCCCTTGAGCATTTTGGCCATTGTAAGAAACCTTGGAGAAGGAGACCTCTTGGAGCTTGGAGCTACTCATCTTGGGAGTTGCTCAACACCAACCTTCACCATTGAAGGTATTATCGCAAGCACTTGCTTGCCCCCCATTTTCAATACAAAAATTATTTCTTATGTTTCTTGTTCTTGTTTTTTGAAATATTTTACATTATTTGCTTATATTCTTGCATAGATCCTTGTTTAGTTTTGTTTAGATTAGTTTGTTATTTGCTTTTATTGAAACTGCTGCTACTAGTTAGCAGGTGCCCATAGCACTAAGCCTGGTTGCAAAACCGGCCAACAATTATTAAAAGGGAAATTTGGTAAGTGATTTAACATCATCATTGAAGAATCTAAGGGTTGTTTTGTTGTTTCTATATCTTCTATTATAACTGCTGTAAAAGTGAGTTTTAAGATCTCATTTATGTGGGATAAGTTTCCCTGGAGAGCTTAAACTTATCCAGATTATTTGGAATCTTTTCTCCTTGGATTGCCAATAAGATTGGCTTGTTAGAAAGTGAAATATTGTACTCTTTTTGCTGTTGTTTTATACTCTATTTCATAGCATCCCTAAGGCCGAAAATTCACAGGGTTAAGATCCAGGAAACCTATAACCAAAGAGGTGAAATTTATGTTTTGCATTAAACTAATAAAGTATAGAAATTTACAAACTGATCTCATGCCAGACTGTTCTATCTGTTCAATGATTTTATGGTCATCCTTGCTGCAGTAGTGCAAGGCATATCCTACAATCACCGTACTCCAAAAAATCATGTCTCCTTGCTGCATTTTTCCAACATATCATGTGCCTTCTCTATACACCCACACTTTGCATACTTGTCTACAACAACACCCTCCAAAACGATAGCAGACTGAAACCCACTCTTAATCACATCTTGATGGATTTCAGCACTCAGCCTCAGGATTGCCAAGTTGGCACAAGCCATTATAACACTAGAAATGGTATTCTAGTCCAGTTACACGCTGGCTTGTTTCATTTGCTGACATAATCTCAGGTCCTCCATTGCTTTCCCATTCTGCACATATACCGCAACAATAGTTTTCTAGGAAGGCACATTTCATTCCACCATTTCCTCACCGCTTCAGGGACTCATCAACACACCTATTTTGTGCATATCCTAAGTGGCCAAAAATCTAAGATTTCATTTGCTGCTCAAACCCATTGTGAATAATATGAAATCTCCTTCAATAGTTATAAGATCTTTACTCAAAATTGTGGACTAATTTATGAGGTCGTCACTCTTACAATGCCAAACATGTGTGTTGGGAGGGGGGTTGGGTTGTACATAGAGTCATTAAAGGGTTTATTATCCACTTCTCTCTAGTTATTTATGTTAATATTTAACATTTTTATATGGCTTCTCACAATAACGAATTTTAAAAATTAATAATGGGAGATGTAGAGGTATCCCCAAAACATCAAGGACATTCCTTTATGGACCCCTAATTAGGGCAGGGCCATTGAGGACATCTGTGATAGTCAAGTATGGCTCATGATTTTTGATGACATCCTTTGGAGGATGGGAAAATCCCTAAAAGTTTCCTCGTCTTGATAGACATATCGCCAACCCTTGGGGACATACCCTGAGGTTTTTACTATAAGGGAAATGTAGAAATAGGAAGAAGCTACCCCTTTTATGTTCTATAAGTCCATGAATTGACAATTTTGGATTATTTTGACTAACCACCCTAAGGACATTTTCTCTACGGCTGATAAGATCATGCATTAATAAATTAAGACAGCCTCACATAGCACTAATAAAAATATATAACACAACATATGAATACGCATATATCATGTTGGAGCCATAAAAAGGGCATGGGAATTGAGCCATCAAATAGTGAACAATAATAAAATATTATTGCAACATTTTTCACATATGAGTAAGAAAACAAGTGGCCATAATGTTATCCATACTTATCCCTTAAAAAGGGATACTGAATGTAGAAATGCAGATCTCACCAAAAATTGGTTCTAGTCCCACAATAGTTTTTTGTCAGATTAACTAGAATTATAAACATGTAGATTAGCTCCTGAAATTCTACCATATATGTAGTTTGTTGAGGTTGTATCTTGTTACACATATGTCAGAATTAAAATCTTTCAACACCATTGAATGGAACAAGTCGCCTCACCTAAAAATTGATATATTGTGTAGTGATATATTTTCAACATGGTTGTTCAAAATTGTGAGCTAAAAACCTGATGAATTTTCAGGATTTCTTCATTTAGAGCAAGTTGCCTCAATCTCTCTAGAAACAGATCACTACAACATTCATAGCTTACTGTTGCTCATAACATTTTGAATTATAAAGGTCGCCTAATTTTGAAGTACAGACTTCAACCATAGACGAGGTTGACAGAAAAAATAGGAAGATGGTTTCTTCCAATGTTACCAGACTCGGAATCGGCAAGGAAAATGAGGGAAGAGTTTGAATCGGGTCACTAAAAAATTGGAAAATGCAAAAATTAAATATATACACATATTTTGAATTTAAGAAAAAAAAAGCATTTTTCATAGATATTCAAAATAGCCATGTCCATATACTGCAAGATATCAACAGACGTCCAAAATATATCAATCATTGCTCATGACTGCCCAAACAACAACCAAGATAGAATAAAGAATAAGGAAAAAGGAAGAAAAAATGGCATTTTAAAGGTAACTGGGCATTGACTCGTGAGTCAAACTTGTCAATTTTTACCTAGTCAAATGACTGAAATAAGCTCAGCACGATTTAAACTCAGCCTGAACTGAATCGGTTCTTTTTGCTAGTGATCAGAATCAAACTCGCAAGTTTCCAAGGTAACACTGGATTCCTCCTAATGCAATAGATCAGCAAAAAATGATGGAAAATCAAAAATAAAATATCTCATAAATGGATACTTGTCTATATATAGATGAATGGTCAAATCATTACTCACAAATTAACTAAGTTCTTCGGCAAAAAAACAAATTGCATATAACATATTGATGCTTAGTATGCATGTAAGATCAATGCTTGCAAGAATTGGTTAAATAAAAAAGCATCACTACTCATTGAACAGTTTTTCTTAGATTCCTACCTTTGGCAAGGATTAACAATAGATCTCTCAAAGATAGCCCTATATAAGTAAGTTTTTCTTTAATTTATATGGGTATCTACTTGGCAGTGGTGACATTGTTCTTGTCAATCATCACTATCTGTCATTCTGCTCTTCAGATCGCATTTGAATCTTAAATCTTGCAGAGTTTTGTTGTATGCTTTAGATTTTTGCAGTAATATATAGACTTGTTCAAATTACAATGATTCAAAGTTCCCATGCCTAGCTATGTTTTGCACATCTAATCTGATTTTTCTAGATCCTCGGAGTTTACAAAAGTTGTTCTTGCTTTTGTAGTAAGTGGGTAGAAAATTTATGTTCAAATGGGTGTAATGAATGTACGGTGGAAAGACATTTATGATTTGCTCAAATGAGTATAATATGCTAAAGTTTATTATGTTATATGTTAGGTCACATACAATCGATTTTTGATTATTTGTCTATTGATTTTACTAATGTAAAACTGATTTGGGTTCTTCCCAGTTCACTTGAAAGCTGAAGGAGATCTCCTAATTCAAGTGCAAAGCAATCCATGATATCTACGTTTTGTGGAAAAGACTTGGAAGAAGTGTTTCCGCTGAAGGCATTGAAATTATGTTTGACAACTTTGGAATTAGTGGAGAAATTTTAGCAGGGTTGGAAAAGCTTCAGAGTTTAAAGAGATTAGATTGGTGTCACATAAAACTTTCTAGTTCAATTGATCCCTGTTGTAAACTTTATGACAGTGTGTAGTACATTGTCATGAGCTGCAATATGCTATTTTATTGATGCTTCCAAATTTCCATTTTATTGATGCCCTTGAGGATGTGTGGTTGAGCAATAACTAATTTCCTAGCTTCATTCCATTTTCATTTTTGGCACGAGATTCTTCAGTTTGGAGTGAATTGGATCTCATCCATAATCATTTTTCAAGACTTACCTACATATCTCTCTATTTGATGGTACACGAATGAAATTGAGCCTTATTATGAAATGGAGAGATTAGTTTGTGGCTAGAAATATATGAATAATGAAGGGCTTTGTTGTCATTATTTTTCCATTGACACTAACAATTCATTATAGTAATGATTTGCTAATCATTGTTATCTTGTGCAATGGAAATATTTGCAATGGCTGTAATACTTGCTGTAATAAGTCTACTTTGACAGTTGGATGGTAGTTTGAAGAACAAACTATCCATTCTTGGTTTTCTTTAAAGTGTGCATGGGGAGAGAAACTGTGGGATGCAAATAAGATCTCAAAATAGTTGGGGAGGAGAGGTTACTGGCTAGGGAATTCCAAGGTAGCTAAGAAATAAATCTTGGGGACCTGAAGGCATTTGGGGAAGAAGAGGTTGGGAAGAAGATCTATATTCTAGCAATTATGCTTCTAATACTGAAGATTCAGGCCAAGTCTTGTTGTTGACATCAAAAGCAATTGATTTTCCTTTGCCTCCAATGAAACCTTTGTTGGCACTCAAAATGTGCTAAGCCTTGAAAAGGGTTTTTGTGAAGGAAAAAAATTGCAGGGTCAATATAATTCCTCAAAGGAAGCCAAAACTCCCAGACCACACCCCCAGGGTAAAAGATCAGAGCTAAATACGATGGTTTTGGTAAAAAGAGAAAGAATATTCAAAGATCCAGGTTTCCATGGTGATCGGAGGCTTAGTAGTAGGCTAATATGCTAGCAACAGATAGAAATGTAGGGATGGCATACATTAGATTTCCTCGAAAATATACGGCCCTAAGCCTTTTGCGCAAAGACTTAAGTGGAAATATTGCAAGCACGGAGGAAGTTAACCAATGGGCATATTTCAAAAGAAATCAACGGCGCAGATCGACGGAAACGAAGATCTACGGTAAAAAGGGGATTGCACTAATCTAATGTGTGCGGAAAAGGGCTATGTTCAAAATCACCGCGATTAGGGTAAGTGTCACACTCTTTGCAATGGCATAGATCTAACTGAGATAAATCAACGGTCTAGAATAGTGGTGGTGATTTTTATCATCGGCATGTTAAACATGCCCAAAATCACAGCGGGCGGTAAAGGCACATCATCCAATGGTCAGGATTTGAGTTGTGTGTATCGCAAAAGTGAAATCCATGGGGGCTGAAATCTACGGTCCTGATCCAATCCTGAGTTTCCACAGGAGAAAAGATATCTTCATTGTAAATCAATGATGCCCACATCGGCTGAGCCACCTCGGCGCCATCGGACATCTTGTCTGTATGATCCAAAAAGCCCGACCAAACGTGTCTGTGTTAGTCCCATCCTTAGTCATCATAGTAAATCATTTGGAAGCTCTAAATCAGAGAATCATAGAAGAATGATTTGCATGGGGACATCGTCATTATCTATCACTAAAAAGGTGGTGAGTTCATCTACTCATATTTTTTAGTGTTGGTATAAGAGACATGGAAGGAGATCAGGAAGCCAAAATAATAGTTGCACCAGAGCATGTATTGTCCGAGATGGAGGAGGAGCCTACTCCTCTACTGCCTGTGGTTTTTCACCAAGTGGAAGCCGCTTTCGTTAGCAAGGTAGAAAATCCCAAGAAGCGACAGGAATGTTGGATTTCTCAGCAGCAAGGATCCCATGAAGATAACGAGCAGAAAATCCTCGAGAAAGAGGACATTATGCAAGATTTAATACTCCCAACTGAAGCGATGCCCCCTGTTTCCCCACCAAAGGAAACCCAAACCAAGGCTTCGTACGATGTAGATGATTTTCTTGACTGGTATGATCAGGTGAAAACCTCGGAATAAGGTGGTTGCGTTCCTACAGTATCTGTATCTCACCATCCAGCAGGTTGGAAGCTCAAAGATATCAGCTACATGACCAGCGAAAAAATGGAAGCCGCAAGCTAGAGTTGTCAATTTTCTATTTTGTTTTGTTTTGTTCAAGTAGTTGGTCATATAGTAAAATAGGCCAGTAAATGTAAAAAAGCGGCTAGGCCTATACTGCCTGTGTCTGTTTTGAATGTTGCAATGGAGAAATGCCTTGGCTAGCTGTCAAGTATGTGTCAAGTAATTGCAACTGTTTTTTGTTCAGAAGAGAGCCTAGCCTAGAGCTCCAGGGGCCTCTATAAATTCATTGTAATTAAAGATAGAAGGGTTGAAAAATCTTGTTAGAAAACTATTTGGAGTTTTGAGAATCAATCTGTAAGACATTTTTGAGTTGTTTAATAAAGTTTGCAGAGTCAATCCTGCGTTTTTCCAGGGATTTCTTGTGTAATTGGTCTAGTAGTCTGTCTTTCTCTTTTCCTATGTTAATTGTGCTTCTTTCAACATTATTCCATGACTGTAATATTCCTTCATACTTGGTGCAGTGTAGTAGTTAAGTGGAATTCATAGAAATTATGCTATGCCTGACTTTTTCCAAGTATTTCACCATTATTCTTTGCTAAAGTTGGTGTAGGATTCATCATTGTATGCCTTACATCAATGGACTGTTCTTTTCTCTTCTATTCCACCAATAAAAAATAAGTTTCACTACTAGTTGTTTACTATCTCACCCCTACGTGAATGCATTCGTAGAACCTTTGTGAATAATTCTCCAGGTTTGTTTAAATGTGACTCCATTGCCCAAATAAAGATTTCATATATTTCAGCCAGACGACGTTAAACCATTTTGTTTCCAGTAGAAATTTGATCTTCTATCTGTTGTAATTGAGTAATTTTTAATGATGAATGCTGGTGTACGTTTTCATTGTTGACACCTTTGATTATTCCAGTTTTCATGAGCTTATAGAGAGATCCCTTTCTGTTTGTGTTGGGTCAGTAGCACAAGCTAAAGATTGGTTAGTGGTTACCCCGAATTGCCTTCTCCACAACCTTGGGGGTTAATTTGGGTGATAAAAAATTGGCACCATTGCCAGGGAACGTGATTGTTTTATTATTCCTCGGAGAACGACAAAAAGATTCTGAAGATTCAAAGAAAGGTGAGATACCTATAGGCATATAGAGATTTCTATATTTTTAGAGGGTTGTGCATTTTTTCCTGGCGACTCCACTCATGAAAATCCACATTCAAGAAAGACTCCACTGGGGAAGATTGGAGAGCCAAGTCCATTTCTGAAGGAATCTCAAAAGGAATCCTGGCCTCAAGAAAGATCCATATGAGAGGTAATCCTATTTTCAAAATTTTGTTAAGTGTGGAAAATTTTGAAATATTACTTAGACATAAGACCGGGAAAGATAAAGCTGATACTTCTAGCATTGGAAGAATTGGGTTTAAAGAAGGGGTACCTGTTTTTCAAGAATTGGATATAGAGATAGATATCGGGAAGCCTTTACCAAGATCAAGATCTGAGTCCTACCTAAGCCTAGGTGAAGAAGGCCTGAACGCACCCAAGTCCTATTTATTAGATCCTGTTTGGCTTGAGTTGCAGAATATTATCGAAGTCGAAAGAGCTAGACCTGGGTTTCAGATCCCTCAACCCCATACCACAATCCCTACAAACAATCCTACCCAAAATATCCATCCCCAAGCCCAGAACCTACCTAGACCCACGGCTACTAGATTCGTAACACTGACCCTACCAGCTGTTTTGCATGACCTCCCTCAGAACTACGCGCAGAGAATCATCTCTTATGATGGAAAAGGAGGTTTTTTTGCTAGACAAAATGTACACAGATTTGAGGATTTTATTGATTTGGAGGAAGTAGATCATGATGATGCTAAGATGAGGTTGTTTGCTTAGAGTTTATTTGGAGATCCAAATAAATGGTTCAGACAGTTACTGAATGCTTCTATCAATGATTTGGTATCCTTTAAGACATTCTTCTTAGAGAGGTGGGAAATGATAGGGAGTCCTGCCCTAGTCTTGTCCCAATACAACCATCTGAAGAAAGGAGGTTTTGAATATGTTCATGAGTTTTTTGCTAGGTTTATGAAGGCTTATAACTCTATTCCAGATGACCTAAAACCCTCAGTAGGCGCTGCAAAGCTACATTACGCAAATGCCTTTGATGGAGATTTCTCATGCACATTAAGAGAGAGAAAATCTGCCACCCTTCCTGCAATGCTAAAGGATGCCATCGAACTGGAAGCCAACATGATGGCTATAGGAATAATGAAGGGAAAAACAAAAGAAGATAAAAAGAAGCAAGAAACCCAAACCTGTAATGTCACCTCCTATCATACCAGCATGATAGAGAGGATCATTGTGCTACAACTGGGCACCTAGCCCCATCTTCTTATTCATAAGCATTCAGTGAATATAACAGGCATATGAATATGCATAATTATTTTAAGAACACAGTGGAAGTAATTTTAAATACACATTCATCACACATTCAAGATATCCATCGATTGATAATTGCAAATTTAGCACAAGGGAATACTTATCTCAATCAGGTAGTCCCCAGCAACTGGCTACGCTTCTGCAACGTTCCACCCAACCGTAGGCCAGTGTGCTCCTCAATCTCTCAGCACCACTGCCACCCCCGAGCTGGGCATGATCTCCACAAGGAAAAAGGGGAAAACAGGCTCTCACATAGCCAAGGGTATGTCAAAATCAGCCAAGCCAATCAGAAATTGGGTTTCTCAGGCTGTTAAGAGATGGGTACATATAACAGCAAAAGTGTAAGTGCTGGGCATGAGGAAAACGTTTTCCACAGTGGAATGCATGAGATGGGGTTTCAAATCACTCAGAAAAATGTGGAGAAACACAAAAACGAAATTGGAAGATGGGGAATAACCCTGGGAAGCCAAACCCGTCTTTGGCAAAACGTCCATAGACATTCAGGGGCAAAAACGACCTCCTTACAGTCCCCAAAACGTGGCCCTTCTCTCCCAGGCTACTGCATATGCAAAAACGAACTCCCAGGCATGGAAAAATGCAGGATTTGGATGAAAAACATGTAGGGGAAAACCCAGCTAGCTCCAACTGCGTGAATGATGAAAGACTCCCTGTTTAGAATGGCATTGGGCACCATTTCATGGGTGTTTTCTTGCCCAACAGCAAAAACATGAATTTCCAGGTTGATGGCTTGCCCATGCACAAAATTGGTTGCCATACTTCTCCCATCCCAAGACATTAACTGCCCCAACCAAACTTTGGGAGAATTAAATGATTGGGTGCATGAGACAAAATGGGTAGTTGGTGGTTTTTATGGGTTTCCCCATTGACACATGGATTAATACCATTGGCTCAAGGGTTTGAATAATTTCCCTCCCTTTTCCTTGTAGAACCATGCCCTATCTCTTTTGTTGCATAGCGTAGCCAGCTGTTGGTTTTCCATTAAATTTCGCAATTACATGATGTCTTAATTACCTTGTGCTCCGCTAGCACAAGAACCATATGCATCTATTCTAATTGTCGATACGATAAATCAATGGCGGGGCCTTGGCCTTGATCTCCTCACCATGACTAAATAACAATATTTACATCTTTTACAATATTAATGCAATAGAGTCAAGTTGGGGAAATTACAAAACCTCTACCTCCTCCCCTTCTAGTGATGCTAAGTTTGATACTATGATGAAAACCATGGAAAAGATGATGGATAGGTTAGCCATGGAAAATAAGCCTCCTTCTAGGGAACAACCTGAAAATCAAATAAGAAATCCTAACATTAGAAGGCCTCCCCCTCCAATAAATCCAATAAATCCAAGATATCAAGAAGACCACCAGATGAAGCCTCCTTTCCCTGAATATTTGGTGTATGAGGTGTTGATGTATATGTAACTTCGGAATGTATTTCATCAGTATATTATATGTATATTTATTGTACCCTTATAAGAGATGTGTTATTCCTCTATAAGGAAGTGTCGTCATGTGGATTGACAAGTGTCGCAAGTGTGTGTACTTGCCGATGGGTTATTAGACCACCTTATGGGGTCGGCCCTAATTAATATATAATATAATGTGGATGTACTAAAGTAGACAAGTCGGCCCCAGTAGGTCACTGGGCAAAAAGGTGAGTATAAATAGAGATAGGAGATCTCTATTTTACTCATTCGGAAAAGCATCTATCTCTCTCTCTGGAAAGTGGCGCACTAGTGAGGAGGAGGAGGATCATCTGCTAGAAGACTATCTCTGTATTATTTGGTTGTATTTTGGTTGAGCCATTGCTCTCTCTATCTCTGAGGAAGTTTGTGGGGTTTTTCACCTTAGGGTTTTCCCCACGGAAACTCTGTGTCTCTTGTCTCTATGCTTTTGATTCTTGTGATGCTTGTCATATTATGATTGTCATGCATTGATATACTGTAGATGTTATTCTCTCAGCAAAGATCCTATAGTATTGTGATTTAATACTGAAAATTTAACATGGTATCAGAGCTTAACTGAGAAGAAGACATTTTGCAGTGACGGAAGCTTGTATTGCTTGTTTATTGGGTTTCTCTCCACATATTTTTGAAATTCAATATAGTAGATTGGATCTACTCATCAAGGCGCATCTTTCTGTCCAATCAGATTTCAGTTCCGAGCATTTTCAGTTTTGGCCCTAAAAATTAGGGTTTCCACACAAATAGGAATTTCTGGAAACTGAAGGTACAGCTGGAAGCTCCTTGCAAAAATCGAAGGTTTGAGCTTTGGATCGAGATTTTTGGCTGGGTATATCTCCGAGAAACTCAAACCCTAATTCAGGGCTCTCCCCAGTGAACCCGGGAGGACAAAAAGGCAATTTTGAAGGACAAGACTTTGCTGATCTCAAATTCTGAATGTACTAGGCTGATCAGCTCTCCAAGGCGCATCTTTTTATCCTTTCGGAATTTTGAAATTCACATTTTTTTTAGGGTTTCTCTGACAAACCCTAATCCGGGACCAGATCCAGTTTTCAGCACTTCAAGTGGTAAGTTCTAAATCTTTTCTATTTCCATTTGAAGTACTCTTAAAGATGTCTCTTCACACCAAGCTTGAGGATAAGCTTGAAGGGGCTGATAACTTCCGAGCCTGGAAGTATAGGATTGGGCTAATCCTGGAAGAGAATGAGTTGGACTCATATGTGAAAGAAGACATCCCTATCCCAGAGGATGAAGAGGCCAAGGTATTGCACAAGAAGAACTTGGTCAAGGCAAAGAGAATCATTGCTGATTCTATCAAAGACCATCTCATACCCCATGTGTCTTCTCTCAAGACACCCAAAGAGATGTTTGAATCTTTGACCAAGCTATTTGAAGGAAAGAACATAAATCGGAAGATGACCCTGCGGAACCAATTGAAAGCAGTGAAGTTTCAGAATGGAGAAACCATTCAATCCTACTTTTCAAGGGTCTCTCAGATCAAGGAACAATTAGAAGCAGTAGACGAAATGGTGGAGAATGGTGAAGTGGTAATGACCACTCTAAATGGCCTACCCAGGCCATGGGATTCCTTTATTCAAGGAATTTGTGCAAGGAAGAAGTTGATCTCCTTCAGTAGACTTCGAGAAGAATGCTCTCAAGAAGAAGCTAGACTTATAGCTCATGAGGAAAAGATGGGAGGAGAAGATCAAGCTCTTGCAGCTCACACCAAAAGAAGCAAAATCAAGAAGGATCCCTCTCGACTCAATAGGTCCTATCAAAAGAAGAATAGGAAAGACCTAAGATGCTTCACATGCAATGAGAAGGGTCACTATGCTTCAGATTGTCCCAAGAACAAAAGGGATAATAACAACAACTTCAGTAAGAAGAAGAAGGGCAGCAAAAGAAGATTTCATGCTCATGCTGCCGAAGATGATGAACCCCCAAAGAAGAAGGCTAGGGCAGAAAGTGATAGTGATGATGACTCATCAAGTGAAGAAGAGTATGTTCTGACCTCTGCTCTTACAGGTACCATCTCCCATGGATGTAATGATTGGTTAATTGATAGTGGGGCCTCCAAACACATGACTGGGTTCAAGGAATCTTTTGTGAATCTTTCTGAACATGAATCACCCCATAAGGTGAAACTTGGGGATGATTATCAATACCCAATCAAAGGAAGTGGTGAAGCCTCCTACAATCTAGATTCTGGAAAATCATTGAAGTTGAAAGAAGTACTTTATGTACCTGGGCTCAAGAAGAACTTACTCTCCATTTCTGCATTAGATGAAAAAGGTATGAGGGTTGCATTTGTGGATGGCCAAGTCCTAATGTGGCCAAAGGGAAAGACCATAGATGATGCAGTAGTGATTGGAAAGCAAGAGGGAGGTTTGTACAATTTGAAGGGACAACCTGAACATGCCATGGTGACATAAATACAAAGATTCATCCATAGTCATGGATCACATAGAGGTATGTATAATTTGTTTTTGCAAAAGTTAACTAATGAGTTATGCAGGTCATTGAAGAGAACAAGAACACATTGCTAGACATAACTAGCAAATATGGTGACCAGGTATGTGTTTCTTATATCATAGGATCTATCATATAAGTATGCATGGCATGATTGATGATGACTGTTCATAAAGTCATAAGTTTGAATAATCATGGGCATATGCATATTATGTGTCTTACCTTAATTAATAATATGACTAACCAGAAGAGTCATAGGTTTGAGTAATTACAGGTTTATACATGTTATGTTTCTTATGATATGAATAACCATAAGAGTCCTATATAAACCTTAATGCTTATTATTTCTGTTTGAAATGATCATGACTATACATACTTGAGATTATTGTGTTTTAATGAATGTATGATTTTGTATGAGATTACAAGGATAACACAATCATGATACTAATAAGCATGCATAGGGACCAAGGATGAATATGAGTTCAAGAACAGGTAATCCAGGAAGCAAAGATCAAGAGGGAGCACACTCCAGTGGTTTCTGCAAGGGTGCAGATATTCAGAGGGAGTTGTCCATATCTCTACATTCCACAACAAGAAGGTGTAGAAGGACTCCAGCAGCTCCTGCAAGGAAGAAAAGACTCAGAGGGAGTCTACCCAACAAACAAACAAAGATAAGTATTTTAATTATCTTGCATATTTGTTTGCTTAACTAAAATTGTTCAATGATGTATATGCTCATGTATTGTGCATATTAGAATGATTGAATTAATGAACAGTATACTACTAATATGCATGTGTTGGGTAAGTGGCCTATGGCACTGTACAACATTCCATTGCTACTTATCTAGAATGAAACCTCTTTGCTGACATGTTGGGAGTTGTGCACACTCTTAACAATGTTCTGGTAGAGATTGGAAGGCATCTAGAAAGTTACGGGATATGGATAAATGTTGTATTGAAGCATTGGCTAAGATAATTGCATGACTGCATGACTGTATGACATATTTCTTCATGTGTAAGAATTTGTTCTGAAAATTATGAGATGTTTCTAATCATGCAATTTAACCTGTTTTGTAGGAAAGACCGTATATCTTCACCTACAAAAGGACTACAACATTTGTTCCAGCAACAAAGATATCTATTGAAGATATTGAAGTTCCCAGGATCTGGGATGAAGAAATGGAATGCCATGATCCGTCGATCATGAAGAATGATGTTTGGGATGCGATCCCAAGAGCTAAAGGGAAGTCTGTTGTGACTTCCAAATAGAACTTTCAGATCAAGCATGTTGCAGATGGCAGCATAGAGAAATATAAAAGTGATGAAATAGAAGATACACCAGATGGATTCAAGACAGCTTTCTTGAATGGTGTAGTTGAAGAAGAAGCAGCCACTTCGTTCTGAGACACATGATAGGAAATAATATATGTGCAGAACTTGGTATGGTGAAGATAGATTGATTGCCGACACGCAGCGGAAGCTTACTACCGAGTTCGAGATAAATAACTTGGGGATGATGCACTATTTGTTTTTGGCATGGAGGTGTGGCAGAATGCAGAAGGAATCTTCCTTGGATAAGGGAAGTACGCAGTAGAGATCCTAAAGAGGTTCGGGATGATGGATTGCAAGGCCATGGCCACACCTATGGCATCGAATCTGAAGCTTCTTTGCGATGCTTCATCTGAGCCAGTTGATGTTTCTATGTATCGTCAGATGATTGGGTCCTTGATGTACCTGACGAACATGAGACCAGACATTTGCTTTGCTGTGAACACATTGAGCCAGTTCCTGACGGATCCGAGGAGTGTTCACCTTGTTGCTGTAAAGCATGTTCTGAGGTACCTGAAGGGTACAGTGGATTATGGGCTCAGATATGAGGCGAATCAAAAGTTTAACCTGCAAGGTTATGTTGATTCAGATTGGGCTGGCAGTGCTGCAGATAGGAAGAGCACATCTGGCTGTTGCTTCAGTACGGGATCAGGTGCGATCTCTTCGTTTAGCAGGAAGCAGTCCTGCGTAGCACTGAGTACAGCTGGGGCAGAGTATGTTGCAGCCTGTTCAGCTAGTTGTGAGGCAGTATGGCTACGGAAGCTACTGTCTGAGTTATTTGATCTCCCGTTGGAGGCTACTGGTATCTTCTGTGATAACCAGAGTTGTGTGAAGCTGTCCGAGAACCCAGTGTTTCATGACAGGTCGAAACACATAGAGATCAAATACCACTATATCAGGGATATGGTGCAGAGAGGAGTTGTGAAGCTCCTGTATGTTGCGACGGACGAGCAGATTGCAGATGTGCTGACGAAGCCACTAGCCAGGGTGAAGTTCGAGTACTTCAGAGAGAGGCTTGGCGTTCTTCAGATCGAGGACACTTCGAGGAAGAAGTGATGGATACATTTGCTGAAGCCATTCCAAGCATGTTGGAAGGAGGATTCTTCACATGGTCGTGGATATAAGCGCTGGATGATGAGCATCAGGATGATGTTCTAGTTTCTGCTTGATATGATCAGTTGGATCATTTTTTGTATGTATGTACGCATCATGTTGGATGCTGGATATGATCAGTTGGATCATTTTATGTATGTATGTACGCATCATGTTGGATGCTGGATATGATCAGTTGGATCATGTGTATGTATCTTATATATGCATCATGTTGGATGCTTGGACCATGTATCTGTATATGTATCAGGTGGATACATTGTATGATCAGGTGGATCATGTATGGTGATATATATCATGTGTTTTGTATTTGTATCAGGTGGATACATTGATGATCAGGAGGATCATATATGATGATATGTATCAGGTAGATACTTGGTATGCAGCAGTATGTTGCATTGATGATCAGGAGGATCATATATGATGATATGTATCAGGTAGATACTTGGTATGCAGCAGGATGTTGCATTGATGACCAGGAGGATCATGTATGATGATATGTATCAGGTAGATACTTGGTATGCAGCAGGATGTTGCAGTGATGATCAGGATGATCATAGATGACGAGCTTCAGGATGTTGCTCCAGATGACATGCAGCAGGATGTTGCAGTGATGATCAGGATGATCATAGATGACGAGCTTCAGGATGTTGCTCCAGATGACATGCAGCAGGACGTTGCAGTGATGATGATCAGGATGATCATGGATACATCAGGATGATGTATGGTGAGTATCAGGTTGATACTCTATGGCCGTGGATCAGGTTGTGCAGATGAGCATGTAATTCGTTGCCCTGGGAGATTTGCAGATGGTCTTGCGAGGTTTTGCCTATGGCATGTAATTCGTTGCCCTGGGACATCTGGCAAATGCTCTTTCGAGGTTTTGCTCTGGGAGGACATGTAATTCGTTGCCCTGGGAGATCTGCAGATAGTCTTGCGAGGTTTTGCCTATGGCATGTAATTCGTTGCCCTGGGATATCTGGCAGATGCTCTTGCGAGGTTTTGTCCTATGGCATGTAATTCGTTTCCCTGGGAGATCCGATAGGTTGGGTTGTGTGCCCGTAATCAGTCCTGGGATGCTCTTGCGAGGTTTTGCCATGACCACATGTAATTCGTTGCCCTGGGAGATCCTATAGGTAGAGCTGTGTGCTCGTAACAGCCTGGGATGCTCTTGCGAGGTTTTGTGGTGAGGTCACATGTAATTCGTTGCCCTGGGAGATCCTATAGGTAGATCAGTATGCTCGTAACAGCCTGGGATGCTCTTGCGAGGTTTTGTGACGCACGTAAAAGTCCTGAGGATTCCACAGTATGGCCAGTGATGACGAAGACCTGCAAGTGGTGGGCCTACATCTAGTATGAAAAAGGACTGGCTCTGTAGAACTTCCTATGACGAGTAGAGACAGAGATTGGATGAGATAGCAGCAGCAGTGACGATGATGATGACGATGCATCGATGATGATGATCCAGAGAAGAAGACTTGTCTAGCAGATCTGTGTCGAGAAATACCTTCCTAGTTAAGAGGGAGTGTTGATGTATATGTAACTTCGGAATGTATTTCATCAGTATATTATATGTATATTTATTGTACCCTTATAAGAGATGTGTTATTCCTCTATAAGGAAGTGTCGTCATGTGGATTGACAAGTGTCGCAAGTGTGTGTACTTGCCGATGGGTTATTAGACCACCTTATGGGGTCGGCCCTAATTAATATATAATATAATGTGGATGTACTAAAGTAGACAAGTCGGCCCCAGTAGGTCAATGGGCAAAAAGGTGAATATAAATAGAGATAGGAGATCTCTATTTTACTCATTCGGAAAAGCATCTATCTCTCTCTCTGGAAAGTGGCGCACTAGTGAGGAGGAGGAGGATCATCTGCTAGAAGACTATCTCTGTATTATTTGGTTGTATTTTGGTTGAGCCATTGCTCTCTCTATCTCTGAGGAAGTTTGTGGGGTTTTTCACCTTAGGGTTTTCCCCACGGAAACTCTGTGTCTCTTGTCTCTATGCTTTTGATTCTTGTGATGCTTGTCATATTATGATTGTCATGCATTGATATACTGTAGATGTTATTCTCTCAGCAAAGATCCTATAGTATTGTGATTTAATACTGAAAATTTAACATGAGGACCTGAAGACCTCGCTGGAGACTAGATCCATCTCCTTGACACCCTAGACCATGAAGTACATTTAACCCAAAGGGAACATGACTTTTTCACCATGGGGAATGCTAGTAAAGCTGCTGAATTTGACTCTGAGCAGTACCAAATGGGTTACATGAATGTTGTAGATGACATCCAAAGAAAGATGAAGTTAAGAAGCAGGGAGATACCAATAAGCGAAGGAAAGTATGGCCATATTAAGCTCTCCAAGACTCAGCTGAATATGGAAAATATAAAAGAAAAAAAGTTAGAGGTGGCTGCACAGAAAACCTCAGAAGATAAGGGGCAGCTTTCTAAAGAGGGTAGGCAACCAGAAGTCACTGAAGTAGTGAAGCCAGCTTCAACATTCAGTTTGAAGGCCGAACTGTCCAAGGTGAATATCTCTATCCCCTTAAACGAGCTGTTAAGAAACAATGAATATAGGTAAGAGATAACTAGCCTGGTAAAAGGATTGGCAGAGAGTATGGAGGACATGTTGGAACTAACAGATGATGCCGCCACTATAATCTTTGGTTCCAAGCTAGAAGAACCAAATGATGAAGAGGTCCCTCACTTTTACTTGAGTTTGAATATCCACGGTAAGTTATTGCACAATTCCCTGATAGATTCTGGAGCTTCCCACAACTTAATCCCAAAATAAGTGGTGGATCAGTTGGGACTAGAAATCACCAGACCCTACAAAGATCTGTATTCTTTTGATTCCAGAAAGGTACCATGTTTGGGTTTGATTAAAGATGTAGTAGTGACCCTTGCCAAAATTCCACCTAAGAGCATTATGATGGACGTGATAGTGGCTGAGGTGCCTACTAAGTATGGGATGTTGTTATCAAGGTCTTGGGTAAAAATGTTGAAGGGAACCATGCAGATGGACTTATCTTACACCACTATACCTCTTTTTGGAAGCAATAGAAAGCTATATAGAGAAAAAAGAATGGCCTATGTGGTCAGCAGTGACAACCAACCTGAAAATTACCCCATATACGTTGTAGACATAAGCATAGGTTCCTCTATTCTTTTGAATGATGGCCCACATACTGATCCTGTACCCCCATTTTTCCACGAAGTCAAGGAAGAGAAGGAGTTTGCAGAAAGGTATGAGGCCTTAGAAAGGTAGAAAAATGAGGAAGGACTGTGGAAGATGTACTTTGATGGATCACTGAGCAAGAGTGGTGCCGGGGCAGGGGTTTGGATCATGCCTCCCAACCAAGAGTCCAGGGCCCTATCATACAAGCTAACTTTCGATTGTACTAATAATGTGGCAGAGTATGAATCTCTGCTCCTTGGACTAATATCTTTGAAAGATTTGGGAGAAAAAAGAATACATGTTTATGTAGATTCAGAATTTGTGGTCAATCAAGTAAATGACAGTTATCAGGAAAAACACCCCAGGATTAGGGCCTATATAAATTAAGTTTTGGAATATGTTTTGGAACTTTTTCACCAAACACAAGATTTGGGTAATTCCGAGATTGGAAAATCAGGTGGCAGATGAAGATTTTCTGCCTTTAACTGTATGCTTGTTTAGTGCCAAGTTTTGGTGGTTTTCATTCCCAGTCGGTTATGCATAGACTGGGAACTACTTAATGCAAAATTCATTAACAGTAAACACACAAATTAAAAGCAATTTACAGGCCGCAAACTAATCTATCAGCATTCACACATAAATTTGACACAGTAGTTTTTGGCCAAATCGAGCCCTGGAAAAACCCCCACGGGGAAAACCAGTTGAGAGAGAGAGGTATTTATTATTTCTTCAGCAAAGTACTTGTGACAGCAGTACAAGGAAAAACACAACTTATCTCTACAGTGACTGCACTCCAGATGTCTCGATTTCTATGTACATTAGCTGCCCAGAAATGTCTGCAAATTAATCTTGGTTTCTGTGCAAATAACTGCTAGTAACCTCTGCTGTATCCTCCTCAGATTTAGTATCAAAAGAACCCCTAAATACTGCAGCTGCTGTAACACAACATTGGTGCAAATGTCAATCTTAAAAAACGTGGCCGTGAATGACTGCAGTGTGGACCACTGTACCAGTCATCACATACAGAACCGTGCAGCTGCTATCTTCTCCCAGCGTGACAGATGATCACAGGTACGATGTCAGGGATTAATGTAACATAATCTGAGCCTCAATAATGTGAAGCTTCATGAAATATAAGCCCAAACCTTACCTCTAACTGTGTGCTGGTAACAGACTTGCTGTATGGTACCTCCACGGTTTCAGTACTTGGAATGACAGCTGAACATACTGTTTACAATGCTGATAATAAATGCCTTCAACTGAAAGCCTCGATATCTGAGCTACAGCAGGAGACCCATGCCTGGAACTTGTGCCCTTGGAGTTGCAAGCTCGCTGGTGTCCTGGAAACCCGTGCCCTTTCCTGGAGCTCGTGCCCTATCCTGGAACTCGACTTCTCTCTCTCTGCTTTCTCCTCATTCACATCAGAATAAAAAAATAGGTATTTGCCTCCCTCCCTTTTTATTCAACCCTAAAAGGAATCTTTAAACCAATGGCTCAAATTAGATCTAATCAATGGCTCAGATTAGATGTGAGTAAAACTTTATTAATTAAATCACTTAAGTAATAATTACTCACTCACTTTTAGACTTAGGACAAAAAGTGACATTATAGTCTCATTAATTAATTACTTAATGTGAGGGTCCCACCACCCCATGCTTAGTGACTTAGGCTAAGTCACTAGGGGAACTCGACCAAGGTACAAAACTAACACTCCCTCTTACCGAGGAAGGAGTTCCGCACCACTCCCAACTTATCTCTGAAGAAGACAAACTTCCCCCTCCCCAAAGTTTTCGTTAGGACATCTGCAACCTGCTGATCAGTGGATATGTACTGAAGCTCAACTGCTCCTCTCTGAACGTAGTCACGGATGAAGTGATATCTGATCTCAATATGCTTTTACCTGTCATGAAAAATGGGATTCTCGGAGAGCTGAATGCAACTCTGATTGTCGCAGTAAATCACGGTAGGCCTCAGCTGCTGATAAAATAAATCTACCAATAACTTACGAAGCCACAGTGCTTCGCAAGTCGCCTGACTGGCTGCCATATACTCAGCCTCAACAGAACTCAATGCAACGGACTTCTGTTTCCTGCTGAACCACGACACTGCTGCCGAGCCCAAGCTGAAACAGCAACCGGAAGTACTCTTCTGGTCCCTCACACAACCTGCCCAGTCTGAATCTGTGAACCCAATCAAACTAACTCCACCTGAACTCCTGTATTCCAGACCATAATCCACCGTCCCTGCAAGGTATCTCAAGATGTGCTTTGCAGCACTCCAATGTACACTCCTAGGCTGCACCATGAACTGGCTAAGAGTGTTGACTGCAAAGCACAAGTCTGGCCTGGTGTTGACCAGATACATCAACGATCCGATGAGCCGACGATATAATGTGGGATCCACCAACTTACCATCTGAAGCATGAAGTTGCTTCAAGTTGGTGATCATAGGTGTCGACATGGGCCTACAGTCGTACATCCAAAAAGTCTTCAGGATCTCTGCAGCATACTTCCCCTGTCCAAGGAAAATATGTCCTGGCTCCTGCCATACCTCCATCCCCAAATAGTAATGCATCAGCCCAATATCTGTCATCTCATACTCAGCTGCAAGATCTCTCTTGCACAGAGCAATAAGACGCTCATCTCTAGTGATAAATAAATCATCAACATATAGCAGAAGAATGAGCGGATCTCCACCAACCACAATGTAGTAAAGGTTGGGATCAGCCTCACTCTTCTGAAATCCCATCAAAATTAGATATGCATCTATCCTGGAGTACCAAGCTCTAGGAGCTTGCTTCAGACCGTACAAGGCTTTCCTAAGCCTGCAAACATGTGAGTCTCTCCCATGTGTCTCAAATCCCTGTGGCTGCTCCAAGTACACCTCCTCCTGCAGAAGACCATTGAGAAATGCGGTCTTCACATCCATCTGGTGGATCCTCCAACCCATCTCTGCTGCAATCGATATCACTGCCTTTATGGAGGAATACCGAGCCACTGGAGCAAAAGTCTCATCATAGTCGACTCCCTCAACCTGTGAGAACCCACGAGCCACAAACCGAGCCTTGAACTTCTCTACACTGCCATCTGTTGCATGCTTGACCTTGTAGAGCCACTTGGAAGTCACAACTGACTTCCCCTTAGGCCTCGGTACAATCTCCTAAGCATCATTCTTCATGATGGAATGGTACTCTTCCATCATGGCATCTCTCCAAACCTGATGCTGAGAAGCCTCCTCATATGTAGAAGGCGCAGAGTCACGAAGACTCGCAACAAGGGTTGACCCATATCTGTCTGGCTCAAAAATAGTCCTGATCTGCTCCTGAGGTCTACCAAATGCCTCTGCTTCCTTCAAGGTGTCCTGAAGCCACTTGGGCTTCTTCTTCCTTGAAGGCTCCTCTGAACCTGGTGTACCCTCCTCTAAGGGCGAGTCAAAAGCATGAGGTCTACCACCCCTAGGACCTGAAGCTGACGAACTAGTCCCAGAAGACCCTGCAATCTGTGAAGCAGAGACCGGTGATCCTGAACCTGTGCCAAACCCTGTGCCTGTCCCTGTACCTATCCCTGTACCTGTCCCTGAAATCTGAACCACTGACCCTGTAGAACCTGTGCCAGTACCCTGTGATCCAGTCACCCCAGAAACCTATGGACCTGTAACCTGTATCGAAGAAGCCTGACTCAACTGAGGTGTGGGAGCTGGTGGCTCCCCCTGCTCTATCTCTCTCGACTTCCTGAAGGCTCTATCCTCATCAAACTTTACTTCCCGCCTAACTACAACTCGCCTCTGGCCAGGAATGTAAAGTCGATAAGCCTTCGAAGTCTCGTCGTAACCCACAAAGATGCCTCTCTCTGCGGTGGGCTCGAACTTCGTCCTCCTCTCTGAGGGGACGTGAGAGTAATTCAGAGAGCCAAATATGCGAAAATGGCTCACCTCAGGCTTCTTGCCTGAATACATCTCCTCTGGAGTCATCCTCCCCACGGCACGATGGGGACTCTTGTTCGGCAGGTACTGCAGTGTTGCAGGCCTCAGCCCACAGAAAGAATGGTAACCCCTGATCATGAAGCATAGCCCTCGCTGCTCCAATGATCGACCTGTTCTTCCTCTCTGCTACTCCATTCTGCTCATGAGTGTAGGGAACTTTCAACTGTCGCTGTATACCCTCCTGTCTGCAGAATGCACTGAACTCCTTGGAGGTATACTCACCCCCGTTGTCTGACCTCAAGATCCTGATCTTCCTCCCCGTCTGCTTCTCCACAAGGGCTTTAAACCCTTGGAAGACACTCAATACAAGTGGGGACTTCTTACTCCTCAAGAAATAGATCCAGGTCTTCCTGGAGTAGTAATCAATGAAGCTGATGTAGTACTCATGGCCAGACAAAGATACTGAGGACATGGGACCACATATGTCAGTATGAATCAGATCAAGCACACCTGCTGCTCTCGTGTCACTACTAGGAAACATGGTCTTGGTGTACTTTCCCAAAGCACACCCTCTGCATACATCACTCTGCTCGGTGTCAAAATCAGGTAAACCTGTGACCATGCTCCTCAACACTCCCAGAGCGGGGTGATGTAAATGGGCCATCCTCCTGTGCCATAACTCACACAGCTCACTACTGCTGCTGCTGCTGCTATGTGCTAGAGCATGCTACGGCTGAAACAAGAGCTTGTACAGTCTTCCACATCTAACTCCAATATCCATGGGAGTAGATACACCTGTGGTCTTGGGATACACCTGCACTCTCCCATCTGAGAAGCACACCCCAAGACCCCTATCCTCAATCGTGGAAACTGAAACAAGGTTCTTCTTCAACCCAGGGACGTACAACACATCCCTCAAAGTCATGGAACTCATGGACTCCCTCTCAAATATAACTGTCCCCTGACCCACTGCTCTAACTATGGTGTTGTCTCCAAGTACCACCTCCACCTCTCTCTCTGTGCGTGACAACTCGGAGAAGAACTCTCGAGTACCTGTCATGTGCCTCGAAGCTCCGCTGTCAATATACCACGTACCAGTGGTGGAAGGACCTGTCTGACGCCCAGTCGACAATGAGTGCTCATCCTGCATATCCATATCAATGCTGGTGGCTAAAGAAACTCTCTCTCTCTCTCACTCTGTCCAGCATATAGGGAAAACTCCCTCTGAAACCTGTCACCAAACTCATCTATCTCTGCTGAGGCTGCTGTCTGCTGACCTGGTCCCTTCTTCCTCTTCTTGTTTGGACACTGAGATGCATAGTGCCCAAACGCCTGACAACAGTAGCACTTGATTTTACTCAAGTCCTTCTTCTGCCCACCCTGTGTATGATGCTGCTGCTGCTGCTGCTGTCCCTTGGCCCCATGCTTCTTGGGACCCTTCTTCTTCTTCCCTTTGGCTGTGAGAGCCACGTTCTCCTCATCTGCTGCACCACCTGATGTACTGCCCTGTACGAGACCCCTCCTGGTCTCCTCCTGTACAAAGTCATCCCACAACCTCTCCCATGATGGAAGGTTCTCCCTGCCCACAATGGCCTGCACAAATGCACTCTAGGGCCTTGAAGCCCCATTGACTGCTGTGCGAACTAACTCTGTAGGGGATACCACCTCACCAACTGCTGCCAGTTCATCACGAACTGCTGAGATCTTGGTGAGATAAGCTGTGACTCCCTCTCCTCCGGTCATCCTGATACTCTTGAGCTTCTCCTTGAGAACCATCTTCCTGTTCTCGTTGGAGCTCTCATACAAGCTGATCAAGGCACTCCACATCTCGTGTGCCTTGGTCTTCCCGGAAATGTGAGGGATGATGTGGTCCTTCACTGCATCTAGAATGATTCTCCTAGCCTTACAGTCTTTCTTGTTGAAGACTGAAAGAGCAGTCACATCTGAGCCATCTGGAATAGTAATGGGGTATGTGGTGTTGTTCCTCACCACCTCTTCCCATAACTCGTTCTCCTCTAACAACAATAGAATTCTTGCCTTCCAAGGCACAAAATTCTCCTTCCCACTCAATCTGTCCTCTATCCTCAACCCTGTAGCCATCTGGAAATCAGTCCAAAAGAACGCTGCCCACTGACGGAAGGTAAGAACACTTAGTTTTCTGAGATCTGCAAATTTTATGGGTGTCTGCAAATCAGTTTGTTTTCTACCCCCTGTGCTCTGATACCATGAATATTTTCTGCCTTTAACTGTATGCTGGTTTAGTGCAAAGTTTTGGTGGTTTTCATTCCCAGTCGGTTATGCATAGACTGGGAACTACTTAATGCAAAATTCATTAACAGTAAACACACAAATTAAAAGCAATTTACAGGCTGCAAACTAATCTATCAGCATTCACACATAAATTTGACACAGTAGTTTTTGGCCAAATCGAGCCCTGGAAAAACCCCCACGGGGAAAACCAGTTGAGAGAGAGAGGTATTTATTATTTCTTCAGCAAAGTACTTGTGACAGTAGTACAAGGAAAAACACAACTTATCTCTACAGTGACTGCACTCCAGATGTCTCGATTTCTGTGCACATTAGCTGCCCAGAAATGTCTGCAAATTAATCTTGGTTTCTGTGCAAATAACTGCTAGTAACCTGTGCTGTATCCTCCTCAGATTTAGTATCAAA
The DNA here is from genome assembly GCA_027924585.1 of Larix kaempferi. Taxonomy (NCBI): domain Eukaryota; kingdom Viridiplantae; phylum Streptophyta; class Pinopsida; order Pinales; family Pinaceae; genus Larix; species Larix kaempferi. The sequence continues at coordinate 353,712 of BSBM01000844.1, read as the reverse complement.
AGAACCCCTAAATACTGCAACTGCTGTAAGACAACATTGGTGCAAATGTCAATCTTAAAAAACGTGGCTGTGAGTGACTGCAGTGTGGACCACTGTACCAGTCATCACATACAGAACCGTGCAGCTGCTATCTTCTCCCAGCATGACAGATGATCACAGGTACGATGTCAGGGATTAATGTAACATAATCTGAGCCTCAATAATGTGAAGCTTCATGAAATATAAGCCCAAACCTTACCTCTAACTGCGTGCTGGTAACAGACTTGCTGTATGGTACCTCCATGGTTTCAGTACTTGGAATGACAGCTGAACATACTGTTTACAATGCTGATAATAAATGCCTTGAACTGAAAGCCTCGATATCTGAGCTACAGCAGGAGACCCATGCCTGGAGCTCGTGCCCTTGGAGTTGCAAGCTCGATGGTGTCCTGGAAACCCGTGCCCTGTCCTGGAGCTCGTGCCCTGTCCTGGAACTCGACTTCTCTCTCTCGGCTTTCTCCTAATTCACATCAGAATAAAAAAATAGGTATTTGCCTCCCTCCCTTTTTATTCAACCCTAAAAGGAATCTTTAAACCAATGGCTCAGATTAGATCTAATCAATGGCTCAGATTAGATGTGAGTAAAACTTTATTAATTAAATCACTTAAGTAATAATTACTCACTCACTTTTAGACTTAGGACAAAAAGTGACATTATAGTCTCATTAATTAATTACTTAATGTGAGGGTCCCACCACCCCATGCTTAGTGACTTGGGCTAAGTCACTAGGGGAACTCGACCAAGGTATACTCTTTGGCCACCACTGCTGGTCATTTTAAAAATCCTATTTTTTCTCGAGAAAAATATGAAGTAGAGGTGGTGAACATGCTATATATTCCAGACAATGCTAAATACTTGCAAGTATTTGAAGACGATTTACAAATTAAAATATTTTTGGAATTGTCTGACGGGTTTGCTAATGTTCAGATTGATGCTGAAAATGAGAACATAGAAGGATTGATGGACGAGGAGCAATCAGAGGAGGAAAAAAGAGAAAGCAAGCAATGGAAAAATGTGTTGGGTGGGAAAGATATCGTTCAATTAAAGAGTAATTACATCCCCAAGGGACTGATACCCATGGAGAGGCTATTTGACCATAACGATGTAGAAAAAAACCCAAAGTTCAAACCTCCCAGAGATGTGGTAGAAGACCAGAACTTGGGTACTGAAGAAAAGCCTTGGATGGTAAACTTATCTAAGAAGCTGCAAGCTAAAAAGAAGGAGCAATATGTGGAGTTGATGAAGAAATATGCTGCTGCATTTTCATGGAGTTATGAAGAACTAAAGGAGTATGATACCTCTATAATACAACATTCCATTCCAATCAAACTAGGAGAGAAACCTTTCAAGCAAAAGTTAAGGAGGATAAACCCCAACTGGTACCTATGATAGAAAAAGAGATCAGAAGATTATTTAATGCAAAAATCATTGTCACTTTGAGATTCTCTTAGTGGATAGCAAATCTAGTTCCTGTAAGGAAGAAGAATGGTGAAATTAGAATCTGTATAGATTTTAGAAACCTGAACAGGGCTTCACTAAAGGAAAATTACCTCCTGCCTAAAATGGAACATATCTTACAAAGGGTAGTAGGGGCAGAAAGGATCTCTACTATGGACGGTTTCTCAGGATACAATCAAATCAAGGTTTGCCTTGAATACCAAGAGAAGACTGCTTTTACCACTCCTTGGGGTACTTTCATATATGCGAAGATGCCTTTTGGGCTAATGAATGCAGGAGCTACTTTCCAGCGAGCGATGGATATAGCATTTGCCGAAGAGAAGGATAAGTTCATGGTTGTATACATGGATGACATAACAGTGTATTCAAAATATGATGAAGAGCACCTGAAGCATTTGGAACAAGTTTTCAAGAAATGTATAAAATATGGTATTTCCCTTAACCCTAAGAAATCACATTTTGCATTAGAAGAAGCTAATCTTTTGGGCCATATTATTTCCAAGGAAGGTATCAAGATTGAACCTGAGAGGGCTAGTGCCATTCAGAAAGTTGGGGAGCCTAGAAGCAAAAAGGAGGTGCAGTCCTTCATTGGGAAAGTAGGTTTTCTAAGAAGGTTCATTCCAAGTTTTGCAGAAATTATGATGAATATTACCAATATGTTAAAAAAAGAAAATCAGGTAAAGTGGACTGAGGGAGCAAGAGATTCATTTTAAGGGAATTAAGAATGCTATCACCGAAGCTCGGGTATTAGCCAGCCCAAATTTTTCTAAAGAGTTTTTGATTTTTTCTTACACTTCAGAGCATACAGTAGCAGAGGTGTTGTTATAGAAAAATACCCACAGCACCGAACAACCAATTGCTTTTTTCAGCAGAGTGCTGAGAGATGTAGAAGTAAAATACGATATCATGGAAAAGTAGGCTTATGCCTTAATCAAGTCTTTGGAAGATTTCAGGGTTTACATCCTCCATTCCCACATCATTGCTCATGTGCCAAACATTGCTATGAAAGGTATCCTTACCCAAGAAAACCTTGAAGGAATGAGAGCAAAATGGATTGATGTATTGCTAGAGTATGACCTGGAGATAAAACCTACCAAACTGGTAAAGGGGCAAGGGTTAGCAAAACTAATGACCAAGGCCAACTATGATTCTTTGCAACTGAACTTCTTACAAGATTTTTCAAATAAGTTAGATGTAGTAATATAAGTGAAGCCATAATTCTCTGCATCCCCCTGGTATATTGAAACTGTGTATGTATTACAAAATTTACAAGCTCCTCCAGGGTTAAGCAAAAGCAGGGCCAGAGCAGGGAAACTAAAGGAAGCAAAGTATTGTATTATGAATCAATTTGTGTATCTGAAGGATCTTGGATGGGCATTGCTAAATTGCTTGTTAGAGGAAGAGGCTAAATGCACAAAGGAGGAATTCCACATGGGAGACTGTGGTGGACATCATTCCTGGAAGGTAACAGTCAACAAAATTTTGAGCGCTAGTTTTTACTGGCCTACCATGTTTTTGGATGTATATAAAGAAACTATTGCTTGTCACCGGTGTCAGATCTTTGAAGGAAAAAGAAAAGTTGTTTCACTACCCCCTCAGCCTGTCATAGTAGAAGCGTCTTTCCAACAGTTGGCTTTAGACTTCATTGGAGATATAAATCCTAACTCCTCAGGGCAACATAGATGACTATTGACAGCCACCGACTATTTCACTAAGTGGATAGAGGCCATACCAACTAGGATAGCAACAGAAGGTGTTATCATGGATTTTCTGGAAGATAATATGTTGTCAAGATTTTGGTGACCTAAAAGAATAGTGACAGACAACGCACCCACGTTTTGTTCCAAGAAAATGATAATTTTTTTTCACAAATACCATATCAATCTAAATCATTCCACAACATACTATCGTCAGGGAAATGGACTAGCATAGTCATCAAACAAAAGCTTGGTAAGGATCATAAAGAAGTTGCTAGAGGACAACAAGACAACTTGGCACACAAAACTGAAATATGCTCTATGGGATGACAGAATAAGTACAAAAAGGGCCATCGGGATGTCACCTTTTCAACTGGTATATGGAGCTAAGGTGGTTTTTCCAGTTTCTCTATTATTTCCAATTATGAGATTGCTGCAAGGGATAGAAGAAGAACCGAACCACATGCAGAGAAGGGTAAGTTAGATAATCGAGATGAATGAGCTGAGAAGTAAAGCCTATGACAGAGTACAGGGTCACCAAGAGAAGATAAAGAGTGCTTTTGATAGAAACGAAAAGGAAGACCAATTTCAAGTTAATGACCCGGTTTTGAAGTGGGATGCTCCAAGGGAAGATAAACATGGGAAGTTAGACCATATGTGGATGGGGCCATATATTATTGCAGCAAACCGAGGAGAAAATTCTTTTATCTTGGAACACCAAGATGGAACTACCTGGTCAGGAGGTCCAATCAATCTAATGTTTTTGAAGCACTACCTGTCCTAGAAGAAAGCAGGTAACTCATGTACCATAAACTATATATATTTTCATTTTTACATTTTTTTTGAAGTTCTAATGACGAACCTAAAAGACTTGAAGCCTCGAGTGAAGGCCCTAAAGTTTGGAGAGGGAACCATAGTTTTTATTTTTTCATATTCAGCCTAGATATGAGGTAGGTATAGTTCCAGTTTCAATTTGTAGAAGAATTTTTTAGTTCAGGGTTTGGAATGTCACCCAATGGATCAGGCACTTGGGTCTATGGGGTTCTTCGTTACCTCACAAGGAGGATAGCAACCCCAGTTGGGGCCAGTTGTTAGCACTCAAAATGTGCTAAGCCTTGAAGACGATTTTTGTGAAGGAAAAGAATTACAAGGTTAAGATAATTCCTCAAAGGAAGCCAAAAATCCCAGACCACACCCCCAAGGTAAAAGATCAGAGCTAAATATGATGGATTTGGTAAAAAGAGAAAGAATATTCAAAGATCTAGGTTTCCATGGTGATCAGAGGATTAGTAGTAGGCTAATATGCTAGCAGTAGATAGAAATGTAGGGACGGAATACATTAGACTGCCCCAAAAATCTACGGCCTTGAGCCTTTTGTGCAAAGACTTAAGTGGAAATATTGCAAGCACAAAGGAAGTTAACTAGTGGGAAGATTTCAAAAGAAATCAACGGCGCAGATCGATGGAAACGAAGATCTACTGTAAAAAGGGGATGGCGCTAATCTAATCTACGCGGAAAAGGGCTACGTTCAAAATCACCGTGATTAGGGTAAGCGTTGCACTCTTTGCAATGGCATAGATCGAACTAAGATAGATCAATGGTCCATAATAGTGGCAGTGCTTTTTATTGTTGGCATGTTAAACATGCCCAAAATAGCCGCGGGCGGTAAAGGCACATCATCCAATGGTTAGTATTGGAGTTGTTCGTATCGCAAAAGTGAAAGCCACGGGGGATGAAATATACGGTCCTAATCCAATCCCGAGTTTCCACAGGAGAAAATACATCTTTGCTGTAAATCAATGATGGCCACATAGGTTGAGCCACCTCAGCACCATCGGACGTCCTGTCTGTATGATTCAAAAAGTCCGATCAAACGTGTCTTGCGTCAGTCCCATCCTCAATCATCGTAGTAAATCATTTCGAAGGTCTAAATTAGAGAATCATAGAAGAATTATTTGCATGGGAACGCCGTCGTTATCTATTGTTATAAGTTAAATACCCAGGTTTCGCAACTCACGTCCGATTCTGAAAAGGTGGCGAGTTCATCTACTTAGATTTTTTACTGTTGGTATAAGAGACATGGAAGGAGATCAGGAAGCCGAAATAATAATTGCACCTGAGAATGTATTGTTCGAGATGGAGGAGGAGCCTATTCCTCTACCTCCTATGGTTTTCAACCAAGTGGAAGGCACTTCCATCAGCAAGCCAGAAAATCCCAAGAAGTGATAGGAATGTTGGAGTTCTCAGCAGCAAGGAGCTCGTGAAGAGAACCAGAAGAAAATCCCCCAGGAAGAGGACATCATCCAATATTTAATACTCCCCACTAAAGGGATGCCCCCTGTTTCCCCACTAAAGGAAACCCATACCAAGGCTTCCTATGACGTAGATGATTTTCTTGACTAGTATGATTAGCTGAAAACCTCGGACTAAGGTGGAAGCGTTCCTACAGTATCTGTATCTCACCATCTAGCAGGTTGGCAGCTCAAAGATATCAGCTACGTGACCAGCAAGAAAATGGAAGCTGCAAGCTGGAGTTGTCAATTTTTTGTTTTGTTTTGTTTTGTTCAAGTAGTTGGCCATATAGTAAAATAGGCCAGTAAATGTAAAAAACCTATTAGGACTATACCGCATGTATCTATTTTGAATGTTGTAATGGTGAAACGCCTTGGTTAGATGTCAAGTATGTGTCAAGTAATTGCAACTGTTTTATGTTCAGAAGACAGCGGAGCCTAGAGCTCCAGGGGATTGAGAGGGTTTGGGACCCTTGTTTGACTTCTTATTGAGAAAATTTTGTTTCTTGGGAGGCTTGGACTTTTCTTTCTATTGGGACAATAAGGATTTCCCAGATGTATCTGCATTGTTAATTATTCCAAGATGGGTGAGCTTATCTTTTTCTCTAATCAAGGAATCACAAAAGGATTCAAGATTAGGCTCTTGATAGTTAGCTGCATTCAAGGATTCTTTCATAGAGTAAAATGTAGATACAAAAACAGAATATGCAGGTCCAAGTTTGGAAAGAATATGATAAATGCATTTTTTGTCTTCCCTCTTAATCTTGCATTCTTCATATAAGAGTTTAAGAGTTTTGTACTTAGATAAATAATCTTGTATGCATGAAAAATCACTTGGATTTAAAGAAATCAACTCATTTTCAAGTTGGTGACCTCGAATTTCATTGTGTTTACCAAACACAGATTCCAACTTGTCCCAAGTAGCATCAGGTTCATCAATTCCAAATATGTGGAATCACAAATTAGTAGAGATTGACATCCCAATCAATCCACGAGCTTTGTCACATCTATTTGCCCATTTGATTTTCTTATCATTATCAGTAGGTTCTGTTTCTTTCCCTGAGGTAATTTTGAAAAAAATCCTCTACTTCGTAGAACATCCTCCATACGAGATTTCCATGACAAATAGTTGGAACTGGTAAGTAGAATATCACAAGGGGCGGCCATATTTGTAAATTAATGGTTGTAAAAGTAGAAACCAATTGTCTGGATGTGAAGAGCTTGAAAAAATAGGCGGTTTTAAAAAAGTCGGCACTGCAAACTGACTTCGTATGATGAAGTTATGCTTGATCAAAGAAAAAAAAAGGACCCCCTTCTTCCCAAGATGAACCTTTGACAATTACTTTACAATAAAGTTGCTTTAAGTGAATCACTTTTATAAAATAAGTGATTTCACTTTTACAATGATGTTACTTTAAATAGTGCAACAATAAAAATGAACTTAAGTAACTCACTTTTTATTTTTATTTTTTATTATTTAAGTGAGATGCACTTTTACAATAAAGTAACTTGAAAAATAGAAATTGCATGCACTTTTTCTTTTAAAAGTAACTTCTTAAGACTTGAACTCAAGACCTATTAAGGAATAAAGCAACTTTGAACCAAGTGAGCTAGATTAAAAGGTATGTAAAATATGGGAAGGAGGAAGAAGTTTTTGCTCGGTTTTCATGCTTGCCTTTTTTTCCTGCAAATCACACCACACACCGAAACAAAAAACTTTTCCACACTTATGGGGTTACATCTCGTTAGCTTTCCCGGAAAGTCTACATTTTCTCTCTGTTTTTTATGTGCCGAGATCACACAAGGTGCACTGTTAACACCCAAAAAGTGTTCACTACCTCATCTACCCCATTACATGGCTCATTTGTCCATATTTTCCACCATATTTGCCTTAAAAAGCCTCCAAAAGGCCATAAAACCATCAAAAAAGCCTCCAAAAGGCTAAAAAACCCCTTTCCCCCCCTAAATTATCCAAAATTCCTATAAAAATAGCAAAAACCCTCTAAAAAGGGAATAAAAAATATAAAAAATGAGGAAAAAGAGGAAAAAAGAGGAAAAAACCCTATACAGCTGACCTAAACCATATGGTTCCCAAAACTATGGGCCAGCACTCCACCACCAAAAAACTATAAATAGGTGATGGAGATCCCTCATTTCACATCCACAGTCATAAGCACCCTTACTCTGCCAAAATCACTCTTGAAACCCTAGTTCGCCCTTGAGCTACTTTCACCTTGAGTGCCCCTTTTGGCCCATTCCCATCATTTGGGAGAAAGAGAAGGAGCAAGTTGGAGCTTGGAGCAACCCTCTTGGGCCATTGCAAGAGCTTCACCAACCTTCATATTGGAGGTAAAATCAATACAAAAGCCATTCTTTACATCTTGTTTTTTCTGTTTCATGCACATGTTTAGAGTAATTTACATTTTTGTTTTAGCATTTTAATTTACAATTTACTGAACTGCTACTAAGGAGTCCCTTCTCCTTAGTAGGTGCTCGTTTGCACAAGCTAGGGGTAAAACCCTAGCTACAGTTTTGGCGACTCCGCTGGGTTTGAATTTCTGGTTTTAGTTTAAATTTTTTTTTAGTTTTCTGCAATAATTTCCTGTTTTTTCCTTTCGGCTGTCCCTTTCGGCTGTCCCTTTCGGCTGCCGTAAACCGCATCTTTTCCCTCTGTAGTCGCATCCCGACCGTGTCTTTCAGGCCTTTACCTGCGACCCGACCGCGGCTCTCAGACTGTTTCCGGCACCCTGCCGGCGGATTCAAGTCTGTTACCTACGATCCGACCGTGGCTAATCAGCCTATTTGCTACGATCTAACTGCGCCTGTCGGCCATTTTCCCGCATCCTGACTGCGGTTTTCAGCCCTTTTGCTGTGACTCGACTGCATCTTTCAGCCCTTTTCCCGCATCCCGACTGCGTTTGTCGGCCCTTTTCCCGTGGCCCGACTGCGTTTGTCGGCCCTTTTCCCGTGGCCCGACTGCGTCTGTCTGCCCTTTTCCGACATCCCGACTGCGTCTGTCAACCCTTTTCCCGCAACCCGACTGCGTCTTTTCACCTATTTCCTACGGTCCGACTGCTTCTGTCGGCCAAAAAGCTACGACCTATCTGCGCCTGTTTCCCTCAAACCCGCGGTCTGACTGCTCAGTTCCGCCACAGACCCGCGGTCTGATTTCGACATTTTTTCCAGTTTTGAACCCAACCCCTTTGCTGCAATATTTTCTGCATCTGCACAGCCATCTGTCCTACCTGCAGCCATCCTTCCCTATAGCCTTTTCTGCAACATAATTTCTGTACCCTTTACAAAATCTCTTTAAAATTTTAGTATTTTAATTCAGAAAATTTTGCATTTTAAATTTCAGTATTGTTAGTTAGAAAGTTTCCCGTGACACTTTTACTTGGGTTCATCACCTCACGTGCACACACTCTGTCACATAATTCAAGTGAGCCTCAAAATCTACTTAAATACAACCAACATTCTAACCCCACTTAGGGAACACGAAAGAATTTTTGTAGTTAGGTAGGATCGGGGGGATAGGTTTCCAATAACACCCCTCGGTTGCTTACACTTGAGACATAGCTGTTGTCCACTAGGGAACCAAAATCCCCTAGTATTTTTTGCCACGGTCACAACCAGTTTACCAGAGGTCCTCTCCCCTAGGAGGGTTGAAGTCGCGAGATTGGTTCCGGAGGCCTGAGTGGAATACCGCACTCCATTCAGTAACCGAAGGGCTACCTTTCGCAGTTCTCGGAGTATCCCTGTATAGGGGTACTGCGGTAAAAGGACCAAATGGCAGATTCACCTTTCTAGATGTGTCATGAATGGGGTATCTTAGTTTCCATTCTTCTAGGATTGACTACCCGGTGTCCCTCCCGATAGGGGGATATCTTAGCCACTTGGCTCTCCTACCCATATTATCTGACTTGGATTTCATCACCTTGCAGAGGATATGTCTAGTTGAGTCAGAATACCATTTAGTTAGGTGTTTGCTTGCTCCCTTAACTCCTTTTGGTCTAGTGAGTCCACCATTTTTTATTTTTAGGAAACCTACTGCTTGTTGGTATTCTGACCATTTCTATTGATACTTCACGTATTGTAGCCTTGTTTTTTGAGCTCTCCTTCTGCACACTCAGTTGCATTAGGATTTTTGAGCTGTTTTTCACTTACCACAACCCCCAGATATTTGACACCATCTGTCACCATTGAGTCCCCGAGACATTCTCGGCGCCTCAGGGGCAAGCCCCCACAGCATGGTTCACTTGAAACCACCCTTCATAGACACAGATCTTCCTCCCTTGATACCACTTATCATAGATCTCGAGCCTTGTCACTTGACTCCACTCGTCAGCGGCATAGGACTCCGTCACCCAATCTTGACGCCCCTTATTTTACCTCGAATTCTGAGGCAAAGTCTGGGAACCCCATTTACACTGCCCCTACTAGCCCCATGGCTGGCACGACTTCCACCCCTTTCTTTGTAGGGACTATTGGTGGCACATCCACCACTACACCAGTTACCACACCTGCTTTGGGTATGGCCTCGATGGGGGCCACGACCACCATTTCGGTTACCGTACCCATTCCAGTAGCTGCCATACCTACCACCACTCCACCTTTGACTCACACCAACTATGGTGGTGCAGGACCATCCTTTACCACCTTCGTTCCCCCACATGGGGGCAACATCCCAAACCCTGCCCCTCCACTCGGGGGCATTGACCCCAACTTGGGCCAACCCACTAATGTGTCACATCCTTCTTCCAATTTTCCATTCATGGCTAGCCTCAACCTACCTGACCTAGCCAGATTGACTAATGATCCTATCAGACACGACCCTGCATGGCCTCACATGCCCACCAAGTTCCCCTCTGACATCCCTAAGTTCGAGGGCAAGGCAGGTGAGGACCCTCAAAACCATATTATGTCCTTCCATTTATGGTGTTCCTCCAACTCCATAGTGGACGACTCTGTTCGCCTCCGTCTGTTACAGTGCACCTTCACTGGCTCTGTAGCTAAGTGGTATATCGAGCAACCCCATGGGACCCATGCCACCTTTACTTCCCTTGCTTCGACATTCCTACAGTTCTTCCAGTTACCTGTCCGCTATAACACGGGAGTCAAGATTCTCCTGTCTTGCAGACAAAACACAACTACCCACATCACGGACCACATTCATGAGTGGCGTCGACGCTGTAGCCTCTGCAAAATCAAATTAGACGACCGTATCTTCCTAGATTGGTTCCTCAAATCCCTTCTTCCTGTCATTGCTAAGGATGTGGCATCAGAAAGACCCCAGTCTGAAGAAGAGGCCATCCTTAAGGCCCAGCAATTCGACCTCATTTACGCCAAGTCGGGTTATCTTTATACCATTATACCTGATGCCCCTCATGGTGATTCCTCCCAACATGATGCGGTGGGGGCATCCCATGCTGCAGACGACATCATTGGCCGTGTTTCGTCGCATCCCTAACCCTTTTCCATAGCACATCTTAACCCTGGCCCCGACCTTTCGCGGGCTACTTCATAGTCTAGAGAAACCAACTCGTATGCTCCTATGACACATCACCACCATTCCCATGGACCCACCTGTCCACCTCAGTGCTTCGGTCATGTGCCCCCCGCTTACAACCCCGTGGTCGCACCTCAGCCCTATTACCCCCAGCAGGCTGCACCAACTCTTGCGCCTTCCCAAGCCCAACACGCATATTACCCGCCACAGGAAGCCCCTGCGGCAAACCCACCACCTGCTTCGTAGACATATCAGCAACCCCCTCAAGGTGCCGCACCTGCGTAGCCTCCAACTACCTATCATCAACCGCAGCCTGCTCCAGCACCTACACAACCACAGAACCCACCTGCTGCCCAAGGGAAAGTATATGCCCAACAAAATCCGCAGCAAAACCAGAACAACCAATGCCAATAGGGCCAACAAAACCGCGTCAAGGGCCGTAATCATGGGAACAACCAACCTACAGACCCAGCCGGTCAACCTCCTAATCCCCTAGACAATAATAATGCAGCTCTTGCTAACCAAAACCCTGATCGACCACCCAAGCAGGCTAAAAACCCTAATCTGCGAACAAACCATCCTTGTTCTATTTGTGGGGTCTATGGCCACTATACCCATGCTTGCCCACATTTGGAATGAGCTCGACAACTTTGGGTTGATGATGCCCATCACCAAGGGCACGCAGCTCCTCAGGCGCCACCCAACCCCCCTCAACCTCAGCAGCCACCTTTGGTGCTACAAAACCCCTTACCCGCCCAAGGCATAGTGAACACTCAGCCGTTGGCTCCCTCTCAAGCCAACGCACCACCCCAACAACAGATCAGTTACGCCACTCCTGATCAACCCATGTTTGACTCAGGCACTCACCACTTGTTGATGATGTCATCCGCTGACGTTAACCTTCAAACCCGTCGGAACCAATATGGCTCCACCTCTGAAGCCCCTCCTACTGATAAAACCCTTTACGCTCATCCCACTGATCAGGCGTTACGTATACCTCCACCTCCACTAGATGGTGCTCCCAAAGCACCTCGTTTCCCACTTCGCCGTATCAACAATAACCCTAATGCGCGCGTTGCGTCAAACTACAACATTGTAGATGACTTAGCTCAATCTCCCGCAGCCATGTCTGCGTTAGAAGTCTTGAAAAACTGCCCTTCCCAATGCAAGACTTTACTCTCAGCCATTGGGGCTATTGACCCTAATGATTCGAATTTGATGGCATTTAATTTGGACCAATCCGAACCACGCATCCATCGATGCATCATCGATGAAGGTGCCTCTACATGAGTTATGTCCACATTCGTATGGCAGAAGTTGGGATCCCCTACTCTTTAGCAGTTCACCACTACGTTACGTGCCTACGACAGTCGTTCGGCTCAGCCCCAAGGCCTCCTAGCCAATGTCCCCGTCCAGTTAGGTGGTAAAACCGTTCTCATTGACATAGAGGTAATCAATGCCCAACTAGAGTACAACCTCTTACTTGGTCATAGCTACATGTATGCCATGTGGGCGGTTTCCTCTTTCGTGTTTCGTACCATGATGTTCCCCCATGAGGGACGCGTGGTCAAGGTCGACCAACTCACCTACTATGATCCCAATGCCCCCGCGGCACCCGAAAATGTTCTCCCCATGGTTGAACAACCTGTTTCTGGTGCAACCACCTCGTTTGTTTCCTCTATGGGGCCCGGAGTTTACTCAGACGCGCTGATGACCTCCACCTTCCCATTTATTCCACCTACCTCACCCGCAACTGACGTGTCTGATCTATGTACCCTGTCCCATAACACACAACCTCCTAACAAGCAACTGCCCTTGTTGCCTAAACCCCCTTTGGTCCCTAGTCACATTGGTGTTACACCCACCCACACCATCCCCTTCCTATTTCCTATTTCCATCTTTTCGGGCCTCACAGTTCTTTTATGTATCTTGATACGAGCATGGGTATGCCCGCCTCATCCATATATTGAGATTCTTCCTCATTCATTGTTTGAGGCTATGTATATGTCAGGTCCCCATATTTTGGACCCCATTGTTATTATTATGTTATATCTTGATACGAGCATGGGAATGCTCGCCTCGTCCACATGATCAGTTGATTCCTCATCCATTATTGAGGTTATGTACTTTTAGTTCTTGCAGTTTGTTCGGGATCGTTTGTTTCGGGCTTCAGTTTGTTTCTTCTCTTCTCCACACGCCAGGAAAACCATACACGACTTATGATGTCCATCGGCCATACGATGAGTTCCTGCCCTCGCACATCACGGGGCAAACTCTTAACACCCAAAAAGTGTTCACTACCTCATCTACCCCATTACACGGCTCATTTGTCCATATTTGCCTTAAAAAGCCTCCAAAAGGCTAAAAAACCCCTTTTTTCCCCTAAATGATCCAAAATTCCTCTAAAAATAGCAAAAACCCTTTAAAAAGGGAATAAAAAATATAAAAAATGAGGAAAAAGAGGAAAAAAGAGGAAAAAACCCTATACAACTGACCTAAACCATATGGTTCCCAAAACCATGGGCCAGCACTCCACCACCAAAAAACTATAAATAGGTGATGGAGATCCCTCATTTCACATCCACAGTCATAAGCACCCTTACTCTGCCAAAATCACTCTTGAAACCCTAGTTCACCCTAGAGCTACTTTCACCTTGAGTGCCCCTCTTGGCCCATTCCCATCATTTGGGAGAAATAGAAGGAGCAAGTTGGAGCTTGGAGCAACCCTCTTGGGCCATTGCAAGAGCTTCACCAACCTTCACATTGGAGGTAAAATCAATACAAAAGCCATTCTTTACATCTTGTTTTTTCTGTTTCATGCACATGTTTAGAGTAATTTACATTTCTGTTTGAGCATTTTAATTTACAATTTACTGAACTGCTACTAAGGAGGCCCTTCTCTTTAGTAGGTGCTCATTTGCACAAGCTAGGGGTAAAACCCTAGCTACATGCACGGCAAAGAACATACACAACCGAGAAAAACCCTTTCCCTTTCTGTTTCTGATTCGCCGAGATCGCACAAGGTGCACGGCAAAGAGCATACGCAGATAGGAAAAGAAAAAATCTGAAACTAAAAAAATCTAATAATAAAAATGATAAAATATGAGATTTTTTTTTTTAAACATAAATAAAAAAAACATCACTGTAACATTATACCTTCACATCTGATGAAATACGCGTTTCTGAAGCAACCGAGAACCGTTTTCGATCAAACAAAAACTAATTCCCAATGGAAATGGTGCTCTGGACGCAATGGAACACCTCCCATAGCCCAGAAATACACAAAAATACCAGAAACACAATCTATTTCATGTTTCGGCAACAATAGTTCAAGATCTAGATCATAACTGGAAGCGGCTCTTCATAAAAGCTCTGATACCATGTTCGGGTACACAGGGTACTCCAAAAGACTGAACACCTAGAGAAACAACTTCACACAAATAGATCACAAATCAATACACTGATGTTTTGACGTGGTTTAAGCCCTCGAGAGGGAAACACTCCACGGCCCCAGCCAAATAGCTTCGACAGAGAAATTTATTATGCAAAGAAAGAAAGTTACAAATGAGCTTCTCATAATTGATTAACTAAACAATGACCCTCCATGATCTTTAAATAGAGATCATGGACTAATCGGGTGTTAAGCCATGGATGAAGGTTAGGTATGATCTAAGAGAAGTTGAGTCATCGAATCACAACATATCGTGACCTTCGGATTAAATATTTACAAATGCATACTAATGCATACTAAAGAAACACACTTTTCCTAACAAATATATTATACCAGTTGATCTTAACTAACTCCTAAGTGTCTAAATATCCTAATCGTTGGATTAAATATTTACAAATGCATACTAAAGAAACACACTTTTCCTAATAGATATATTACACAAGTTGATCTTAATTAACTCCTAAGTGTCTAAATATCCTAACAATGCGCAAGTTCGTACCTCTTGTCTTACCGCTCACCTGCCACCAGCCTATTTCCAAGTTTCAAAAGGAAAATTCTACCTATCACTAAGGTTTAAAAAGAAAATTCAACCTAGCTACAACTCCCCGGAAACAGTGCCAAAATGTTGGGTGTATTAATATCTAATGAATCACCAAATATTTAATCATCGAATAGGGTTGGTAATCTTAGAGTTGTGGCACAGTATATGCTGAGGTAGAATGGTACCTAAGACATCGGCTTCGCCAATCTTAGAAATATTTAATAATGAAAAGATTGAAAAATCTTTAAAAATGAAACACTGAGTCAAACTTCAAAAATACAACTACTAGACTGATTAGACCTAACTAAATCAATAGATAAGAATAGTATCAACCTATACTACTCTAATCTATGAACAATAACTGAAAAGATAAAAACAACAATACTATTCTAGGAAACAAGACTTGATCAAAAGAAAACTACTCTTATAAAAAATGGAAACTACTGATCAATGATTCAAACTCTAATCTAGGAATTAAAAAGTAATAACTATGAATTCAAAAATCTATCAATGAAATGATTCAGCTTACAACTAACTATGGAAACGAGAAACTATCAATATCTTAAAGCAAGATTGCAAATTACTTAATAAAACTAAGAAATTCAATAGTTAAACTATTCATGCATTGAACAAATACTCAGAACTAAACTGAGCTATCTAATTCCATTCTCCTTGAGGATTATGAGGAAATGTGTCAAATGTAATAGGAATGGGAGAAAATGTATCAAAATAACTTTCAAATGTGATAAGGAAAGAGAACAGAAGTAAATCTAGTTTAACTTCTACAAAGAGATGCAAGCTAAAGAGTGACCAATTACAACAAACTTTAAACATTGCAATCTATTCTTTATCCATAAGCAAATGACTCTAGTTATTCTACCTAAGATTGATTTGAAAATGAGATGTTATTAACAATCGATCTATTAACAAGAAACCAAGAACATGTATATCTAATGACTACTTTGAAATTGAAGGTATGCAAATATCTATGCTATCCTACAAAGGAGAAGCATGAAATATAATTATCAAATGCTAACTTAAGGAAACCTAAGCATATGCAAATGAGCTAGAAATAAATTTGATCTAGAAGCAAGTAGAAAACTTAACAAAGATATTTACTTGGAAATGAGTTTGATCTAGAAGCCAGTAGAAATATTAATAAAGATATTTTATTTCTGAATCAAATCCCATTGATGAACATCTTCAATAACTATGTAAATGAGAAGAGCAGATCCTATACTTGAACTAAAATTTATGATCAAACCATGAAAAGCTAATGTACTTTTGAAAATGAAATTACCAAGTTTAGCCCAAAATCAACCTTAATCAAAATGAAGTAAACTAAACTAAGAATGAAATTAATGAGTTCTAGAACAGTAACTAGTTAAAGAATCAAACATAAAAGATCAATTACAAAAAAATAATCTGAAAAGTAAACTAAAGCAAAGTTAAGAAAATAAATAAGAACTAAGAATGGTTATGAAGCTTAATTGAAACTCTATGTGGTTCAAAACAAGGTCCTAATTACATATACAACTACTGGTTAACTACAGGAAATGATACAATTCGAAAGCATGAAAAACTGAACTTTAAACAAGCATAAAAACAAGACATAAAATACTAAAGTCCATATGACAGTCCGGATAACAGTCTGAAAGACAATCCGGATGACAAAAAATGATATAAACTATGAAAATGAGCAGACTAAATGATTCTAATGCCAGTTGGTTTATGCATTTTAATCTAGAGTGCAAGAAAAGCAGTAAATGAATTGTTTAAAGATGAAATAACAGGAAACAACTACACTAATCTATATCTAAGGAAGGAAATCGTTTCCTATTGCATAATAAAGCAAGGATGAAAGATAAGTGAAGCTAATCTATAGGTAACTGAACTTGAAACACTAAACTAATCAAACTCTAGCTAATTGAAATGGAAAAGGTGAAAGGAAAACTAACAAAAAATATGCATGAGCAATCACTTTAAACTCTGAAAATGGAAATTATATTAGCAGCAAGAAATAAATTACAGGAAATAAAACAACATCTATAGGAAAACAAAGTTAAATAGATATAGTAAAAATGTAAACTACTGATCTGCAAAAAAAAAAAAATAACAAAATATACAAAATGAAAAACCTCTGGTTGTTGAGGGGCCCTTCTCAGCAATCAGGTATTGTCTAACTCAAATTAATCACCAACAGAACATGAATTTGATCATCAACAGCTAAAATCAAAAACTTCCATTAACTAAAAAAGTTACACAATGTTCTCTAGCTCTGCGTCTATTCTCTCTACTAGATAACTAGCTAACCAACCAACTTTGTTTCTCAACAAGAGACTTCTTTATATAATTTTACAATGGGAGAGAAGGTCGACCCTTTCAGTGGTTTACCTCTCTAAAAATAGGAGGTCTTAATTACTAAATAAAACGGCTAGAGGATGGTTCACGACAGCACACAAGCTGTCTTCCTGATTCTGTGGGCGATGGTTCTCTTCACGCGATCAGTTGGTGCTTCGATTCCCTTTGACGTTGGCAGCTGATGCATTGTCAGGCTGAGCGAACAAGAACGTAGATCTTCTAGAACGAAGGCTCATGAACCATGAAGGAAACGTTGCCAACAAAACCCATGTCACAGTTTTTGCTTTAAGTGCCCTGGAATATTCCAACCAATGAATCTGCAGGTGTGAATGAAGGGATGAACAATGGTATGAATGCGGATGGGCATTGTTAGAACCTATATATTTTTTGCTCTTTTACAACATAAAGACCTGTACATGAAAGATGGAAGGTCATACAACTACCTAAGAAAAAGGCTAGAAGTGATCTCCATCGGGAATGGCCAGGTGCTAAGGCAGGAGACAGAATGGTTTAGAAGGGGTCCGATGTAATAAAGGGCTAAGTATTAATAGGAGAAAAGAATCACTTAAGATAAACAGAGAAATACCCTAAATCCTATAGTCCTTGGGCAAATTTATGAAAGATTAAATGTCACACAGATCGACACCGTTGATCAAGGGCGGGAGCAAGATCTACGGGTTTTAAAAAGACCGTCGCACGGCCAAGTCGTGAGGAAGAAAGGGAATATGAGTATGTGATGGGACGGATCCCACCGGACAGGTGTCATCTTAGGAGCGCATCGCAAAGAGGAAAGATCAGTGAACGATGCCCGGTCAGGTGCATGCAATGGAGGGGACATATACAAGGATCTATGGGAGAGATGATTTTTTTGAGATCCAAGGATTCGGGTCTATTTACTGAAAAAAGGGCCTGAGTCTCCGACAGATCTACAGTTCAGGTGGAAAGAAGAGCCAGATCAACGGCTGGGGGTAGTCTGAAACGCACAGGTTATAACAGGGGAAACCCCACTAGCATACAAAAAATATAAAGGCTAAGTCGAGTATGAGGACTCACCATAGATACACGTCTGATAATAAATTGGCAGTCCTCATACATCATCGCATCAAGAAGTAGCATAATGAATAGCGGTAGGGTAGATGTGATGGACTGGGTTTCGCCGTACAGGTGTCATCTCCACAGCTTCTTACATAGAGAAAGGGTGATATAGGAGAAGCTTTTTGGGTGCATGCAATGCTACCCCTTAGATGCATTCAAATGAGATCAATGGCCCAGATGAAGACTAGCAGAGATGATTCGACGATGGAGATGGGTAGGTTGTCAAATCAGTAGGTAAAAGGGCAGTCAGATCCGACGTTGCAAAGTAAATACGTGAGAGTTCAGACGGCTGAGATCAAAGGGCAACAGGCCAAAGAGATAGGGAGTTATTAAAATACGGTTATATATATAAGAAGTGCCGACAAAGGTTGACATTTGTTTCCAAAACATGTCGAAGTCAAGAAGTCTCTCGGCATGTGGTAGACGACGAAGGCGACACAACCTTCGAAAACGTGCATGTAGGGCTTCCAAAGTGATAGGTAGGGTCTGTAACCGCCATTCTCTGAAAAATCTAAGTCTTTTACAGTCATGAGATGACGGAAGAAGAAGCTTCTAATAGTTCTAGGGTTAAGATAGCCCTAGAAGATAGAGACGCAGATGTATTTGACACATGCATTCGGCTCCCAGTTCCAGAAATTAAGAAGAGACTGGAAACCTTGCATGACTAGGGATCGGATATCAATGGAGTCTTTAGGTCATGGTTCATTTTCTTTTTCTTGGACAAGGTGTTCTCTTTTCCTGAGTTTGTAGCGTGGTGTTCTTCCAATTACTCAAAACCTCAAAGAGTAATTATGGATGCCTGTAGGTCCAATGTTGTCTCTAATATAGATGCGTCAACTGTTAGGGATTCCTTTTTCATTCCAGAGTCTTAGTACCAAGAGTTGGAGGGTTTTTCGGAAGAGTCGGTGGTTTCCTTATACCGCCAAATCAACCTCGAAAGTTGTCAAGCCTTCTTAGCCACATGCCTGAAACCCTACTCCAAAATATCCGAGGAACCCTACCCCCTAAATGTCATCCTTTTTTATGACAATTCCCAATTAGTTCTTTCTTTGTTAGCTCATTTTCTAGGGTTGGATACTGATTTGTGGGTGACTAAAGTCCAATTAGGTTTACTCTTTAGGATTACCATCAGTTTGGACAGGTCCGAAAGCGGGCTTATCCCACCCCCGAGGTTTGATGAATTTTTGGCAGAAAAGATACATGTAAAGTTAAGCACTTTCCCGAGTACAATTTTTTTTAGATATCAGACGCAGTTGATGAAAATTATTATGTATAGTAGTGCCGAAATCCCACATTTCTCCTCATTGCTTGAGACCAATGTTCTGGTAGACAACGTTTTTCAATTATTTGAACAATCTTTTCCCCCTGTTTATAAATTCAATTTTGGGGAAGAATTGCTTAGAGTGCTACCTAAAATGAAAACAATGATGCAGTTTAAGGACAAACTGGCAGTCGATGAATGGTTTTTTTTAAAAGAAGCTACAGTTGTTAGATTGTATGGTTTTGTGCAGAAGCCTTATGTTCTACCAGCATTTCTGACATTACAGATCTTTGCTCTTCAATTTATCAGACAGAAATTGGCCCTGGAAGAGATGCAATTCTTGAAACATAAGAAGAGCACAGATGTGAAATGTCCTTGGAACGTAGGGCCTTTCATTGTGAAGAATAAAGAATCTTTGTCAGAGGTGGAAGAGTTATTGAAGTCTCTAGGGTTCAATAAAGATGTGGCCATCAAATATGACCCCTTGCATATAATTTCCAAGAGAAGGAAAGAATGTAACCTCAGCGCTTTTGAGCATACAAAACCAGAAGGGTGTTGAAGTGGCGAAATTTGTTGTGTTGGGAACCCAAGGCGGAGGAAGAAGTGGAGACACAGGGAGGAGATCTCATGATTTCCGATTTAATAATGGATTTAGATCAAGTGCCGGACACCATGGAGGTGGGCTGAAAAAGAGACTTAGAAGAAGTCATGGATATGGATACTGAAGAAGGTAATATAGACAAGTGGCCTAAATTGGAAGTACAGGATGAGTTAGTTGTTGCAGCTATTCAAGCCGGGTCAATTGCTTCCCCAACTAAAGATGAGTTGTTTGTTGCAGCAGCTCAAGAAAGATTGACTGTCTAAATGGATAGTGGACGGGCAGATGATGAGGAATCTTCAGCTCCTGAGATCCAGGTTGTAGAATACAAGTTTCAAGATATTCAAGGGGGAGATGTCGGTAATAAGTTTCGGTCCAAGGCCAACCTCTGTGAACAATACGATCAAAACAAGTGAGCCTTGGACCAGAGGCTATTTGATTCAATGCCTATCGCTAGAGGTTTGTCTAAGACTTCCTTGATGACTAGCAGAAGTATAAATGATAACATCTTAAACTTAGCAGTATTGACCGAGGATGGAGTGACTGAGACAAGGATCAATTGGAAAAAGATACCAGTACCAGATAAAATCTAGTTTCACAAACATGTTAGTGATCTTCTTGTATATGATGATTTTGTGAAAGCAGCATTGAAAAGCGACAACTTGTTGGTTACCGTGAAAAAGTTAGAAAACTAATTAAAGCAGGAGAAAAGTGAAAACTGAGCTCTTCAAAAGCAGGTCAAAAAGGTAAAATTTGACCTAGCTATAAGCGATGGTGGTGGTAAAACCATGAACAAGCTATTGGCAGAGAAAGACAAGTTGATTCTTAAACTACAGAAGAAGGAAAAGGTTCCAAATAAATGGCTAATCGAACCTCTCGAAGAGACAGACTTCGAAACACAAAAAGAAGACTTGTCTAGGGAAATAAGTGAATGCAAAGTAGAATTGTTGAAGTTTGTATAGAAGGAAGATAGTTGGAAAAAATAGAGAATAAGCTTAGAAAAGCAACTGGATGATTTGAAAACTAACTTGTCCAATTTGGACATGCAGCCTATGAATTCAAACCAAACTAGGGAAAGCATGGTACCGACAATCTTGTGCAGGCTATGTCTCACGTTAGCCTGAAAGATGTGGAAATCAAGGAGCTGAGAGAAAAAGCTCAAAGGTTCGAAGAAGAGAGTAGTAAGAAGGAAGAATATCTGAAGGTCCTCCAAAATAAGCATAAAGAATTAATTGACATAAATAAAAATCTCACTCATCAGATTATCGGGCAGGTCGGTTTACAAGGGTGGAGACATTTGGTGTGGTACTGGATCACTAAAGAAGTTGAGAACTTTAGACCTTATTTAGAGTTCATGAGAGTAAAAGAAAAGCCTATTAGTGACGCTCTAGAAGGTTGTGAAGTTGCAAAGGAGACCCTAATCCGAAGGCCTAAAGAAACGACACTAAGTGCCATCACTTTCCTGAATGATCTATCCGAAGAAAAAAAGATTAAGCTGAATATTGGGAACCGGATCACAACACTTGCAGTGGCATGAAGGGTCCTAAGGAAATATGCATAGATCGAGAGTGTGGAAGCTAAAGTCAAAGAAATGAAGGGACAAGTGGCAGAATTCAAAGGGTTGTTTGATAAGCTGGTTGAAATGGGGTTACCTTCATTCTAGAAGGGTGACCGGGAGCTAATCTCCCATAATGCTTATAAAAACCTACTGTGGGCGATAAGGATGGACCATACAATGTTCATATGTCTGAACCATGTGCTTATAGGCAAGGCTCTGATGGAGTTGGTCGAAGAGGATTTTGAAATCTTGAATAGGTTGATCACCATTGGCGAAAGGCTTCTCCCATTTTCCTACGTAGAGCATATCGAGATACGAGTGATGGTAAACGAAATGGTGGACTATGACCTCCCACCTGCAGACCAATGGGATAGTGTAGAAAAGTATAGTAGATCACTATACTATCTCTGTCTTCCACCGTGATATTTGACTTTTTTTATAGTTGTTGAGGCTTGTTTGGAATCTGGGACTTCTAAGAAACTTTCCTATTATTTGATAAATTTGTAATATTTTTTTAGGCGGCTATATAAATAGCCAGCTGGAACTATTATTTTACTTTCTTTACTTTTTTACTTGAAGTAAATGTTACTTAGTAAGAATACCGATGGATTGTAAGAAAGTAGTTAGGCCAGTTTCTACCCGTTTTCTGTTTTGTTGTGATAGTGGCAAAACAACCTGAATGAGGTGTCACGGTGATATAACTGTTTTTTGTTTAGATGAGTCAAGCAAGAGGACTCTCGGCATCTTTATTTGCGATGTAATAGAATGATAAAGTGTTGAAAACTTTTATGGGAATTTTTTTGTATTGTTCTGTAAAACGTTTTGAGCTATATTTTGAATAAAGATTTTCAAAGCTGAGCCGATGTTTTCAAGGATTCTTGTGTAACTAGTCTCATAGTCTGTTCCTTCTTTTTCCATGTGAATTGTGTATCTCATTGTTAATTCTAGTCTGTAACATTCTTTCATACTTGGTACAATGTGATAGCTAAGTAGAATTCATAGAAATGTATCTCTACTTATCTTTTCCAAGTACTCCACCATCACTTTTATGCTAAAATTGATGTAGGATTCATTATTATATGCCTTATGTCCATGGATTGTCTCTTTCTCTTCTGTTTCACCAATTAAAATCACTTTGACTACGAGCTGTTTACTATATCGCCCCTGTGTTAATGAATTTGTGAAGCATTTGCAAATGAATTCTCAGAGTTTGTTTAAATGTGACTCCATTTCCCACATAGAGATTCATATGTTTTAGCCAAGCTACATTTAAACCATTTTTTTTCCCACAGAAATCTGATCTTCTGTATTGTTACAATTGAATATCTTGAATGATGAATGTTGGTGCATGTTTTCATTGTTGATCACTTTGATTATTCCAGTCTTTCATAGATCTGTAGAGAGATCCCTCTCAGACTAAGCTGGGTTAGTAGCTTAAGTCTAAATATTGGTTAGTGGTTACCCCAGTTTGCCCTCTTGCACAACCTAGGGGGTCATTTTGGGTGTTAACAAATTGGCGTCACTGTCACGGACATGATTGTTTTATTATCCCTGGAAGAATGACAAAGAATTCTGAACATTTGACGAAAAGAGAGATCCCTGCGGGCAAACAGAGATTTCCAAATTTCTAGAGGGTTGCATAATTTTTCCCCAGTGACTCCACTTGTAAAGAACCAAATTCAAGAAAGACTCCACTGGGGAAGATCGACGTGCTAAGTTCATTTTTGAAGAGATCTCGAGACAGGCATCCCGGCCTCAAGAAGGAGCCATATGAGACGTAATCGTATTTCCAAAATATTGTTAAGTGTGGAAAATACATAAATAATACTTAGACATAAGACCAGAAAGGACAAGGCTAATACTTCCAACCTTAAAAGAATTGGTCCTAAAGAAGAGTTACCTGTTTGACAAGAATTGGATATAGAGATAGATATTGGGAAAGCTTTGGCAAGATCAAGATCTTAATCTTATCTAAGTCTGGGTGAAGAAGGTATGAATGCCCCTGAATCCTATTTGTTAGATCCTGTCTGGATTCAGTTACAAAATATCATCAAAGCAGAAAGAGCTATAGTTGGTTCTCAGATCCCTCAACCCAATACAACAATTCCTTAAGTAATTCTACCATGAATATTCATCCCCAAGCTTAGAATCCACCTAGACCCATGGCTACTAGATTCGCACCATTGGCCCTGCCAGCCGCTTTGCATGACCTCCCTCATAACTACGCCCAGAGAATTGTCTCTTATGATGGAGAAGGGGGTTTTTCTGCCAAGCAACATGTAGACAGATTTGAAGATTTCATTGATTTGGAGGAAGTAGACCATGATGATGCTAAGATGAGGTTATTTTCTCAAAGTCTGTTTGGAGAACACAATAAATGGTTCAGACAGTTGCCGAATGCTTCTATAAATGATTTTGCAGCCTTTAAGACCTTGTTCTTAGAGAGATAGGAAACAATAGGGAGCCCTTCCCTAGTATTGTCCCAGTATAACCACCTTAAGAAAGGAGGTTTTGAATCAATTCATGAGTTTTCTGTCAGGTTTATGAAAGCCTATGATTCTATTCTAGATGACCTAAAACCCTCAGTAGGTGCTACAAATCTCCACTACGCAGATGCTTTTGATGGAGACTTCTCATGCATGTTAAGAGAGAGGAAATCTACCACCCTTCCTGTTATGCTGAAAGATGCAGTAGAGGTGGCAGCCAACATGATGGATTCAGGGAAAATGAAGGGGAAAACAGAAGCAGATAAACAGAAGCAAGAAAACCAAACCCCTACTTCCTCCTCCCCTATTGATGCCAAGTTTGATACTATGATGAAAAACATGGAAAAGCTTATGGATAGGTTAGCCATGGAAAATAAACCTCCTGCTAGGGAACAACTCGAAAATCAGATAAGAAATACTAAATTTAGAAGGCCGCCCCCTCCAAGAAATCCAATAAATAAAAAAGAACACTAGATGAGGCCTCCTTTGCCTGAAAATTTGGTGGATGAGGAAGGATCTGAGGAGCCGGTTGGAGACCAAATCCATCTCTTTGATACCCTAGACCATGAAGTACACTTAACCCAAAGGGAACATGAATTTTTTAACATGGGGAATGCTAGTAAGGTTGCTGAATTTGATTCTAAGCAGTACCAAATGGGTTACATGAATGCTGTAGATGATATTCAAAGGAAGATGAATTTAAGGAGTAGAGAGATACCGATTAGTGAAGGGAAGGCTGCCCATATTCAACCCTCCAAAACTCAGCCGAATATGGAGAAATTAAAGGAAAAACAGCCAGAGGTTGCTACACAGAAAACCTTGAAAGATAAGGGACAACACTCTAAATAAGGCATGCAGCCAGGAGTCATTGAAGTAGGGAAGACAACTTCAACATTCATCTTGAAGGCTGAACTGTCTAAGGTAAAGATCTCTATCCCCTTAAATGAGCTGTTAAGAAACAATGAATATAGGGAAGAGATAAATAGCCCGGTAAAGGGGCAGGTAGAAAGTTTGCAGGACATGTTGGAAGTGACGGATGATTCCCCCACTATAATCTTTGGTTCCAAGCTGGAAGAGCCAGATGATGAAGAAGTCCCTCCCTTTTATTTTAGTTTGAATATCCATGATAAGTTATTACACAATGCCCTGATAGATTCTGGAGCTTCACACAACTTGATGTCAAAGTTATTGGTGGACCAGTTGGGATTAGAAGTCACAAGACCCTACAAAGACCTATATTATTTTGATTCCAGAAAGGTACCATGTCTGGGTCTAATTAAAGATGTGGTAGTAACCCTTTCCTAGATCCCAGCGAAGAGCGTCATGATGGACATAGTAGTGGCTGATTTGCCTGCTAAGTTTGGGATGTTGTTATCAAGATCCTGGGTAAAAAAGTTGAAAGGGACCATGTAGATGGACTTATCCTATGCCACTATACCACTTTTTGGAAGCAATAGGAAGCTATACAGAGAAAAAAGAATGGCTTATGTGGTCAGCAGTGATGACAAACCTGAAAATCACCCCATATTTGTTGTAGACACAGACGTAGGTTCCTCTATCCTTTTCAATGATGGTCCACATACTGCTCCTATGCCCCCCTTTTTCCATGAAGTCGAGGAAGACAAGGAGTTTGCAGCAAGGCATGAGGAATTAGAGAGGTAGAAAAACGAAGAAGGACTGTGGAAGATGTACTTTGATGGATCACTGAGCAAGAATGGTGCTGGTGCCGGAGTCTAGATTATCCCTCCCGATCAAGAGTTCAGAGCTTTGTCATACAAGATAGCTTTTGAGTGTACTAATAATGTGGCTAAGTATGAAGCTTTACTCTTGGGACTAAGAGCTTTGAAAGACTTGGGGGCAAAAAGGATGCACGTTTTTGCAGATTCAGAATTGGTGGTCAATCAAGTAAATGACAACTATCAGGAAAAACACCCCAGGATGAGGGCCTATAGGAATGAAGTTTGGGATATGTTTCGGAACTCTTTCATCGAACACAAGATCTGGGTGATCCCAAGATTTGAAAATCGGGTGGCAGACTCTTTAGCCACCAGTGCCGGTGGTTTTAAAACTCCTATTTTTTCTCAAGAAAAATACGAGGTAGAAGTGGTGAATAGGCCCTCTATCCCAGACAATGCTAAATACTAGCAAGTATTCGAAGATGATTTACAAATCAAAATATTATTGGAATTGTCTGATGAGTTTGCTAATGTTCAAATTGATGTTGAAAATGAGAACATAGAAGGATTAATAGACCAAGAGCAATCAGAGGGAGAAGATAGAGAAGGTAAACAAAGGAAAAACATGTTGGTTGGGAAAGATATCATTCAATTGAAAACTAATTATATCCCCAAAGGATTGATACCCTTGGAGAGGTTGTTTGACCAGAATGATGTGGTGAAAAACCTGAAGTTTGAACCACCCAAAGAGGCGGTAGAAGACCAAAACTTGGGCACTAAAGAAGAGCCTCGGATGGTAAACTTTTCTAAGAAATTACCTGCTGAAAAGAATGAGCGGTATGTAGAGTTGATGAAGAAATATGCCAATGCATTTGCATGGAGTTATGAAGAAATGAAGGAATATGATACCTCAATAATACAACATTCTATTCCAATCAGACCAGGAGAGAAAACATTCAAGCAAAAGTTGAGGAGGATAAGCCCTAAGCTGGTGCCTATGATAGAAAAAGAGATTAGAAGATTATTTAATGCAAAAATCATTGTCACCTTGAGATTATCTCAATATATAGCAAACCTGGTTCCCGTAAGGCAGAAGAATGGAGAAATTAGAATCTGTATATATTTCAGGAACCTGAACAGAGCTTCATTAAAGGATAATTACCCCCTACCTAAAATGGAGCATATCTTACAAAAGGTAGTAGGGGCAGAAAGGATCTCTACTATGGATGGTTTCTTCGGGTACAATCAAATCAAGATCTCTCCCGAAGATCAAGAGAAGACCGCTTTCACCACTCCTTGGGGTACTTTCATGTATGCTAAGATGCCTTTTGGGCTGATAAATGTAGGAGCTACTTTTCAGCGGGAAATGGGAATAGCATTCACTGAAGAAAAGGATAAGTTCGTTGTTGTATACATGGACGACATAACGGTGTACTCAAAATCTGATGAAGAGCACCTAAATCATTTGGAACAAGTTTTTAAGAAATGTATAAAATACGGTATATCCCTTAATCCTAAGAAATCACATTTTGCATTAGAAGAAGCTAAGCTCTTGGGTCACATCATTTCCAAGGGAGGTATCAAGATCGATCTTGAAAGGGTTAGTGCTATCCAGAAAGTTGGAGAGCCAAGGAACAAAAAGGAGGTACAGTCTTTCATTGGGCAAGTGGGATTTTTGAGAAGATTCATTCCCAGTTTTGCCGAAATCATGATGAGTATTACAAATATGTTGAGGAAGGAAATCAGGTTAAGTGGACTACGGAAGCAAGAGGTTCATTTAAAGGAATTAAGAATGCTATCACCAAAGCCTCGGTATTAGCCAGTCTATATTTTTCTAGAGACTTTTTGATTTTTTCCTACCTTTCTGAGCACACCATGGCAGGGGTACTGTTACAGAAAAATGGGCAGGATGCTGAACAACCAATTTCCTTTTTTAGCAGAGTACTAAGAGATGTAGAATTAAAATATGATATCATGGAAAAGCAGGCCTACACCCTAATTAAGTCACTGAAAGATTTCAGGGTTTATATCCTACATTCACACATCATTGCTCATGTCCCAAACAGTGTTGTGAAGGGTATCCTCACCCAAGCAGACCCAGAAGGAAGAAGAGCTAAATGGATTGTTGTATTGCTCGAATTTGACCTAGACATAAAACGCACCAAACTGATAAAGGGGCAAGGGTTAGCAAAGTTAATGACCAAGGCCAACTATGATTCTCTGCAACTAAACTTCTTACAAGGGTATTCAAACCAGCTAGATATGGGAGTGCAAGTGAGGCCAGAATTCTCTGCATCCTCTTGGTATGCAGACATTATGTATGTATTAAAAAACTTGCAAGCTCTGCTAGGATTGAGCAAAAGCAGGGCTAGAGCTGTGAAACTAAAAGTTGCGAAATACTGTATTATGAATCAATTCCTATATTGGAAGGACCCTGGAGGTGTGCTGCTGAATTGCTTACTTGAGGAAGAAGCTAAACACACAAAGGAGGAGTTTCACAAGGGAGACTGTGGCGACCACCATTCATGGAAGGTGACAGTCAACAAAATCTTGAGGGCTGGTTTCTACTAGCCTACCATGTTTTCAGATGTATACAACGAAACAGTTGTTTGTCACCAATGTCAGATTTTTGAAGGAAAAAGAAAGGTCGTTTCACTACCCCTTCAACCCGTCATAGTAGAAGCACCCTTCCAACAGTGGGGTTTAGAATTCATTGGGGAGATAAATCCTCACTCCTCAGGGAAACATAGATGGATATTGACAACCACAAACTATATCACTAAGTGGATAGAAGCCATACCAACTAGGAGAGCAACCGAAGGCATTATCATGGATTTTTTGGAAGACAATATCTTGTCAAGATTCAGGTGTCCTAAAAGAATAGTGATAGACAACACACCATCATTTTGTTCTAAGAAAGTGATAAATTTTTACCATAAATACCATATCAGTCTGAATCATTCAACGGCATACTACCCTCAGGGAAATGGACTAGCAGAATCATCCAAAAAAATTCTAGTAAGAATCATAAAGAAGTTGTTGGAGGATAATAAGAGAGCTTGACACACGAAGCTGAAATATGCCCTGTGGGCCGATAGAATAAGTACAAAGAGGGCCATTGGGATGTCCCCTTTCCAGCTGGTATATGGAGCCAAGTTGGCTTTTCCAGTTTCTCTGGGATTGCCGGTTATCAGGTTGCTGCAGGGAATAGAAGAAGAACCAAACCACATGCAGAGAAGGTTAATCCAAATAGTTGAATTGAATGAGTTAAGAAGTAGCGCCTACGACAAAGTACAGGGGCACCAAGAAAAGATAAAGAATGCCTTTGACAAAAAAGAAAAAGAAGATCAATTTCAGGTAAATGACCTGGTCCTGAAGTGGGATGCTCCGAGGGAAGATAAACATGGGAAATTTGACCATATGTGGATGGTTCCCTATATTATTGCAACAAATCGAGGAGAAAATTATTGTATCCTGGAGCACCAAGATGGGTCTGCCTAGTCAGAGGGTCCAGTTATTGGAAGGTTTTTGAAGCACTACCTATCCTAAGAGAAAGAAGGTAATCCATGTACCATAGCCTATATATATGTATATATATGTTTTCAATTTTCCACATTTGTTTAGGGTTTTTAATGGCGAAAACCAAAAGGAATTGAATCCCGAAGTGAAGGCCCTATGGTCTGGAAGGGGAAGCCATGTTTCATGTTTGAATTTTCAGCATGGCTAAGAAAACAGGCACGGTCTCACTTTCTAGAGAAATTTTTCAATCTAGGGTTTGCAGAACCTGCCCAATGGATCAGGCACTTAATCTACGGAGTTCTTTGCTACCTCACTGGGAGGGTAGCATCCCCAGTTGGAGCCAGTTGTTAGCACCTATATATTTTTTTCTCTTTTTCAGCATAAAGACTTGTACATGAAAGATGGAAGGTCAGACAACTACCTAAGAAAAAGTCTTGAAGTGATCTCCATCGGCAATGGCAAGGTGCTAGGGCAGGAGATAGAATGGTCTAGAAGGGGTCTGATGTAATAAAGGGCTAATGTCAAGGGCTAAGTATTAATAGGCGAAAAGAATGACTTAAGATAAATGGAGAAATAACCTAAAACCTATAGTCCTTGGGAAAATTTATGAAAGATTAAATGTCGCATAGATCGGCACCGTTTATCACGGGTGGGAGAAAGATCTATGGTTTTAAAAAGACCATCGCATGGCCAGGTCGCGAGGAAGAAAGGGAATATGAGTATGCGATGGGCCAGAGCTCACCGGACAGGTGTCGGCTTAGGAGCGTGTCACAAAGAGGAAAGAGCAGTGAACGATGCCCGGTCAGGTGCATGTGATGGTGGGGACATATACAAGGATCTATGGTGGAGATGATTTTTTTGAGATCCAACGGTTCGGGTCTATTTATCATAAAAAGGGCCTGAGTCTCCGACAGATCTACGGTTCGGGTGGAATGAAGAGCCAGATCAATAGCTGGGGGTAGTCTGAAACGCATAGGGTATAATAGGGGAAACCCCACCAGTATATGAAAAATCTAAAGGCTAACTCGAGTATGAGGACTCACCATAGATACACGTTTGAGAAGAAATGGATGAATAGAGATAGGGTAGATGCGATGGACTGGGTCTCGCCGGACATGTGTCAGCTCAGTAGCTTGTCGCATAGAGAAAGGGTGATATAGGAGAATATTTTTGGGTACATGCGATGCTACCCCTTAGATGCATTCAAATGAGATCAACGGCCTGAATGAAGACTAGCGGAGATGATCCGATGGTGGAGATGGGTAGGTTTTCAAATCAACAGGTAAAAGGGCAGTCAGATCTGACGATGGAAAGTAAACATGTGAGAGTTTAGATGGCTGAGATCAAAGGATGGCAGGCCAAAGAGACTGGGAGTTATGGAAATATGGTTATATATATAAGAAGTGCCTGCGAAGTTTGACATTTGTTTCCAAAACAAGTCGAAGTTAGGAAGTCTCTCGGCGTGTGGCAGACGACAAAGGCGACACAACCTTCGACAGGGTGCATGCAGGGCTTCCAAAGTGACAGGTAGGGTCTGTAACCGGCATTCTTTGAAAAATTTAAGTCTTTTACAGTCATAATATGACGGAAGAAGATGCTTCTACTAGTTCCAGGGTTAAGATAGCCCTGGAAGATAAAGCAGATATATTTGTTAAATTTTCAGAATTTACTTCAATCTGATCTAGGATCTTAACTAAGAGAACAACATGTATAGCAAATCTACAACATATCAATCCTGGACACAATAATGCAAGCACACAAGAGACACAGAGTTTACTTGGGGAAAACCATAAAGGTGAAAAACCCTAATAACTTCCTCAGAGATAGATAGAGCAATGATACAACCAGAATACAAGAGATAGTCTTCTCCTAGTAGTAGAGCCTCCTCCTCCACAAGTGCACCACTCTCCCAAGTGTGAGTGAGAGAATAGAATGTGTAAAATTAGAGAGACACACTCTCTATTTATACACTAACTTGACTTGACCTTTACTCAACTAGGTCAGCCTCAACTTAACCACTTAACATAATGCTGACTGGGCCGACCCCCACTAGGGTGGTCTAATAACCCTTTGACCCACATGGCCGACCCCCAATAGGGTGGTCTAATAATCCTTTGACCCACATGACTTATACAAGGCCAAACCCAACAAGGTGGTCTAATAACCCATCAAGTATAAGTTACGACACTTACAATATAAATGACGACACTTCCGTATAGAGGAATAATAACATCTCTATAGGAATACAATATACATATATGTGAAATACATTCTGAAGTTACGTATACATCAACACCCCCTCTTAACTAGGAAGGTATTTCTTGACACAGGTCTTCTAGCACAAGTCTTCTTCTCTGGATCATCGTCACTGGATAATCGTCATCGAGTCATCATCATCATCACTGCTATTGCTATCTC
The DNA here is from genome assembly GCA_027924585.1 of Larix kaempferi. NCBI lineage: Eukaryota > Viridiplantae > Streptophyta > Pinopsida > Pinales > Pinaceae > Larix > Larix kaempferi. Next base: position 321,756 of record BSBM01000844.1, on the reverse strand, counting down.
AATCAATCTCTGAATCTACTCATCATAGGAAGTTCTACAGAGCCAGTCCTTTTTCATACTGGATGTAGGCCCACCACCTACAGGTCTTCATCATCTGTGTGAACGGTCTGATAGAGGTGGCCTCTCAGGACTAATTTTATGTGTGGATGCAATACCGGAAAGAGTATCCCAGGAACATTTATGTGCCTAAGCACGACCGGCAAGATATCCCAAGACTGATTACATGCATCTCCTCTACAATACCTTTAAAGAGCATCCTAGGAACATTTATGTGCCGCAGCACGACCGACAAGATCTCTAAAGAGAATCCCAGGACTTATTACGAGCACACAGCTCAACCTCTCGGATCTCCAGGACTGATTACATGTGGATAGACAAAACCTTTAAAGAGCATCCCAGGAACATTTATGTGCCACAGCACGACTGGAAAGATCTCTAAAGAGCATCCCAGGACTAATTACGAGCACACAGCTCAACCTCTCGGATCTCCAGGACTGATTACATGTCTCCGTAGTAATACCTCATCCGAGGACTGATTACGAGCACACAGCTCAACCTATCGGATATCTAAGGACTGGTTACATACTACATAGAAATACCGGAAAGAGTATCCCATGAACATTTATGTGCCGCAGCATGACTGGAAAGATCTCCCAGGACTGATTACATGCTATTTGCACAACCTTCCACATATCATCTCTGACCTCCAAGTATCAACCTGATACTCATGATCCAACGGATCATCATCGCACAAAGCATCATCCTAATTCTTATGATGAAACTGATCATCATCACTGTACCATCCTGATACATATCATCTGGAGCAACACCCTGAAGCATCATCCTAATTCTTATGATGAAACTGATCATCATCACTGTACCATCCTGATACATATCATATAATGCATCCACCTGATGCATACCAAGTATCTACCTGATACATATCATCATACATGATCCAGCTCATCATACAGTGTATCCACCTGATACAAATACAAACACATGATACATATCAACATACATGATCTACCTGATCATACAATGTATCCACTTGATACATATACAGATACATGGTCCAAGCATCCAACATGATGCATATACAAAATACATACAAATGATCCAACTGATCATATCCAGCATCAAACATGATGCGTACATATACATATACATATAAATGATCCAACTGATCATATACATCATCCAACATGATGCATACATATACATATAGAGCAGTAACTGGAGCATCGTCCTGATGCTCATCATCCATGATCCTCCTGATCATCATAGAATCATCTTCTTCAGATCATCTCATTGTCCACGAAGCACAGCCCACATGCACATCAGCCAATACTTACACCACCGACATGGGAGAACACATCTACCACCATTCGGGGAAGGCTCCAGCCCTTACTTTTTCACCATGGGAGAACACATCTACCACCATGTGAAAAATGGCTTCAGCCCTTACATCTACACCATGGGAGAACACATCTACCACCATGTGAGAATGGCTCAGCAATTACATCACGACCATGGGAGAACACATCAACCATGTCAGAAAAGCTCATGTGCATCTGCATCTTCTGGACTCGTCACTTCCCTTTGGAAGGAAACTTGATCTGAAGTGCACCAAGCCTCTCTCTGAAGTACTCAAAAGTGCACTCTGGCCAACGGCTTGGTCAATACATATGCAACCTGCTCATCTGTCGCAACATACTCTGCTTTGGCTATACTCAGTGCTACGCAGGACTGATTCCTGCTAAACCAAGAGATCACACCTAATCCCATACTAAAGCAGCACTCAGGAGTGCTCTTCTTATCTGCAGCAATGCCTTCCCAATCTGAATCAACATAACCCTACGGGTTAAACTTTTGATTCGCATCATACTTGAGCCCATATTCAACCGTACCCTTCAGGTACCTCAGAATATGATTTACAGCAACTAGGTGAACACTCCTCGAATCTGTCAGGAACTGGCTCAATGTGTTCACCACAAAGCAAATATTTGGTCTCGTGTTCGTCAGATACATAGAGGACCCAATCATCTGACGATACATCGTGACATCGACCGGATCAGATGAAGCATCACACAGAAGCTTCAGGTTTGATGCCATAGGTGTGGCCATAGCATTGTTGTCCATCATCCCGAACCTCTTCAGAATCTCTACTGCATACTTCTGTTTGTCCAAGGAAGATTCCATCTGTACTCTGCCACACCTCCATACCAAGAAAATAGTGCATCATCCCCAAGTCCTTCATCTCGAACTCAGCTACAAGCTTCCGCTACGTGTCGGCAATCAATCTATCATCTCTTGTTACAAACAGGTCATCCACATACAATAAAAGTATCCCTGGATTGCCTACCTCAACCTTGTAGTAAAGGTTGGAACCGTCTTTACTCTTGGTAAAGACCAAACTGGATATAAAGCTGCCTATCCTACCATACCAAGTTCTGCACATATATGATTTCCTGTCATGTGTCTCAGAATCATGTGGCTGCTCCACATACACTTCTTCTTCAACTACACCATTCAAGAAAGCTATCTTGAAATCCATCTGGTGTATCTTCTATTTCATCACTTTTATCTTTCTCTATGCTGCCATCTACAGCATGCTTGATCTTGATAGATGCATATGGAAGTCATAACAAACTTCCCTTTAGGTCTTGGGACTACATCCCAAACGTCATTCTTCATGATCGACGGATCATGGCATTCTTCCCATATCCTGGGAACTTCAATATCTTCAATAGATAATTTTGTTGCTGAACAAATGTTGTAGTTCTTCTTTTGTAGGTGATGGCATACGATATTTCCTACACAACAAGTTAAACTTTGTTTGTTTGTTGGGTTGACTCCCTCTCAGTCTTTGCTTCTTTTCTACAACTCCATTTTTATGTGGATTGTGAGAAATGGTCAACTCCCTCTGAATATATGCATCCTTGCAAAAACTATTGAAGTGTGCTCCTTTGCTTTCTTGCAGGAACAACTGGAGTGTGCTCCCTCTTGATCTTTGCTTCCTGGATTACCTGTCCTTGAACTTACATCCATCCTTAATCACTATGCATGCTTATTAGTATCATCATTGTGTTATCCTTGAGGTCTCATACATAATCACACATTTATTAGTATAATCTTAATACTATCAAAACACAATAATCTTAAACATGTATATTCATGATCATTCACAGATAATAAACATTAGTATTCAAGGTTTCAGGGAAGTCTTCTTTTACTCATACATATTCTTATTTGATCATAGGAATCTTCTGGTTAGTTGAATCATCAATCAAGATAAGAGATATAATATGCATAAAACCCGTGATTATTCAAACCTATACCTTCATGATTCTTCTGGTTAGTCATATCATCAATTATGGTAAGAAACATAATATGCATACAACCATGATTATTCAAACCTATGACTTCATGAATAATCATTATCAACAACACAACAATATAAGATCCTAACACAAGCTAGGATTCTAGCTTGATATAGGAAAAACATACCTGGATTAGCATGCTAGCTAGTTATGTCTAACATACCCGCATAATGTCTTCTAGTTCTCTTCAGTGACTTGTCCTAGTAACTTGCATGTCTCATAACTTAACCATTATAGAACCAAGTTATACATACCTCGAAAGTAGATCTTCTATGTGATCCATGACAATGGATGAATCTTTGTCTTCATGTCACCATGAGCATATGTTCTTGAAGTAGAACATGATTTGACTTTCTTGGTGTACCTTTTGTGTCAGCAAACAACATAAACCTCATACAACATCACAATGCATTAGTACAATCATAAATGTCAAAACTTTAATCAATGAATATGTTCTATTAAGGTGATACAACAAGTCCAGTAATTAATCAAGATTGTACTGTAATGATACGAAGACAAACATATGATAAACTTAACCATGAAACATACCTGTAAGCCATACCTGTCAAGATTGCTTGTAATCTTCTTATGGAAGGCCATAGCCTCATCTCCCTCTGAGACAGGAACTTCTTCACTTATGCAGGTGACCAATCCATATTCTTCTAGGATTAACCCAATCCACTTGATTTGCAAGAACTCGACCTGGAGCTGGATTAGGGTTTGTCAAAGAAACCCCAAAAATTAAAACTTTGAATTTCAAACTTCCGAAAGGATAGAAATATGCACCTTGATGAGCTGATCAAGTTGGTATATTTAGAATTTGAAAACTGCAAAGTTTCACCCCTCAAAATTGCCTTTTAGATTTCCGGATTCACTGGGGAGGACCCTGAATTAGGGTTTGAGTTTCCCGGAGCTTCACGCAACCAAAATATTTGATTCAAAACTCTAAGCTTCAATTTTTCTGAGGAGCTTCCAACCGTGGTCACAAATTTGCAAAATTCCAATTTTTGCAGAAGCACTAATTTTCCATCTTTTCAATCAAAGTCCCGAACTGGGGTTTGATCAAGCTCGGCCTTCTGCCCAACCAAAAAATATGATCTTGGTCTCTAAATTTTTATTTTGATGAGTAGCATCCAACCGTGGTCTCCGATTACAAAAATTCCAACTTTCTCCGAAGCCCTAAATTCCGAAGCCATGAATCAAGGTACTCAAAAATAATTTTGTTTTGACAGAAATATGTACCTGATTGTTTCTGGTGTAACTCTGAACTTTTCAATCCACAGGGTTTGAAACATTTTCTTGAGATATCCTGACCTTTTATATTTCCATCCCAATAGGTCTGACCTCAATTGGATTCTCTGAGAGAGAGTTATGCCAAGTGTTGCAACATGACCTGTTTATGGGATAATACAGGAGAGCGAACTTGTACGGCATGCCACGTGTCACCGGTTCAACTTCGGACTCTGAAAACTTTTCTTCTGATATCCAGACCTGTTGTCTTTCCATTTTGATAGGTCTAACCTCAATTGGATTCTCTGAGAGAGAGTTATTCCAATTGTTGCTACGTGACCTGTTTATGGGATAATACATGACATAAAACTTGTACAGTGTGCCACATGTCACTAGTTCAACTTCGGCCTCTAAACACTGGTCCTAAGATAGTACAGTCTGTGTACTACCTGTCACATTTTACGAACTTTCATTTGGAGCTTCCTAGCCCAAGTTATGACCTTTTTCCCAAGGTCACCTGATTTTGACTCAGATCTGGAAGAGGCATAAATCCTATATTGTACACATCATAAATCACAAAGTACAACTAAATAGAGGTTGTCCTTTGGACACAAGGTACATGGGGATTGGATCTTCGACCTGTAAAAGTTTCAGATCCGAACAATTCTCCAAAACGTATTTATAGCGAAAGTGCTACGATGACTGGTTTTTGATATATCAAGCCCTAGCATCGTAAGTGCAACAAGTGTCATACATGCCATATCATGCCTTCTTTTAGGATAGCTCTAATACCATGTTAAATTTTCAGAATTTACTTCAATCTGATCTAGGATATTAACTGAGAGAACAACATGTACAGCAAATCTACAGCATATCAATCATGGATACAATAATGCAAGCACACAAGAGACACAAAGTTTACTTGGGGAAAACCATAAAGGTGAAAAACCCCAATAACTTCTTCAGAGATAGATAGAGCAATGATACAACTAGAATACAAGAGATAGTCTTCTCCTAGCAGCAGAGCCTCCTCCTCCACAAGTGTGCCACTCTCCCAAGTGTGAGTGAGAAAATAGAATGTGTAAAATGAGAGAGACACACTCTCTATTTATACACTAACTTGACTTGACCTTTACTCAACTAGGTCGGCCTCAACTTAACCACTTAACATAATGCTGACTAGGCTGACCCCCACTAGGGTGGTCTAATAACCCTTTAACCCACATGGCTGACCCCCAATAGGGTGGTCTAATAACCCTTTGAACCACATGACTTATACAGGGCCGACCCCAACAAGGTGGTCTAATAACCCATCAAGTATAAGTTACGACACTTACAATATAAATGACGACACTTCCGTATAGAGGAATAATAACATCTCTATAGGAATACAATATACATATATGTGAAATACATTCTGAAGTTAGATATACATCAACAGTATTTGACACATGCATTCGGCTCCCAGTTCCGGAAATTAAGAAGAGACTGGAAACCTTGCATGAATAGGAACTGGATATCCATGGAGTCTTTAGGTCATCGTTCATTTTCTTTTTCCTTGACCATGTGTTCTCTTTTCCTGAGTTTGTAGCATGGTGTTCTTCTAATTACTCAGAACCTCAAAGAGTAATTATGGATGCTCGTAGGTCCAAATTCGTCTGTAATATAGATGCGTCATCCGTTAGGGATTCCTTTTTCATTCCAGAGTCTCAGTACCATGAGTCGGAGGGTTTTTCTAAAGAGAGGGTGATTCCCTTGTACCACCAAATCAGCCCTGAAATTCGTCAAGCCTTCTTAGCCACATGCCTGAAACCCAACTCCAAAATATTCGAGGAACCCTACCCCCTAAATGTCACCGTTTTGTATGACAATTCCCAATTGGTTCTTTCTTTGTTAGCTCATTTTCTAGGGTTGGATACTAATTTGTGGCTGACTGAAGTCCAATTAGGTTTACTCTTTAGGATTAGCATCAGTTTGGCCAGGTCCGAAAGTGGGCTTATCCCACCCCTGAGGTTTGATTAATTTTTGGCAGAAAAGATACATGTACAGTTAAGCAATTTTCCGAGTACTAGGTTTTTTATATATCAGACGCAGTTGATGAAAATGATTATGTACAACAGCACCGAAAGCCCACATTTCTCCTCACTGCTTGAGAGCGATGTTCTGGTAGACAATGTTTTCAATTATTTGAACTATGTTTTCCCCCCTATTGTAGCTAGGGTTTTACCCCCAGCTTGTGCGAAAGAGCACCTACTAAGGAGAAGGGACTCCTTAGTAACAGTTCAGTAAACAGTAAATTAAATGCTAAACAATGTGAACTTCTAAACTAACATGAGCATTAAGAAACATAACAAAACATGTAATAAGAATGGCTTTTTGTATTAATATTACCTCCAAAGTGAAGGTTGATGAAGCTCTTACAATGTCCAAGAGGGTTGCTCCAAGCTCCAATGTGCTCCTTTTCTTTCTCCAATTGTGGGAATGGGCCAAAAGGGGCTCTCAAGGTGAAAGTAGTTCAATGGTGAACTAGGGTTTCAAGAGAGATTTTGGCAGAGTAAGGGTATACTTGATTGTGGATGTGAAATAAGGGGTCTCCATCACCTATTTATAGTTTTTTGGTGATGGAGTGCTGACCCATGGTTTTGGGAACCATATGATTTAGGGCAGCTGTATAGGGTTTTTTTCTCCTTTTCCTCATTATTTTATATTTTTTATTCCCTTTTTAAAGGGTTTTTGCTATTTTAAGAGGAATTTTGGATATTTTTGGAGGAAAAAGGGGTTTTTTAGCCTTTTTGAGGCTTTTTGATGGTTTTGTGGCCTTTTGGAGGCATTTTAGACCTTTTGGAGGCTTTTTAGGATTTTTAAGGGAAATATGGTAGGAAAATGGACAAATGAGCCATGTAATGGGGAAGATGAGGTAGTGAACACTTTTTGGGTGTTAACAAATTGCCCCCTGATGTGTGAGGGCAGGAGCTCATCGTATGGCCGATGGACATCATAAGTCATGTATGGTTTTCCTGGGGTGTGGAGAAGAGAAGAAACAAACTGAATCCCAGAACAACGATCCCGAACAACTGTAAGAACTAAAAGTACATAACCTCAATAATGGATGAGGAATCATCTGATCATATGGACGAGGCGGGCATTCCCATGCTCGTATGACGATATAACATAAAAAATAACAATGGGGTCCAAAATATGGGGACCTGACATATACATAGCCTCAAACAAGGAATGAGGAAGAATCTCAATATATGGACAAGGCGGGCATACCCATGCTCGTATCAAGATACATAAAAAGAACTGTGAGGCCCGAAAAGGGGGACCTGAAAGATACATAGAGAGCCACTGTGTACATCATAAGGGTCCATAGTGGACACAAATCTGGGACATATTGCTGGGCTGACCATGTGTAAGCTGAAGAACTGGTGCACTGGAATAACATCAGTGCTGCTGTGTGGGGTACCAGAGGAACTGATGAGCGGCTGGATCATAGTGACTGGGAGCCACAACCTCGATGGTACACTGAACTGGAACAAAACTGGGTACTCAAGGAAGCATATAACTGGATGGCTTCCGAATACAATCGCCAACGCAGCCCGGACATCCACGGGAACATAGAACTGGGAGTTCCAAAGTGACTCACCAATGTGCTAGAGTCGGGGGAAATCCGAGGTCTTCGACTAAAAACTGAAGGGATATAACCCTACGTGATTCTCAACGATGCGATTAAGGTGTTGACGTCGAGCATGTGAGAAACAACCACTCTAAGAGGCAATGATGACTCCGCTCAGAGTGATTTGTAGGCACTAATCACAGATGGTGATGAGACCAAGGCGTAGGGACCTTTGGGCCTATCCTCTGGAATAGAGGAGCTGTCGTCGATAGAGGGAGACCTGCAACTATCAAGGAAATGATGTTTCCTTGACAGGAGCGCGAGGTGGAGAACCGAAATGTGAGAGTGTTGATGGCAGGACTGACAAACTGTGGGGGGATAACTGGGCAAGTAGAGTGGGGGGACTCAAACTTCCTTTGTTCAGAGTATGATAGTGGGGATGATCGGGCAGCATATGACACTGACTGGAGGGAAAGGGATCATAGCTGGATTGGATCTGGGATGGTGACTAGGATGAGGGAGACTCAAACTGGTCGAAAATAGCAGGAGACTGCAGAATACTCTGAACAAAGGTGACCTGATTGGGGTTGCTGCCAAGATGATCAATCATAGTGCCAAGGGGCACGGGGGCACTTCTTCATGGGTTAAGGAACTAGAAGAAGGGTGTGTGAAAATGGTACTGTCGTGTGGATTTTACGAGCCCAGGACAGTTCATGCTCATGATTGCTTTCAATTTTAAGGAGTTTGAAAGCGATAAGAAGACTCTGAATGGATGTAATGGTATTGTCGTGTGGATTTATACGAGCCCAGGACAGTGCATGCTCGTGGCTGCTTTCAATTTTAGAGAGTCTGAAAGCAAATAAGAAGACTCCAGGGGGTTGCTTTTTCGTAAGTTTAGTCTCCAAGGACCAAAGAAGCATAAAAGGATGCAATGAAGAACTCTTCTAGCCGGTGTGACTAGAGTATTCCTTTTTCGTAATTAGTCTACCAGGTCCGGAAAAGGGTTAAACTTATACCAAATAGACATCCTTTCAGGTACTTTAACGAGAATGAAAGGAAGCAAGATTGCTCGGCGATCTTTTCATTGTTTTAGGAGTCAGAAAAGAGCTTAACGGAAACTCCCTAAGTGCCTTTTTCGTAAAGGACTTGTCCGGCCCGAAAAAGGGATAAAATTATGCCGAACAAAAGGAATGGTCAGGAAAGGAGGAAGTGTTCAATCAAGGAACATGAATGATGACAAAGAACGAGGTTTGGGGGAAACACTCGTGGTCCTCCTTGCAGGGTGAATGAATGGCGGCAAAATAATGAAATACTTGCAGTATGACAGGAGTGAATGGCTCATGTACAAATGTGCAACAATCCGATGGAAGCCGATGTGGCACGCAAACCGAGGCAGCAAGGTGTAGGGACAAAGTGTTGAAATTGTACCAAGTGAGAGCGAGAAATGATCTCAAGCATCATCACGAGCTCGGAAAAATGAATCTGGCGATATAAAAAGCGTCAAGAACGGATCATAACCGATGTGGCACGAAACCAAGGTGACTGGGGGAGTTTTGGAAAAAATACTCAAAAAATCTGGGCGTGAGAGCGAGAAATGACCTCAAGCATCATCACAGGCTCGGAAAAATGAATCCGATGATATAAAATATGCTGAAAACGGAGAACGGTCGATGTGGCACGCAAACCGAGGCGACGAGTGATGTCCAAAAAAGGTGCGAAAAGAGACAGGGGAAAAATGAGCAACCGAGTTGACCATGACAACGCTCTCGTCGTGCTGATTCCAGTGGTGGAAACGGTTCGAAAAACGGACTCCGTATGGGGTCAGAATGGCCAAAACAAGAAAAAGTCAACTGACTATAAATAGTAAGTGGGTCCAACATGACATGTGTCATTTGTACTATTTGACTTTGACTAGTGATCAGAGTGGACCAGAGTTGACGTGGCATTTCTGGACGATCCGACTGGCCGATTTCAGATCCGGGAGATACGGGTATTCTGTCAAACTCATACCTGCACGTCTTTTAGTGTCGAGGGTTGGGTAGTGGGGTGGACCGCGGGTTTTAGGGGTGAAACCACGGTTGGGGACCGCGAGTTTCGGGGTGAACCACGTGGTTAGGTACCGCGTGTTCCATGGCTGGTCACGCGGTCAGGTACCGTGTGTTCCAAGGAGGAACACGAGGTGCGAGACCGCGATGTTAGGCCAAACAGGCGTGGTTAAGGTCCGCCGCTTTAGGCCTGACAGCCGCGGTTGGAAACCGCGGTAGGGAGCCCGAAAGCCGCGGTTTTGGACCGAGCTATGAGGGCGTCCCGGGGGGGGGGGGGAGGGGCTAGTTGATTGACATGAGTCGGATGAGTCTTCTTTGCGTGATTGACAGGATGCCGCAGGTTCTATGGAGAGAGCGAGAGATTCCTGATGAGATTATGACGGTGATTCGGGGGAATCGCCCTGTGCGAGCAGTACTGGGACACTGCGGACTACTAAAGTTCGCACATATACCTATGATACAGTCAGCATCATTACTGCTGAACCGACTGATTAGTTTTTGGGAGCCGGACACAAAGGCATTCAGAGTGCAGGGTGAGAGGGTGGATCTCTCTCTGACGGATGTATACTTGTTGATAGGGTTGCCCTGTCTAGGTAGGGTGGCGGATACTCGGCCACGAGTATCCGCGGACGTCGACATGGAGGACATGCTAGAGTGATACTGTGGTCGTGATGCTAGGGTGCATAGGAATGCACTCCGGGTGTTAGACCTACAAGATCCATCGATACAGGCTATCGCATCCTGCGTGGTTCGCGTGGTGGGATCCCAGTCACCGGAGAAGGTGTCTGGGGGGCAGATGCATCTAGTGGAGCACATCTTGGATGAAGTCTATTTTGTGTGGGGCCAGATGTTCCTGACCTGCGTTCAGCGGCAGCTGACAGCAGTGAAGGAAGATGGCAAGGGGTTTTGCTATGGTTCATTCTTATGTGCATTCTTTATGGAGAGGGTGCCCACACTGTGGCCGCGGGTGCCGATCAGAGCAGGAGGTTTGAGGGAGCCGCGGATGGTGCAGTGGGGTGAGATGATGCGTCGCCGTGTTGGTGGCGACGTTGGCAGATACTTTACGCAGGAGTTGTACTTGCAGTGGCTCCAGATACCACTGATGCTCGATGACTTCCCATATAGGGATATGGATTACACCGGAGATCCGGAGGCGCCACGGGTCCTGGACAGGCATGGGGGCCAGATGGTATGTATGATTTTTTCTTGCATGTTATGAATGTCAAGTTTTATATATGCTAGGTTATTGATATGCTGTGACTAACAAATGGGTAATCTGCAGATGTGGGTCCGAGGCCGCCGCTAGGGCATGTGGCACGGAGGGGGATTGTGGTCATTCCAGCTCTGCCGGGGCGGGGAGAGGTGCGGCGCCGGGATCCAGAGGTGACACTAGAGTCTGTACGGGCACTGCTAGATCATTTGCTGGTGGGGGTGACCGACGAGGGGTGGCAGGACGTCGATCCAGACGTGATTCAGGAGTGCATGAGAGCACCCCGGGAGTTTAGATCCATCGCTATCTGAGTGGCGATCTTGGTAGACAGGGCACGGGCACATGAGCCCGTAGGGGATGAGGACTTGCCAGAGGAGGAGCGAGGGGAGGACTCAGAGGCAGCAGATGCCGGCAGTGATGACGGGTATGACTCTCATTAGGGAGTACAGGGGACTGCCCCCGAGTTTTGTGGCTACGGCATGTATTATATGAGGCTTTAGGGATGTATAGCCATTTTTTGTATAGCTGAGTACAGGGGTACTCAGGACATGTATATCACTTTGACATTATATTTTTTGATATATATATATGCACGTGGATGCACCTTTTTTATGATGATGTGTTGGTTGTACGCACGTGGATGCGTTTTATGGTTTGTTATATGTTTATATTGCATGTGGATGCCAGTAATGTAGGATGTTGGGCACGTGGATGCCCCTTGTGTTGTTGATGTGATGCAACAGGATGTATGTATGTGTAGGCACGTGGATGCCCTTATGAATGCAAATGTGGTTTTATGTTTTATGTACATAAATGCCAATGTTGATGTTATGCAATCTTTTTTTGTTTATATATATATATTTGTATGAGATGTTATGGAATGATGATGCATGATGGATGATTTACATGGTATGATTGATATGCCAATCTAGGATAGTGTTCGCCATTTGGTCTGCGACACTATTTTGTGCTCTTGGGACATGAGTGAATGTTATGGATTCAAACTGTCGGCTAAGTTGTTTTGTGCGCAGGAATTTTCTAAAGAGGCAGGGATCACGCACCTGGTAACAGTTGTTGAGCTGGGAGTCAAGGAACACATGAAGGTGACGTATGCCCATCTAGAGGGCAACAGTCAGGAGACCGGTCACAGCATCATACTCTGCCTGGTTATTGGTAGCAATGCCTATGCATATTCCGTCAAGGTGAATCATCTCATTGGAAGGGGAATATAAGACCCATGCTACAGAAGCCATGTTGGGAGACCAGTGGCTTGCACCATCAACAAAGCCAGTGTACCAAGGTGGAAGATGGTCCATCTGTGGGAATGCAAAAATGAGGAATGTAAGATGATGGTAAGAAAGGTGAAAAACAAAAAAGATAACAAACTGTACAAGGCGGACCAATGAGGCCGCGGTTTCTTTTAGGGATAGAAACGCGTAAGATACAACCCATTACGGGGGTTGCGCAACGGGCGACCTTTGGAGTCAGCTAAAATATATGCCCCCTTTCCGAGGCAAGTTTGCACGATGTAAGGGCCTTGCCACATGGATTCAAACTTCCCCTTGCCGGTTTTGTCATGGGCTTGGTCATAGGCAAGGACGAGGTCCCCTTCGTGGAAAGTTCGAGGGTGAACATGTTTGTCATAACCGGCTTTGGAGCGGTTCTTGGCAGCTTCAATGTTCTGGAGAGTGGCATGACGGTCTTCATCAGCTTGTTCAAGAGACAACAAACGTTGCTCGAGGGGGGAGGTATCAGGGAGAAGCTCGACGGCAATCTGTAAGGCAGGAATCTGACACTCAATAGGGAGGACAGACTCGACACCGTGAACTAAATGAAATGGGGTAAAACCAGTGGCGGTCTTAGTGGAGGTTCGGTAAGCCCATAAGGCAGGGAACAGCATGTGGTGCCAATTGGACTTATGCTTGTCAACGGTTCGTTGGAGGATAGTCTTTAGGATTTTGTTGATGGCCTCTACTTGGCCGTTCCCTTGGGGGTAGTAAGCAGAGGAGAATTGGTGTTCATACTGGAGGAGGGTGGATAACTCATGCCAAACGGAATCTTCAAAGTGTGAACCATGGTCTGAGACCAACTGTTTAGAGACCCCGAATCAAGTGATAACATGATTAAAAAAGAAACGGGCAGCAGTATCAACGGTACAATTGAAGGTGGGCATGGCTTCCGCCCATTTGGTGAAGTAATCGACGGTGACAATGATGTATTTATGGCCATTAGCGGATGGGGGTCTACACTCCATGAAGTCGATGGCCCACTTACAAAAGGGACCAACGGTGACAACCGGGTGTAACGGAGCAGGTGGCGTCCGAGCCTTGGGGGCAAAAAGTTGGCAGTTATGGCAAAGCTTGACCACAGTGATGCAGTCGGTGAAGAGTATGGGCCAGAAGTATCCGGCGCGGATAACCTTTTGGGAAGTGGCCATTCCAGATAAATGGCCACCGCAGGCACCGCTATGACAGTCATTAAGGATGTGTTCAGCTTCCTCATGTGTAAGGCAACGATGACGAATGGTGTCAACCCCCCACCGGTAAAGGACATTACCTAAGAGGAGATATCGAGAGGCCAGGTGACGGATACGACGACGTCCATTACGGGTGACTTTGGGTCTGAACTTCTGTGTGCGAAGGTATAATAAAATATCACCGTACCATGGGTCATCAGACGAGATAGTGAACAAATGATTGTCGGATAACTCGTCGGAGATTTGTGGGGCCGGGAGACGGGAGGGGAGATCAGTGATGAGCTGGGTGAGCGCCAAGGCTTTGGTGCTCTTAGGGGTTTTGAACATGAGGTCATATTCCTGGAGGATAATGACCCACATAGAAACACGACCTTGCAGGAGCCGCCGAGTTAGGAGATAGACCATGGGGTTAGAATCGGCAATGACTGTGGTGTGGCTGAGCAAGATGTAATGTCACAATTTTTGGACGGAAAAGACTACAACTAGGGCAAGCCTCTCCTCATACGGGTAACGCAGGGGTGGTCCAGACAAGGTCTGGCTAACGTAATAAATGATGCACTCCTGATGAGAAGCGTCTTCTTGAACCAAGACTCTGGACACGGCATGGTCGGATGCCGAGACGTAAAGGATGAAGTCTTGAGAGAAATCCAGAGGGGAGATCAAAGGGGCTTGAGTGAGAGCTTTCTTAAGGGCTTCGAATGCAGCTTCTACGTGTTAATCCCACACAAAAGGTACGTGGGTACGGAGCAGGCGCAGAAAACCATGAACGGTAGTGGCCTAATCAGGAACGAAGCGTCGAAGGAAATTGGACCGCCCTTGCAGACTTTGGAGCTGCCAGAGCGTACGAGGAGAGGGAAGGTCTAAGATGGCTTGTACTTTCAGAGGATCAACAGTAATTCCTTTCTGGGAAACAATGAAACTCAACAATCGTCCTGCTGGAACGCAGAAGACACACTTGTGTGGGTTCAAGCGTACTTGATATTTGCGACAATGCAGAAAAACCTACCGAAGGTCGTTAAGGTGGTCCGATCGTTTCTGGGAACAAGCTGTAAGGTCATCAAGATAGACTAGAAGGATGTGGACCAAATCATGAAAGCAATAGGTCATGGCCCGCTGGAAGGTGGCACCAGCATTTTTGAGGCCGAAAGGCATGATGCGGTAGGCAAAGGTGCCCCATGGGGTAGTAAAGGAAGTCTTATACTGATCCTCCTTGCGGATTTGAATCTGATTGTATCCGGAAAAACCATCCATGAAAGAGAGGACTTCATGCCCCGCAAACGCATCGATGAGTTGGTCAATGAATGGCGTGGGGAAATTGTACTTGGGACAAGCGCAGTTTAAGTCACGGAAGTCAGTACATACTCTAATGGTGCCTTGCTTTTTGTTAACGGGAACGGGGTTTGAAACCCATGTGGTGTAGGCGATAGGATAAATGAATCCTGCCTTGCGAAGTTTCTCAATCTCGGCTTTGACAGCCGGGAGCTTTGAGGGATGAATGGGACGTTGTTTCTGACAAACGGGGGGAACGTCAAGCCATGTGTCAATGTGGTGCTCGATAATGGTGGGGTCAAGACCGGGCATTTAGGTATAGGACCAGGCAAAGACATCACAAAATTCTTGGAAGAGTTTTTTGTACTCCTCAATCTCTTGTTCACTGCAGGAGGCTCCTAAGGAAATGCATTCATTGACGTCAGGGGGGTCAGAGATATCGATGTGGATAATGGGTGAGATGTTGGCCATGTTACCCTCCTCGAAGGCATCAGGCGCAGGAATAGGATCCTTAAACCAGTCGACCTTAGTGGGGAGGAAATCTTTGGACTCAACTGTGAATTGGGTAGCTGTGCTAGAGGAGGCTTCTTCTGGGATAAAATAGGAACGGTGGTGCATGTCATCCCAAGGGTAATCCGGGGTAGTGAGGGCCTCAAGAATCTCCTCATCAGTACGGAAGGTTTGGATCGTCAAATCGGTTGACGAGGGACTAGTGGTTGAAGAGATCATGTAAATGGTATTAACCTCTCCGGAAGGGGAAGAGACTGGGGTTGGATCTCCTCAATCGTGGGTGGTGCCGTCTCAAGGTCCAGATTGTTCATCTCATAAAGAGCTACCCTGTAATCTAGGAGATTGGGACAATGGTGTGAGTAGTGCCCATAAACACCGCATATAGCACAAGGGTGATTGGTACGCAGTGATTTATCTTTAGGCTGGGGGGTGGGATCGAGTTTGACGACAGGAATGTTGGGGTCATCATCGAGCATTTGCATATGTTCCTGTAATGCTGGTAACTGAGGGCATTGATGAGTTAGGTGGCCTAACTCATCACACAACGAGCATTTGGGAGGAGCACGAAACACGGGGGGATTTTTTACTGTTTTGGGAGGTGGTACAGCACTGTAAGGTTGTGGACCTTTGCCCCCAGTGGGTTTGAGGGAAGGAAGAGGGTTCGTGGAGGATGATGGGGTAGCGACACTGGGAGGTGGTTCACTAGTAGTGACAATGGGTTGCACCGGCTGCAGGACGACATCAGGTGTCGACGAGCGAACGGGAGGCGAAAGATACCAAACAGGTAATCTTAAGGTTAACCCAGGGAGACTAAGGGTAGCCATGACCGGGGCGCTCACTACTCCGGAAGGAGGGATTAGGAAAGGAATGGTATGGATGGGTGTAACACCAATGTGACTAGGTACCAAAGGGGGTTTAGGCAACAGAGGCAGTTGATTTTTAGGAGTTTGTGTGTCATGGGACAGGGTACATTAGTGGGTGACGGGGGAGGAATAGATTGAAAGGTGGAGGTCATTGGCGTGTCTGAGTAAATGCCGGGCCCCGTAGAGGAAACCAACGAGGTGGGGGCACCAGAAACAGGTTGTTCAACCATTGGGAGAACATTTTCTGGTGCTGCGGGGGCATTGGGATCATAGTAGGTGAGTTGGTCAACCTTGACCACGCGTCCGTCATGAGGGAACATCATGGTGCGGAAAATGGAAGAGGCAACTGCCCGCATGGCATACATGTAGATGCGGCCAAGTAATAGGTTATAATCCAGTTGGGCATTGATTACCTCTATGTCAATAAGGACGGTTTTACCACCTAACTGGACGGGGACGTTGGGTAGGAGGCCTTGGGGCTAGGCCGAACGACCGTCGTAGGCCCATAACGCAGTGGTGGACTGCTGAAGAGGAGGGGATCCCAGCTTCTGCCATATGAATGTAGACATAACGCATGTCGAGGCACCTTCATCGATGATCCATCGATGGATGACAAGATTCTGGACGGAAACACTAACTTGGAATGCGAGGCTGGAAGGCAGACGGGGTTCGGATTGGTCCAAATCAAATGCCATCAAATTCGAATCATTTGGGTCAATAGTCCCAATGGCAGAGAGTAAAGTCTTGCGCTGGGAGGGGCAGTTTTTCAAGACTTCTAACGCAGACATGGCTGCGGGAGATTGGGCTAAGTCATCCACGATGTTGTAGTTTGACGTAGCGCGCGCATTAGGGTTATTGTTGATACGGCGAAGTGGGAAACGGGGTGCTTTGGGAGCACCATCTAGTGGAGGTGGAGGTATACGCAATTCCTGATCCGTGGGATGAGCGTTAAGGGTTTTCTCAGCAGGAGGGGCTTCAGTGGTGGAGCCATATTGGTTCCGGCGAGTCTGGAGGTTGACGTCAGTGGATGACATCATCAATAAGTGGTGGGTTCCTGAGTCAAACATGGGTTGATCAGGAGCAGCGTATGTGATCTGTTGCTGGGGGGCATCGGCTTGAGGAGGAGCCGCCGGCTGGGTGTTCACTACGCCTTGAGTGGTTAAGGGGTTTTGCAGCACCAAAGGTGGCTGCTGAGGTTGAGGGGGGTTGGGTAGCGCGTGAGGAGCTGCGTGTCCTTGGCAATGGGCATCATCAACCCAGAGTTGTCGAGCTCGCTCCAAATGGGGGAAAGCATGGGTGTAGTGGCCATAGACCCCGTAGATAGAACAATGATGGTTTGTTCACAAATTGGGGTTTTTAGCCTGCTTGGGTGGGTGATCAGGGTTTTGGTTAGCAGGGGCCGCATTATTATTGTCAGGGGGATTAGCCAGTTGACCAGCTTGGTCTGTAGGTTGGTTGCTCCCATGATTACGGCCCTTGCCGCGGTTCTGTTGGCCCTGGTTGCGTTGGTTGTTTTGGTTTTGTTGCGGGTTATGTTGGGCGTAAACTTGCCCTTGGGAAGCAGGTGGGTTCTGAGGTTGCGCAGGTGCGGGAGCAGGCTGCGGTGGATGATAGGCAGGTGGAGGCTACGCAGGGGCAGCAACTTGAGGGGGTTGCTGATATGGCTACGGAGCAGGTTGAGGGTTTGCCGCAGGGGCTGCCTATGGCGGGTAATAAGCGGGTGGAGATTGGGACGGTGCAGGGGCTGTTGCAGCCTGGTAGTGGTAATAAGGCTGAGGGGCGACCGGGCGAGCGTAAGCGGGAGTCGCATGACCGAAGCACTGAGGTGGACATGAAGGTCCATGGGAATGGTGGTGATGTGTCATAGGAGCATACGAGTTGGTCACTCCAGACTGGAAGGTGGCCCACGAAAGGTCGGGGCCAGGGCGAGGACGTGTTATGGAAAATGGTTGGGGATGCAAAGAAACACGGCCAATGATGCCGTCTGCAGCGTGGGATGCCCCCGGTGCATCGTGCCAGGAGGAATTGCTGCGAGGGGCGTCAGGTATAATGGTATAGAGGTAACCTGACTGGGTGTAAATGAGGTCGAACTGTTGGGCCTTAAGGATGGCCTCTTCTTCAGATTGGGGTCTTTCTGATGCCACATCCTTAGCAATGACAGGGAGAAGGGATTTGAGGAACCAATCTAGGAAGATACGGTCATCTAATTTGATCTTACACAAGTTACGGCGACGACGCCACTCATGAATGTGGTCCGTGATGTGGGTGGTCGTGTTTTGTCTGCAAGATAGGAGGATCTCGACGCCCGCATCATAGCAGACAGGTAACTGGAAGAACTGCAGGAATGTCGAGGCAAGGGAAGCAAAGGTGGCATGGGTCCCATGGGGTTGCTCGATATACCACTTGGCTGCAAAGCCAGTGAAGGTGCGCTGTAACAGACGAAGGCGAACAGAGTCATCCACTATAGAGTTAGTGGAACACCATAGATGGAAGGACATAATGTGGTTTTGAGGGTCCTCACCTGCCTTGCCCTCGAACTTAGGGATGTCCAAGGGAAGCTTGGTAGGCATATGAGGCCACGCAGGGTCGTGTCGAATAGGATCGTTGGTCAATCTAGCTAGGTCAGGCAGGTTGAGGCTAGCCATGAATGGCAAACTGGAAGAAGGATGTGACACAGTAGGGGTTTGGGCCAAGTTGGGGCTAATGCCCCCAAGTGGAGGGGCAGGATTAGGGATGTTGCCCCCAAGCGGGGGAACTGAGGTGGTATAGGATGGTCCTGCACCACCATGGGTAGTATGAGCCACTGATGGAGTGGGAATAGGTATTCTAGCTGTGGGAATAGGTGCAGTGAGGGGAGCTGTAGATGGGGGCCCCATGGAGGGCATACCCAAAATAGGTGTAGTAACTAGTGTAGTGGTGGATGTGCCACCAATGGTCCCTACCAAAAACGGAGTGGAAGTCATGCCAGCCATGGGGCTAGTAGGGGAAGTGTAAATAGGGTTCTCAGACTCTGCCTCAGAATCAGAGGTAAAGTAAGGAGCGTCAATATCTGGTGACGGAGTCCTATGCCACTGATGAGTGGAGTCAAGTGACAAGGCTCTAGATCTATGATAAGTGGTGTCAAGTGATGATGATCTGTGTCGATGACATGTGGTGTCAAGTGAACCGTGCTGTGGGGGCTCGCCCCTGAGGCGCCGAGAATGTCTCAGGGACTCAATGGTGACAGATGCGGTCAAATGTATGTGGGTTGAGGTGAGTAAAAAACAGCTCAAAAATCCTAATGCAACCGAGTGTGCAGAAGGAGAGCTCAAAAAACAAGGCACTCAGGCCAACAACCAACTCAAAACACCCACTGTAACAGCTGTGCTACAATAGGTGGAGTATCAACAAAGATGGTCAGAATACCAACAAGTAGCAGGTTTCCTAAAAATGAAAAATGGTGGACTCACTAGACCAAAGGGAGGTAAAGGAGCATGCAAACACCTAACTAAAAGTATTCTGACTCAACTAGACATATCCTCTGCAAGGTGATGAAATCCAAGTCAGACAATATGAATAGGAAATCCAAGTGGCTAAGGTATCCCCCTACCGGGAGGGACACCGGGTAGTCAATCCTAGAAGAATGGAAACTAAGATACCCCGTTCATGACATGTCCAAAAAGGTGAATCTGCCATTTGGTCCTTTTACCGCAATACCCCTATACAGGGATATCCCGCGAACTGCAAAGGTAGCCCTTCGGTTACTGAATGGAGTGCGGTATTCCACTCAAGCCTCCGGAACCAGTCTCCTGACTTCAACCCTCCTAAGGGAGAGGCCCTCTAATAAAATGGTCGTGACTATGCCAAAAAGTACTAGGGGATTTTGGTTCCCTAACTGGACAACAACTATGTCTCCAGTGTAATAACCGAGGGGTGTTATTGGAAGCCTATCCCCCCGATCCTACCTAACTACAAAGATTCTTTTGTGTTCCCCAAGTGGGGTTAGAATATTGGTTGAGTTAAGTATTTTTTAAGGCTCACTTGAGTTATGTGTCAGAGTGTGTGCTCGTGACGTGATGAACCCAAAATAAAGGTGCCACAAGGGGGGCAACTTTCTAATTAACAAAACTGAAATTTAACATGCAAAATTTTCTGAATTAAAATACTTAAAATTTTAAAAAGATCCTGTAAAGGGTACAGAAATTATGTTGCAAAAAAGGCTGTAGGGAAGGATGGCTGCAGGTTGACAGATGGCTTTGTAGATGCAGAAAATATTGCAGCAAAGGGGGCTGGGCTCAAAACTGGAAAAAATGCAGAGATCAGACCGTGGGTTTGCGGCGAAACTGAGCAGTCGGACCGTGGATTTGTGGGAAACAGGCGCGGACAGGACGCAGGTTTTGGGCCGACAGAGGCAGTCGGGCCGCCGGAAACAGGGGAAAAGCCGCAGTCGGGCCGCCGGAAACAGGGTAAGAGCCGCAATCGGGCCCCCGGAAACAGGGGAAAAGCCGCAGTCGGGACGCCGAAAAAAGGTTCACAGACGCAGTCAGGACGCGGGAAGGGGGATGAAAGCCGCAGTCAGATCGCAGCAAACAGGCTGATTAGCCGTGGTCGCACCGCAGGTAACAGACTTGAATCCGCCGGCAAGGCGCCGGAAACAGTATGAGAGCCGCGGTAGGGTCACAGGTAAAGGCCTGAAAGTCGTGGTCGGGACGCGACTGCAGAGGGAAAAGTTGCGGTGTACGACGGTCGAAAGGGACAGCCGAAAGGGAAAAATGGGAAATTATTGCAGAAAACTAACATTTTTTAAACGAAAACCAGAAATTCAAACCTAGGGGAGTCGCCAAAACTGTAGCTAGGGTTTTACCCCTAGCTTGTGCGAAAGAGCACCTACTAAGGAGAAGGGACTCCTTAGTAGCAGTTCAGTAAATAGTAAATTAAATGCTAAACAATGTGAACTTCTAAACTAACATGAGCATTAAGAAACATAACAAAACATGTAATAAAAATGGCTTTTTGTATTAATATTACCTCCAAAGTGAAGGTTGATGAAGCTCTTACAATGTCCAAGAGGGTTGCTCCAAGCTCCAATGTGCTCCTTCTCTTTCTACAATGGTGGGAATGGGCCAAAAGGGGCTCTCAAGGTGAAAGTAGTTCAATGGTGAACTAGGGTTTCAAGAGAGATTTTGGCAGAGTAAGGGTATACTTGATTGTGGATGTGAAATAAGGGGTCTCCATCACCTATTTATAGTTTTTTGGTGGTGGAGTGCTGACCCATGGTTTTGGGAACCATATGGTTTAGGGCAGTTGTATAGGGTTTTTTCCTCCTTTTCCTCATTATTTTATATTTTTTATTCCCTTTTTAAAGGGTTTTTGCTCTTTTAAGAGGAATTTTGGATATTTTTGGAGGAAAAAGGGGTTTTTTAGCCTTTTTGAGGCTTTTTGATGGTTTTGTGGCCTTTTGGAGGCTTTTTAGCGGTATTTTTAAGATTTTTAAGGGAAATATGGTAGGAAAATGGACAAATGAGCCATGTAATGGGGAAGATGAGGTAGTGAACACTTTTTGGGTGTTAACACCTATTTATAAAATCATTTTTGGGGAAGAATTGTCTAGAGTGCTACCTGAAATGAAAACAATGATGCAGTTGAAGGATGAACTGGTAGTCGGTGACTGGTTTTTGTTAAAAGAAGCTACAATTATTAGATTGTATGGTTTTGTGTAGGATCCTTATCTTCTACCCGCTTTTCTGAAATTGCGGATCTTTGCTCTTGAATTTATCAGATAGAAATTGGCCCTGGAAGAGATGCAATTCCTGAAACATAAGAAGAGCACAGATGTGAAATGTCCTTGGAAGGTAGGGCCTTTCATTGTGAAGAATAAAGAAGCTTTGTCAGAGGTGGAAGAGTTATTGAAGTCGCTAGGGTTCAAAAAAGATGTGACCATCAAATATGACCCCTTGCTTATAATTTCCAAGAGAAGGAAAGAATGTAACCTCAATGCTTTTGAGCATACAGAACCAGAAGGTGTGCTGAAAGGGCGAAATTTGTTGTGTTGGGAACCCAAGGTGAAGGAAGCAGTGGAGACACAGGGAGGAGATCTCATGATTTCCGATTTAATAATAGATTTAGATGAAGTGCCAGACACCATGGAGGAGGGCTGAAAAAGAGACTTAGAAGAATTCATGGATATGGATACTGAAGAAGGTAATACAGACAACCAGCCTAAATTAGAAGTATAGGATGATTTAGTTGTTGCGGCTATTCAAGCTGAGTCAATTGCTTCCCCAACTAAAGAGGAGCTAGTTGTTGCAGTAGCTCAAGAAGGATTGACTGTCCAAATGGATAGTGGAGGGGAAGATGATGAGGAATCTTCAGCTCTTGAGATCCAGGTTGTAGAATACAAGTTTCAAGAAGTTCAAGAGGGAGATGTCGGTAATAAGTTTCGGTCGAAGGCCGACCTCTATGAACAATACAATCAAAACAAGTGAGCCTGGGCCCAGAGGTTGTTTGATTCAATGCCTATCACTAGAGGTTTGTCTAAGACTTCCTTTATGACTAGCAGAAGTATAAATGATAAAATCTTAAACTTAGCAGTATTGACGGAGGATTGAGTGACCGAGACAAGGATCAATTGGCAAAAGATACCAGTACCAGATAAAATCCAGTTTCACGAGCAGGTTAGTGATCTTGTATATGATGATTTTGTGAAAGCAACATTGAAAAGCAACAACTTGCTGGTTACCATGAAAAAGATAGAAAACCAATTAAAGCAGGAGAAAAGTGAAAACTGAGCTCTTCAAAATCAAGTCAAAAAGGTACAATCTGACCTAGTTATAAGCGATGGTGGTGGTAAAAGCATGAACAAGCGGATGGCAGAGAAAGAAAAGCTGATTCTTAAACTACAGAAGAAGGAAAAGGTTTCAATTATCTGGCTAATCGAACCTCCCGAAGAGACAGACTTCGAAAAACAAAAAGAAGGCTTGTCTAAGGAAATAAGTGAATGAAATGCAGAATTGATGAAGTTTTTAGAGAATGAAGATACCTAGAAAAGAGAGAGAATAAGCTTAGAAAAGCAGCTTGATGATTTGAAAACTAACTTGTCCAATTTGGACATGCATCCTAGCAATATGAACGAAACTGGGGAAAGCAATGGTACCGACAATCTTGTGCAGGCTATGTCTCATGTTAACCTGAAAGATGTGGAAATCAAGGAGCTGAGAGAAAAAGCTCAAAGGTTCCAAGAAGAGAGTAGTGAAAAGGAAGAAGATCTGAAGGTCCTCCAAAAGAAGCACAAAGAATTAATTGACATCAATAAAAATCTCACTCATCAGATTACCGGGAAGGCCGCTTTACAAGGGTGCAGACATTTGGTGTGGGAACAGATCACTAAAGAAGCTGAGAACTTTAGACCCTATTTAGAGTTCATGAGAGTAAAAGAGAAGACCATTAGTGACACTATAGAAGGTTGTGAAGTTGCAAAGGAGACCCTAATCCAAAGGCCTAAAGAAACAACACTAAGTGCCATCACTTTCCTGAATGATCTATCCGAAGAAGAAAGGATTAAGCTGAATATTGGGAACCAAATCACAACACTTGCAATGGCATGAAGGGTCCTGCGAAAATATGCACAGATCAAGAGTGTGGAAACTAAAGTCGAATAAATGAAGGGACAAGTGGCAGAATTCAAAGTGTTGTTTGATAAGCTGGTTGAAATGGGGTTACCTTCGTTTTGGAAGGGTTACCAGGAGATAATCTCCATAATGCTTATAAAAACCCATTGTGGGCGATAAGGATGGACCATACAAAGTGCAAACGTATGAACCAGCTTCTTATAGGAAAGGCTATGATGGAGTTGGTCGAAGAGGACTTTGAAATCTTGAATAGGTTGATCGCCATTGGCAAAAGGATTCCCCCATTTTCCTACACAGAGCATATCAAGATACGAGTGATGGTAAAGGAAATGGTGGACTATGACCTCCCACCTGCAGACCAATGGGATGATGTAGAAAAGTATAGCAGATTGCTATACTATCTCCGTCTTCCACAGTGATATTTGACTTTTTTATAGTTGTTGAGGCTTCTTTGGAATCTGGGACTTCTAAGAAACTTTCCTATTATTTGAGAAATTTGTAGTATTTTTTTAGGTGGCTATATAAATAGCCAGCTAGAACTATTATTTTACTATCTTTACTTTTTTACTTGAAGTAAATGTTACTTAGTAAGAATACCAATGGATTGTAAGAAAGCAGTTAGGCCAGTTTCTACCTGTTTTCTGTTTTGTTGTGATAGTGGCAAAACAACCTGAATGAGGTGTCACTCTGATATAACTGTTTTTGGTTTAGATGAGTCGAGCAAGAGGACTCCCGGCATCTATATATGCGATGTAATAGAATGATAAAGTGTTGAAAACTTTTATGGTAATTTTTGTGTATTGTTCTGTAAGACATTTTGAGCTATATTTTGAATAAAGATTTGCAGAGCTGAGCTGATGTTTTCAGGGCTTCTTGTGTAACTCATCTTGTAGTCTGTTCCTTCTTTTTCCATGTGAATTGTGTATCTCATTGGTAATTATAGTCTGTAACATTCTTTCATACTTGGTACAGTGTGATAGCTAAGTAGAATTCATAGAAATTATGCTCTACTTATCTTTTCCAAGTATTCCACCATCACTTTTCTGCTAAAATTGATTTAGGATTCATTATTATATGCCTTATGTCAATGGATTGTCTCTTTCTCTTCTGTTTCACCAATTAAAGTCACTTTGACTACGAGCTGTTTACTATCTCACCCCTGTGTTAATGCATTTGTGAAGCATTTGTAAATGAATTTTCAGAGTTTGTTTAAATGTGACTCCATTTCCCAAAGAGAGATTCATATGTTTCAGCCAAGCTATGTTTAAACCATTTTGTTTCCCACATAAATCTGATCTTCTGTATTGTTGCACTTGAATATCTTGAATGATGAATGCTGGTGCATGTTTTCATTGTTTACAACTTTGATTATTCCAGTCTTTCATAGATCTGTAGAGAGAGCCCTCTTAGACGAAGCTGGGTCAGTAGCTTAAGTCTAAAGATTGGTTAGTGGTTACCCCTGTTTTCCCTCTCCGACAACCTAGGGGGTCATTTTGGGTGTTAACAGGCATCTTCAGTGTGAACGCGCATCTAAATGGGAGTCTGTTTGAATACCATAGCTTGCAGAATGAAATCTATTTGGAAAACAAGTCGATAAATGCTAGATTAATGTTAATAAACCACAAAATAATGATAATTAATCAAGGTTTATGTGATATTCAAATAAGTTCATACCTAGGTTTGATTGGTGGTCTGAATGGAAAGAACTATGAATTAATACACCAAAAATGACAAAATTAATGCCAACAGAGCACGTTTAATGACAAAAAATGATGATAAAATTGGGCATCAACCATTGCTGGAGTGATGATTGTAGGAAGCTAAATGTATTGTGAATTCTTAGATGGATAAATTAGATTAATTTTAGCCATGAGATGATTTTGACTGAGCAGATAGGTAGGATGATTGATTTTTATTTATTCAATTAGCTACTTCAGTGTTTATACATAGATTTTGCTAATTACCTTTGAAATAAAAAGACTTCCCTGGGTTGACAATTTATATTGAGCATCCTGTGTGTTAGTTGTAATTGATTAGCATATAGGGTGACCAATATTTTACTGTCATTGCTGGGGATGGTAATTGATAGACATAGATGGTAGTTGATTTATTGATTTCATTAAGCTATGATTATTTGAAGCATGCATGAATACGAGAAGAAAAACTCGGGAACCCCCCCAAAATACTAACATTGCAGGTGAAAGAGCTCGTGGCAGTAACCAAGGTTTGGGAAGACATACATTGATTGATGAAATAATTGCCAAAGGTGATTCCTCTACCAGACTACCGCGGGAATCTTTAGGAAGAGGAAACTTCGTTCTCCCTAATCTTGAGACTTCTGCATCAACTGTGGAGAAGGCAACGGGACCTTAAACTCCCATTCCTGAGAAGAAACCTCCTGAAGACAAATGAAGTGCTGCAGGTGCAGTGGGCCAAGAGGAAATGTATCGACTCAATGAGTGCTTAGTGACCAAGGAAGAGTGGATAGAACATCATCGAGAAGCGGTGGAGGAAAGAAGGTGAGAGGAAGAAAGGAGAAGAGAAGATTAATAAAGAGAAGAGGAGGAAAGAAGAAAGGAAGAAGAAGAGGACCAGGGGAACATGGATAATGAAGAACATGGAGACCGCAATGAATGCCACAATAACCATGAAGAGGAGGTGGAAGATAATTAGCATGGTGACACTATTGTCACACTTGAATTGTCTATCCTCCAAGCACTAGGGGCGACCCTCTAAATATTCATATGAATTTCTCTTTGAATTTGATATCCTCTATCACATCTACGACTATACCTCCAGTCCACAGAAATTGAATCTATTTCCTGCAACTGTCAAGGGAAATTCCCTACGTTGGTTCATGAGTTTGGGTCATGAGACCATTACTACTTGGGATCAAATGAAACAAACCTTCCTTTCAAAATATAAAGAGTATTGTAGAACCAAATATATGAAGAAAGAGTTGTTTAAAATGGTCCATAAGGAAGATGAGAGCTTGGAAGATTTTGTTGAGAGATTGTTATATAATTTACAGAGGTCAAGTCATGCCGATATTGGGAAATATGTACTCAAGATTATCTTAGTGTGTGGGATCAGAGAATATTTCCTGCACATGTTGATATTGTTGGGAAAGGGGGATATCTCAAAAGAACACTTTTAGAATATTGTCGACTGATGTCAAAGATATTCAAGGGGATCCTCTAGAACCAACAAGCGGGACAAAGAACGAGATAGAGATGTCTTCACTAGGACACAGAAGTCAGCCAGTGGAGGAGACACTCGAGCAGTAATAGGCAACCTTCTCGATAATTTTAAAACAAATATGATGAGATCCATCTCCTCAGAGTTTGTGTTGGCACAAGATTAGTCCGCAGGAAGTGCGGAAGCCAACAAGCTGTGAAAGGAAGAATCCGTGGAAGGAAGGGTCATTTGTGGATAACATGGAAGCGCGGAAGTAGTTATTTAGTTAGAAAAGGGTCATGTGGACCATTTTGTAACCATGTAGTTTTGTATAAATAGGAGAATGATTGTAAGGGGTAGGGGATCGCATAGAATGTAATTGAAGATCCGTTGATGGATAGAGGTATCTATGTTGTGATTTTTGGGTTGTTTTGTATCCACAATATGATGTATTGACTGTTTCTCCGAAGGTCACTCCACGGGTTTTAATGAATGCATGAAGATGTTCAATTATGGTTTTATATCTGTCTTTGTTTCTGTTGAATGATGGATGCGAATGTTTGATGGAATGTTTAATGCTTTCTGGGTTTAGTAATCGTTGTTTATGCTAATAAGTAATCATATCATGTTAATGTGAATATCTGTAATGTGTTGATGTTGCGGTTGATGAATCTGTGAATAATGAAATGTTAGCATAGTGCGAATGATATGATCTCTGGTTTCTACGAATGCAATGTATGTTTGATGCATGTCCTCAACTCCACTGTGGAAACTTGGTTCCTGCATCCCCCTTGTGCATCTCAGGTGAGACTTTATTCACTCTGTGAGTGTTGCTGGAAGGGTTAACATCCTTCTAGGACAATGCATAAGGGAGTTTGGGTTGGTGTTTGTTGATGACAGTGTGCAGTGAACCCCTATTGATAGTGAGTGTGTCAACAAATGGTTTAGTTGCTGGGATCTTGAGGATTAAGGGAAGAGGATATGATGTGGCACCCTGACGAAACCAGAGATCCAAGAGTGGTTTGACAAGAAGATAGAGGAGTTCACAGAACGAGAAAAGAAAAACCCCAGACATGCGATAAGCAGTTGGTTACAGAAGTACATTTATTCAGACATCCATGAAATATTTTTGTGTGAATTCCTAGTACTGTTGCACGAGTGGTTAGCGCATCTAACATTCCAGAAGCACGATTTACAAGAGATTGAACCTAAGTGCTGGATGCCAAAACTGATTCGACTACTGAAACGTGTTGACAACACAGTATAAAGGGCTGTCGATTTTTGGGTGGATAGTATCCTGGAGAGGTATATCACTGAATTTGCAGTAGACACGATTAAGTCGTACAACGATGAAGAGAGAAATTTCTTCAGGGTACCAAGGGGAAGGTTCTTGATATTGCTAAAACTGTGGATTAAGATGCTCATGTGTGAAAAGGGAATTTTGAGGATGACTTCTAATGAGTAGAAAGATCAGTGTGCGAAGGGTGTGGGTATCACGTGAATGCAGATCTGATAGAAATATGTGGGGTAGATTGACATGAGTGATGATGAGTTTTTATGGGAAGTTGATGAAGAGTGTGGTAACTTGAGGAGTGGAGCGATATTCCGACATCCTGAGAAGAAGAGGAGGGCTGAGAGAGAGTCTCCTGAGAGGATTGGAATATAAGGCTATGAAACAACACCACAAGGGAGAAAGAAACCCTATTGCGACAAGGATGGTTATCGGGCTACCCCGGAAGCAGAGGAGACACAGATTGTAAGTTACAACATACCTACAACCCCGTGCACTACCCATAATTTCACAGGAGGAAACCCAAGTTATTTGCAGAATTTCCCTACGTGTAGCAGTAAAAGTAGTGCATCAGTAAACAATAATAGTAGGAACGTTAAAATTGAAGACGACGTAAAATTGCCCACTTTCAAGGGAAATGGAACCGAGGATCCCGTGCATTTTTGTTTCTATGTGAAGTAGGTCCAGGATGAAGCTATTAAACAAGGACATCTAGCGACGACCCTTAAGGGCTGTGTGCTAGATTGGTTTATGAAGTTTACGAGGGTTCCGACTAGAACACCATCCCATTCATTAGCACAAACCAAAGCAGGAATGATTGATGAATTCCGGAAGCCAAAGTCAGAATCGTGGTATGTCACCGAGTTCAAAGAAATCAAAGTAAATTTACTCTACTTGGCCGGGTGTACCAACTTCCCGTTGAAATTAAGGGCATGAAGACGCATGAAGACTTTGATGTAATTGAAATCATGGATAATACCAGTCCTTACCCAATGCTGTTAGGGATCGACTGGGAAACTGATAACCTAGTAGTTATCAACTTCAAGAAGCAGACAATGTCATTTGAGAATCATGAGGTGAGGGTCATCGCACCTTTGGATCCTTCTGAAGGGAAGCGATACATTGAACCGACAAGAGATGAATTCATAGAGGGATGGGATAGTCTGTACTTTATATCTGAGGATTACATTAATCCTACTGCAGATCGAGAATTGGGATGGCATAGTGTCAATTAAGCGATGTCGGGTTCAGAGGAGGCGCTCGAGAATTTGTAGAGCCGGATGCATGAAGTGTCATTTAGGAGATGCGCAAGGATCACACAGTCACTATGATGGGTAGCCACAGAAGAGTGTGCATTACCAAGATATGAAGGTTTACCCAATCTGATCACTTTTCTCACTGAGTTTGACGAAACAGTGGTGGAACCGCAACATTTATTGGCCTTGGAGGAATCCTTGAAGGCTACTCCTGCACACTGGTGGGAAGCGTACAATCATAATATCACAACCTGGCCACTATGTTTCCACCTAATGATGGTTAGGTTCGGCGATGCGGAAGGATGCAGCGGAAGGAATTTTGACAGCAGAAGTGACCCAAAGGCACATTTGGGAGAGTGCAAAAGAAAATGGGGCCTACGAGCAAAAGACGAATGGGTACATGCATTCATTCACACTTTGGATGAAGTACCACAGAGTTGGTATGTCGCAGCAGAACTGTGACACAAGATGACTTCTTGGGAGCAACTAACAATTGAATTCATCCAAACATTTTGTTTCTCAGATGAGAACCCCTTCATCCATAGTGCGCTACAGGTGATCAGCGATAATATATTTGAAGTAGTACTGACAGAGCAACCATTAGAACTTTGGTGGACTGCGACACCAGAAATGATGATGGAATGCCACAATATCACAGGGGAGCCAGATGATGAGGACGATCCGAGGGATACGCATGTGCCAGAATCAGAAGGTAGTCGTAGTGTCGAGGCACCAAAAATTCCTTCCGACAAATTCCAAGAACCACTCAAGATAAAGAAAGTCAACATTGGGTTGGAGGAGAACCTGAAGTTTGCAAGTATCATGGATTATTGGGAACTCAACTGTTGCAAAGATGATGGATTTGTTGTATGAGTTTCAGCATCTGTTTTCAATGAAATTTTCAGAGATGAAGGGAATTTCTAGGGACTTAGGAGAAATGAAGATCCCCCTGAAACCCAATGAAAAACCAGTCAAGCAGCGGCCCTACCAATTGAATCCAAGGCACAAGGAGAAAGTGCAGGCCGAAATTGAAAGGATGCTGGAAGCAGGCATCATAGAACTTGTAGAATAATTAGAGTGGATTAGCCCGATGGTGGTCTAGGATAAGAAAATTGGGGAAGTTTGAATTTTTGTCAACCTGCGGAATTTTAACGATGCATGCTTACACAACTCGTTCGCCACGCCATTTATGGATGAGGTGCTCGAAGGCATAGGAGGTCAGCAAATATACTCATTTATGGATGGGTTTTCAGGTTACCATCAGATAAATATTGCAAAGGAAGACAGGCACAAGACAACCTTTGTCACTGAATGGGGATGTTTTCAGTATACAGTGATGCCATTTGGCCTGAAGAATGTGCCAACGATCTTCTCCAAACTAGTTATTGCTGCATTCAAGGACTACATCCACAAGTTTATCATGGTCTACATGGATGATTGGACAGTGTATGGATTGGTAAAGGATCATGTTGCAAACTTGAGGTTGATGTTGGAGAGATGTCGACAGAACCAAATTTCATTGAACCTGAAAAAGTGCATCTTCTGTGCTCTGTTTGGGATTTTGTTGGGGCACATTGTCTATAGGGAATTCATGCTTGTCGATCTAGTGAAGATTGATATTATTTTCAACCAACCACCACCAATGATGGTCAAGCAATTGAGAGCAACACTGTGCCACACAGGCTACTAGAAGAATTTTATCAAAGGGTATGCCGCAATCACATCACCAATGGAGAAGCTGTTGAAGAAAGATTCCAAGTTTTAGTGGAATGAGGAATGCCAAAAGAGTTTGGATATATTAAAAGAAAAGCTGGTTGCCGCACCCATATTGGCATTTCCAGATTGGAAAAGGAGTATCCGCCTTAAAGAAATTATGACACTACTTGTTAGGGGGGCACTTCAAAATGTTCACCAATCACTCTTCCTTAAAATACATGGTTGTTGGTTGTCGATCACCTTCTTGAGGTTTCCAGTGTAGACCCAGGTACTTTGCGGTTCAAGGAACCAACAAAACCCCAATTCACTGGTCGTTTGGAAACAGGCTGCATGTAACCTGAGGTCTCACCCGAGGTGAAGCTGGAGGGGGTGGTTGCGGTATCAAGTTTCCACAACCGGGTGATGTGATGGGGGGAAAGCTAATAAGCGGTCCAACAGCTTGCAGGTTGCGCGGATAGATAATTGCACGAACCTTCTGTTTCGCATCAGATACTTCAGCGTGCAACTTTGCCTTCAGCGCACAACTGCACTCTCACCTCTAATGAATGTGCGATACTGGATACCTTTGCGTTACGACAGTAAACTATCAAGAGCTACCTCGCAACAACTTTCAATGACTCGGCGCATCCATGAGACTACGCGTTCTTGCCAGGATGTTCAATTCTAACCATTCTACTTAACGTCTTTTATCCCTTTACTCCATTCAAGTCTTATTAGTAATTTATGGATGGTTTAATAACATTCGTCACTGCACACTCCAACGCTGCACTAAAACTCAGTGTTCACTACTTTGACCAATAGATAGCTTCATACATTCCAATCGACAGATTCATACATGATGAATACTTAAAAGTCCTCTGCGCATGCACTACTTAACATATTATTCCCATTCACTGTGGCGAATAGATATAAAAGCAATCACTTACAGAAGTTTCCAGCATTAAACGTACATACATACCAAGCAATTAATCAATCATCACATAACACAGAATTTAACGTGGCTCACCCCGCGGATGGAGGCTATGTCTACAAGAACGGTTGTTAATATTTCTCTTAATGGGAAGGGTACAACAGTTCTTAGTCTACGCACTCAGCTATAGACTCTCTTCTCGCTCTGAGATAGGTCTCTGCGCACTTAGCTGTAGAGCCTTTACAATGGTTGTCTAAGCTTAAGATTCTACAATAATCGACACTTAACCGAAATGAAGAGTTCATCAACCCAACCAACAACCCTTTCCCATACAAAATCATGCCTATTTATAGATTATGCACATAGGCAAATATTTTCAATTCGTAAGCAAAAACCCTTAGGTCTACAAAAACGGCGTGTCTAATTGCCACCCTAGTTGTCACCATCGACAGCTTACTCCACGTGCTCCAGCTAGGACACTCATGGGTCACATGCTCTTCTGATAGCCGTAGTCCTCCAAGCGGTTACAACTACATCATGGCCTGTCCCTTTCCACTCCTTTGCCTGCCTGTCACCATCGGTGTTGTGGCCTAGCTTCTCAACTGCTTGTCGCCACACGTTTGAACATGTCACTTTCATCTTCCATCCACCTGTTCCTTACCCAAACTAGGTCATATCCTTGTCTGACCTTTACCCATGTTCTGCCCAAAAGTAGCTTGTGCGCTACTATGCGCATCGTCCTACTGCGTGACCGTGCCTTAGTCATTGCCCTCGTGTGACACGTGCAAAACCTCAAATTGTTCATCCCCTACCACCATGCACAATGCGCTTTCACCAAAAATCCTTTCTCTTCCTGCCGCAGCACGCACTACGCAATTATAAGAATTGCCTTTTCTTCTGCTACAGCGCACTAGGTGCGATTTTCCATACTTGTATATTTTTCCATCCCACTATTAGTTTTTCAGAATTTACTTCAATCTGATCTAGGATTTTTACTGAGAGAACAACATGTACAACATATCTACAACATATCAATCATGGACACAATAATGCAAGCACACAAGAGACACAGAGTTTACTTGGGGAAAACCATAAAGGTGAAAAATCCCAATAACTTCCTTAGAGATAGATAGAGCAATGATACATACCAAGCATAAGAGATAGACATCTCCTAGAAGTAGCTTCTCCTCCTCCACAAGTGCGTCACTCTCCAAAGAGTGTGTGTGAGAATAGAATGATCAAATAGAGTGCCTCCCTCACTCTATTTATACTTGACTTGACTTCCCTAATAACCTTTACTAGGTCGGCCTTAACTTAACCACATAACATAATGCTAACTGGGCCAACCCCCAATAGGGTGGTCTAATAACCCTTTGATCCACATGGCCAACCCGCAATAGGGTGGTCTAATAACCCTTTGACCCACATAACTTATACAGGGCCGACCCCAACAAGGTGGTCTAATAACTCATCAAGTGTAAGTTACAACACTTACAATATAAATGACGACATTTCTGTATAGAGGAATAATAACATCTCTATAGGAATACAATATACATATATGTGAAATACATTCTGAAGTTACATATACATAAACACTCCCTCTTAACTAGGAAGGTATTTCTCGACACAGGTATTCTAGCACAAGTCTTCTCCTCTAGATCATCATCAACAAATCATCGTCATCATCATTGTTGCTGCTATCTTAATCAATCTTTGATCTAATTGTCATAGGAAGTTCTACAGAGCCAGTCCTTTTTCATACTGGATGTAGGCCCACCACCTACAGGTCTTCATCATCATTGGGCATACTGTGGAATCCTTAGGACTTATTACGTGAGTCAACAAAACCTTGAAAGAGCATCCCAAGATTGATTACGAGCACACAGCTCAACCTATCAGATCTCCCAAGACCTTTTACATGCTACTGCATAACTTGTCCACGACCACAGAGTATCATCCTGATACTCATGATCATCGTTCACCAAGCACAACCCAGATGCACATCACACAGCACTTACATCTATGCCATGGGAGAACACATCTACAACCATGCAAGAATGGCACAGCACTTATATTGCAGCCATGGGAGAACACATCTACAACCATGCTCAAATGGCCCAGCACTTATATCGTAGCCATGGGTGAACACATTTACAACCATGCTTGAATGGCCCCAACACTTATATTGCAGCCATGGGAGAACACATCTACAACCATGCTCGAATGGCCCCAGCACTTATATCACAGCCATGGGAGAACACATCTACAACCATGCTCGAATGGCCCTGGCAATTACATCACGACCATGGTAGAACACATCTACCAACATGTCGGAAAATCCTAGCAATTACATCATGACCATGGGAGAACACATCTACAACCATGTCCGAAAAGCTCATGTGCATTTGTGTCTTCAGAACTCATCACACATAATCCAACTGATTATGTAATGTATCCACCTGATACATGTCATCACATATGATCATCCTGATCATCATCACTGCATCATCTTGATGCATGTCATCCAGAGTATCGTCCTGATACTCATCACACATGATCATCCTGATCATCGTCACTGCATCGTCCTGATGCATGTCATATGGTGCAACATCCTGAAGCTCGTCATCCATGATCATCCTGATCATACAATGCATCCACCTAATGCATACCAAGTATCTACCTGATACATATCATCATACATGATCCACTTGATCATATAATGTATCAACCTAATACATACATAGATACATGATCCACCTGATCATACAATGTATCCACCTGATATATATCAACATACATGATCTACCTGATCATACAATCATATCCACCTAATGCATATACAGATACATGGTCCAAGCATCCAACCTGATGCATATATACATACATATAAATGATCCAACTGATCATATCTAGCATCCAAAATGATGCATACAGACATAAATGATCCAACTGATCATATCCAGCATCCAACATGATGCATACATACATAAATTATCCAACTGATCATATCGAGCAGAAACTAGAACATCATGCTGATGCTCATCATCCAGCGCTTACATCCATATCCATGTGAAGGGTCCTCCTTCCACCATGCTTGGAATGGACTCATCAAATGTCTCCATCACTTCTTCCTCGAAGTGTCATTGATCTGAAGAACAGCAAGCCTCTCTCTCAAGTACTCAAACTTCACTTTGGCTAGTGGTTTCGTCAGTACATCTGCAATCTGCTCATCCGTCGCAGCATACAAGAGCTTCACTGCTCCTCTCTGCACCATATCCCTGATATAGTGAAATTTGATCTCAATGTGCTTCAACCTGTCGTGGAACACCGGGTTCTTAGACAGCTTCACACAACTCTGGTTGTCACAAAATATACTAGTAGCCTCCAGCGGGAGATCAAATAACTCAGACAGTAGCTTTCGGAGCCATACTACCTCACAACTAGCCAAACATGTTGCAACATACTCTGCTTTGGCTGTACTCAGTGCTACTTAGGATTGCTTCTTGCTAAACCAAGAGATCACACCTGATCCCATACTGAAGCAGCACTCAGATGTGCTCTTCCTATCTGCAGCACTGCCTGCCCAATCTGAATCAACATAACCCTGTAGGTTAAACTTTTGATTCGCATCATACTTGAGCCCATAGTCAACCATAACCTTCAGGTACCTTAGAATATGCTTTACAGCAACCAGGTGAACACCTCTGGGATCCATCAGGAACTGGCTCAATGTGTTCACTGCAAAGCAAATATCTGGTCTAGTGTTCGTCAGGTACATCAAGGACCCAATCATCTGACGATACATAGTGACATCAACTGGATCAGATGAAGCATCACACAGAAGCTTCAGGTTCGATTCCATAGGTGTGGCCATGGCCTTGCAGTCCATCATCCCAGACCTCTTCAGGATCTCTACTGCATACTTCCCTTGTCCAAGGAAGATTCCATCTGCACTTTTCCACACCTCCATGCCTAGAAAATAGTGCATCATCCACAGGTTCTTCATCTCGAACTCGGCAGCAAGCTTCCGCTGCGTTTCGGCAATCAGTCTATCCTCACCTGTAACAAACAGGTTATCTGCATACAAACGTAGTATCACTGGATTTCCTTCCTCAACCTTGTAGTAAAGGTTGGAATCCCCTTTACTCTTGGTAAATCCCAAACTAGATATAAAGCTGTCTATCCTACCATACCAAGTTCTGCACATATATGACTTCCCGTCATGTGTCTCAAAACCAAGTGGCTGCTCTACATACACTTCCTCTTCGACTACACCATTCAAGAAAGCTGTCTTGACATCCATCTAGTGTATCTTCCATTTCATCACTGCAGCCAGGGTATGTACTGATCTGATGGAAGTGTACCTGGCTACAAGAGCAAAAGTCTATTCCCTCTTTCTGAGAGAAGCCATGAGATGCAAACCTTGCTTTGTATTTTTCTATGCTACCATCTGCAGCATGCTTGATTTTAGATCAACTTGGAAGTAACAACAGACTTCCCTTCTGGTTTTGGGACTACATCCCAACCATCATTCTTCATGATCGACTGGTACTCCTCGATCATGGCATTTTTCCCGAATCCTGGGAACTTCAATATTTTTAATATCTTCAATAGATAACTTTGTTGTTGAACAAATGTTGTAGTCCTTCTTTTGTAGGTGATGATATATGATCTTTCCTACAAAACAAGTTAAATTGCATGATTAGAAAACATCTCATAGTTTTCAGAACAAATTCTTATATATAAATATGTCATACAGTCATGCAATTATCTTAGCCAATGCTTCAATACAACATTTATCCATATCCCATAACATTCTAGATGCCTTCAAATCTCTACCAGAACATTGTTAAAAGTGTGCACAACTCCCAACATGTCAGCAAAGAGGTTTCATTCTAGATAAGTAGCAATGGAATGTTGTACAATGCCATAGGCAACTTACCCATGTATATTAGTAGTATACTGTTCATCAATGCAATTATTCTAATATGCACATCCTAATTCTAGGAGCATCAGTATATACACTATTGAACAATATTATTTAAACAATCAAATATGTAAGAAATGATAATTCAAATACTTATCTTTGTTTGTTTGTTGGGTGGACTCCCTCTGAATCTTTGCAATGCCATTATGATGTGGATTGTGAGAAGTGGTCGACTCCCTCTAAATATTTGCATTCTTGCAGAAACTACTGGAGTGTGATCCCTCTTGATAGTTGCTTCCTGTATTAATTGTCCTTGAACTTATATCCATCCTCGATCACTATGCATGCTTACAAGTATCATTATTGTGATATCCTCGAGATCTCATACATAATCATACATTTATTAGTATATTCTCAATACTATCAAAACACAATAATCTTAAGCATGTATAGTCATGATCATTTCAAACAGATATAATAAGCATTAGTATTCAAGGACTCCTATGGTTAGTCATATCATAAATTAGGGTAAGAAACATAATATGCCTACACCCGTGATTACTCAAACCTATACTTTCATGACTCTTCTGGTTAGTCATATCATCAATTAAGGTAAGAAACATAATATGCATACACCCATTATTATTCAAACCTATGAATAATCATTATCAATCATGCCATGTATAACTATATAAGAGATTCTAACACAAGGTAGGATTCTAACTTGATATAGGAAAAACATACCTGGATTAATATGTTAGCTGGTTATTGTCTAACATACCCACATGATGTCTTCTTGTTCTCTTAAGTAACTTGTGCTAGTAACCTGCATATCTCATAGGTTAACCAAGTTATACATACCTCATAAGTAGATCTTCTATGTGTTCCATGGCAATGGATGAATATTTGTCTTCATGTCACCATGATCATATGTTCTTGAACTAGAACATGATTTGTCTTTCTTGGTGTACCTTTCATGTTAGCGGACAACATAAACCTCATACAACACCATAATGCATTCGTACAATCATAAGTGTCAACACCCTAATCAATGAATCTCTTCTATCATGCATTCATAATTTTATTAAGGTGATACGACAAGTCTAAATTTAATCAAGATTGTACTAACCATAATAATATGAAGACAAACATACCATAAACATAATCATGAACAAATCTTGAAACATAGCTGGATAAGTCATACCTGTCGAGATTGCTTGTAATCTTCTTATGTAAGGCCTTAGCCTCATCTCCCTCTGAAACAGGAACTTCTTCACTTATGAAGGTGACCAATCCATTCTCTTCTAGGATTAACCCAATCCACTTGATTTGCAGGAACTAGATCTGGAGCTGGATTAGGGTTTGTAAAGGAAACCCTAGAAATTCAAACTTTGAATTTCAAACTTCTGAAAGGATAGAAAGATGTGCCTTGATGAGATGATCAAGCCGGTATATTCAAAATTTGAAAACTGCAAAGTTTCACCCCTCAAATTTGCCTTTGAAACTTTCAGATTCACTAGACATGACCCCGAACTAGGGTTTGATAAAGCCCACCCTTCTTCCCAATCAAAAGTTTCGATCCACAGCTCTAATCTTCTATTTCTGAGGAGCTTCTAGCCGTGGTCACAGATTTAAAAAATTCCCACTTTTGTAGAAGCCCT
This sequence comes from Larix kaempferi, assembly GCA_027924585.1. Lineage (NCBI taxonomy): Eukaryota > Viridiplantae > Streptophyta > Pinopsida > Pinales > Pinaceae > Larix > Larix kaempferi. The sequence continues at coordinate 282,606 of BSBM01000844.1, read as the reverse complement.
AATTTTCCACTTTTCCGATCAAAGTCCCGAACTAGGGTCTGATCAAGCCCGGCCTTTTGCCCAACCAAAAATTCTGATATTGGTCTCTAAATTTTGATTTTGATGAGTAGCATTCAGCCATGGTCTTTGATTACAAAAATTCCATCTTTCTCTGAAACCCTAAATTCACGAAGCCATGAATGAAGGTGCTAAAAAATAATCATGTTTTGACATAAATATGTACCTGATTGTTTCTGGTGTAACTACAAACTTTCCAATCCAAAGGATCTGAAACTTCTACCTATGGTAGCACGACTTGTCGTCTTTCCAACCCCACAGGTCTAACCTCAATTGGATTCTCTAAGAGAGAGTTATGCCAAGTGTCGGCAAGTGATGTGTTTATGGGATAAAATGGGAGAGCGAACTTGTACAACGTGCCACGTGTCACTGGTTCAGTTTCGGCCTCTAAACAAGTTACCTGAGAAATTGCAGTTCGTTCCCTACCTGTCACGTTTTACTAAATGTCATTTGGAGCTTCCTAGCTCAAGTTATGACCTTTTTTCCGAGGTCACCTGTTTATGACTCAGATCTAGAGGAGGCAGAAACCCTAGATTGTACAAATCATAAAACACAAAGTACAATGAACTAGAAGTTTTCCTTTGGACATAAGGTACATGGGGATCTGATATTCAACCTGTAAAAGTTTCAGATCTGAAAACTTTGGAAAAATGGATTTATAGAGAAAGTGCTACAATGACTGGATTTTGCTATATCAAGCCCTAACATCGCAAGTGCAACAAGTGTCCTACATGCCATACCATGCCTTCTTTCAGGCTAGCTTTGATACCATGTTAGTTTTTCAAAATTTACTTCAATCTTATCTAGGGTCTTAACTGAGAGAACAACATGTACAGCATATCTACAGCATATCAATCATGGACACAATAATGCAAGAACACAAGAGACACAAAGTTTACTTGGGGAAAACCATAAAGGTGAAAGACCCCAATAACTTCCTCAGAGATAGATAGAGCAATGATACAACCCAAGCATAAGAGATAGACATATCCTAGCAGCAACTTCTCCTCCTCCACAAGTGCGCCACTCTCCAAAGAGTGTGTGTTAGAATAGAATGATCAAATAGAGTGCCTCCCGCACTCTATTTATACTTGACTTGACTTCCCTAATGGTTTTCACCAACTAAACTCTGTGTCTCTTGTGTGTTTGCATTATTGTGTCCATGATTGATATGCTGTAGATATGCTGTAGATGTTGTTCTCTCTGTTAAGATACTATATCATATTGAAATAAATTCTAAAAAACTAACATGGTATCAGAGCTAGCCTAAAAGAAGGCATGGTATGGCATGTATGACACTTGTTGCACTTACGATGCTAGGGATTGATATAGTAAAAACCAGTGATCATAGCACTTTCGCTATAAATCCAGTTTGGCAAAGTTTTCGAATCTAAAACTTTTACAGGTCGAATATCAGAACCCCATGTCCCTTGTGTCCAAAGGACAACTTCTAATTCGTTGTACTTTGTGTTTTATGATCTGTACAATCTAGGGTTTCTGCCTCTTCCAGATCTGAGTCATAAACAGGTGACCTAGGAAAAAAGGTCATAAGTTGGGATAGGAATCTCCAAATGAAATTTCATAAAATGTGACAGGTATTGCACGGACTGTACTTTCTCAGGTAACTTTTTCAGAGGCTACAACTTAACCAGTGACATGTGGCACACCGTACAAATTCGCTCTCTTGTTTTATCCCATAAACAAGTCACGTTGCGACACTTGGCATAACTCTCTCTCAGAGAATCCAATTGAGGTCAGACCTGTGGGGTTGGAAATATAACAGGCCAGGCTACCACAGGTATATGTTTCAAACCATGTGGATTGGAAAGTTTGGAGTTACACCAGAAACAATCAGGTACATATTTTTGTCAAAACAAAATTATTTTTGAGCACCTTCGTTGATGGCTTTGGGAATTTAGGGTTTCAGAGAAAGATGGAATTTTTGTAATCAGAGACCATGGCTGATTGCTACTCATAAAAATCAAAATTTAGAGACCAAGATCAGAATTTTTGGTTGGTCAGAAGGCCGAGCTTGATCAAACCCTAGTTCGGGACTTTGATCAGAAAAGTGGAAAATTAGGGCTTCTACAAAAATTGGAATTTTTGCAAAAGCCCTGATTTTCCACTTTTCTGATCAAAGTCCCGAACTAGGGTTTTATAAAGCCCGAACTTCTGTGACCATGGCTAGAAGATCCTCAGAAAAATAGAAGCTTAGAGCTTTGGATCAAACCTTTTGATTAGGCATAAGGGTGGGCTTTATCAAACCCTAGTTTGGGGTCATGTCCAGTGAATCTGGAAGTTTCAAAGGCAGTTTTGAGGGGTGAAACTTTACAGTTTTCAAATTCTGAGTATAACATCTTGACCAGCTCAGAAAGGCACATCTTTCTATCCTTTCAAAAGTTTGAATTTTTAGGGTTTCCCTGACAAACCCTAATCCAACTCCAGATCCAGTTCCTGCAAATCAAGTGGATTGGGTTAATCCTAGAAGAGAATGGATTGGTCACCTGCATAAGTGAAGAATTTCATGTTTCAAAGGGAGATGAGGCTAAGGCCTTTCATAAGAAGACTACAAGCAATCTCGACAGGTATGACTTATCCAGGTATGTTTCGAGATTTGTTCATGATTAAGTTTATGGTATGTTTGTCTTCATATTATTACGGTTAGTACAATCTTGATTAAATTTAGACTTGTTGTATCACCTTAATAAAATTATGAATGCATGATAGAAGATATTCATTGATTAGGGTGTTGACACTTATGATTGTACTAATGCATTATGGTGTTGTATGAGGTTTATGTTGTCTACTAACATGAAAAGTACACCAAGAAAGACAAATCTTGTTCTAGTTCAAAAACATATGATCAGGGTGACATAAAGACAAAGATTCATCCATTGTCATGGATCACTTAGAAAATCTATTTATGAGGTATGTATAACTTGGTTCTATAATGGTTAACTTATGAGATATGCAGGTTACTAGCACAAGTCATTGTAGAGAACAAGAAGACATCATGTGGGTATGTTAGACATAACTAGCTAACATACTAATCTAGGTATGTTTTTCCTATATCAAGTTAGAATCCTACCTTGTGATAGGATCTCTTAGATAAGTATACATGGCATGATTGATAATGATTATTCATAGGTTTGAATAATCATGGGTGTATGCATATTATGTTTCTTACTTTAATTGATGATATGACTAACCAGAAGAGTCATAAAATTATAGGTTTGATTAATCACGGGTTTAGGCATATTATGTTTCTTACCTTAATTTATGATATGACTAAACCATAAGAGTTCTTGAATACTAATGCTTATTATTTCTATTTGAAATGATCATGACTATACATGCTTAAGATTATTGTGTTTTGATAGTATTGAGAATATACTAATGAATGTGTGATTATGTGTGAGACCTGAAGGATAACACAATGATGATACTAATAAGAATGCATAGTGATTAAGGATGGATATAAGTTCAAGGACAGGTAATCTAGGAAGCAAAAATCAAGAGGGAGCACACTTCAGTAGTTTCTGCAAGGATGCAGATCTTCAGAGGGAGTTGACCACTTCTCACAATCCACATCAGAATGGAGTTACAGAAAGGAAGCAAAGACTGAGAGGGAGTCAACTCTACAACCAAACAAAGATAAGTATTTTGATGGTTATTTCTTGCATATTTGTTTGTTTAAATAGTATTGTTCAATGATGTATATGCTTATGTTCCTAGACTTAAGGTGTGTATTATGCATATTAGAATAATTGCATTAATGAACAATATACTACTAATTTGCATATGATGGGTAAGTGGCCTATGGAACTGTACAACATTACATTGCTACTTATCTAGAATGAAACCTCTTTGCTGACATATTGGGAATTGTGCACACTCTTAAGAATGTTCTGGTAGAGATTGGAAGGCATATAGAAAGTTACGGGATATGGATAAATGTTGTATTGAAGCATTGGCTAAAATAATTGCATGATTGTATGACATATTTCTTTATGTGTAAGAATTTGTTCTGAAAACTATGAGATGTTTCTAATCACGCAGTTTAACTTGTTTTGTAGGAAAGATCATATACCATCACCTACAAAAGAAGGAATACAACATTTGTTCCAGTAACAAAGATATATATTGAAGATACTGAAGATATTGAAGTTCCGAGGATCTAGGATGAAGTAATGGAAGAATGCCATGATCAGTCGATCATCAAGAATGATGTTTGGGATGTAGTCCCAAGACCTGTAGGGAAGTCTGCTATGACTTCCAAATGGATCTATAAGATCAAACATGATACAGATGGTAGCATGGAGAAAGACAAAACGAGTGATGAAATAGAAGATACACCAGATGGATGTCAAGACAACCTTCTTGAATGGTGTAGTCAAAGAGGAAGTGTATGTGGAGCAGCCACTTGTTTTTGAAACACATGACGGGAAATCATATGTGTGCATGTTAAAGAATGCCTTATATGGTTTGAAGCAAGCTCCTTGGACTTGATATGGTAGGATGGATAGTTTCCTATCTAGTTTGGGCTTTACCAAGAGTAAAGTGGATTCCAACCTTTACTACAAGGTTGAGGAAGGAAATCCTATGATACTACTATTGTATGTGGATGACCAGTTTGTTACAGGTGATGATAAATTGATTGCCGATACCAAGAGGAAACTTGCAGTTGAGTTTGAGATGAAGAACTTGGGTATGACGCACTACTTTCTAGTCATGGAGGTGTGGCAGAGTGCAGATGGAATCTTCCTTCGACAAGAAAAGTATGCAATAGAGATCCTGAAGAGGTTTGGGATGATGGACTGTAAGGTCATGGCCACACCTATGGCATAGAGCCTGAAGCTTCTGTGTGATGTTTCATCTGATCTGGTTGATGTCACTGTGTATCATCAGATGATTGGGTCCTTGATGTACCAGAGGAACAGGAGACCAGATATTTGCTTTGCGGTGAGCACATTGAGCCAGTTCCTGACAGATCCAAGGAGTGTTCACCTGGTTGTTGTAAATCATATTCTGAGGTACCTGAAGGGTACAGTTGATTATGGGCTCAAGTATAATGTGAATCAAAATTTTAACCTATAGGGTTATGTTGATTCATATTTGACAGGAAGTGCTGCAGATAGGAAGAGCACTTCTCGGTGCTGCTTCAATATGGGATCAGCTATGATCTCTTGGTCTAGCAGGAAGCAGTCTTGCGTAGCACTGAGTATAGCCGAGGCAGAGTATGTTGCTGCCTATTTGGATAGTTGTGAGGCAGTATGACTTAGGAAGCTACTGTATGAGTTATTTGATCTCCCGCTGGAGGCTACTGGTATCTTTTGTGACAACCAGAGTTGTGTGAAGCTGTCTGAGAACCAACTTTTCCACGATAGGTCGAAACACATAGAGATCAAATATCACTATATCAGGGATATGGTGCAGAGAGGAGCAGTGAAGCTTCTGTATGTTGCGACGGATGAGCAGATTACATATGTGCTGACGAAGCCACTAGCCAGAGTGAAGTTCAAGTACTTCAGAGTGAGGCTTGGTGTTCTTCAGATCGATGACACTTCAACGAAGAAGTGATGAAGACATTTGCTGAAGCCATTCCAAGCATGTTGAAAGGAGAATCCTTCACATGGCTGTGGATGTAAGCGTTGGATGATGCTCCAGTTACTACTCTGTATATGCATCAGGTGGATGTTGGAGATGATCATTTGGATCATTTATATGTATATGTATGTACGCATCATGTTGGATGTTGGATATGATCAGTTGGATCATTTATATATATGTATGTATGCATCATGTTGGATGTTGGACATGATCAGTTGGATCATGGGTATGTATCTGTAGATGTATCAGGTGGATACATTGTATGATGAGGTAGATCATGTATGTTGATATGTATCAGGTATGATGAGGTGGATCATGTATTTGTATATGTATCAGGTGGATACATTGTATGATCAGGTATATCATGTATGATGATATGTATCAAGTATATACTATGTATGCATCAGGTGGATGCATTGTATGATCAGGATAATCATGGATGACAAGCTTCAGGATGTTGCTCCAGATATGCATCAGGACGATGTAGTGATGAGTATCAAGACAATACTCTAGATGATATGAATAGGATGATGCTATGATGATGATCAGTTGGATTATGTGTGATGAGTTTCGAAGACACAGATGCACATGACCTATCTAGACATGGTTGTAGATGTGTTCTCACATGGTCGCGATGTAATTGCTGGGATTTTATGACATGGTGGAAGATGTGTTCTCCCATGGTCATGATGTAATTGCCAGGGCCATTTGAGCATGGTTGTACATGTGTTCTCCCATGGCTATGATATAAGTGTTGGGTCCATTCGAGCATGGTTGTAGATGTGTTCTCCCATGGCTGCAATACAAGTGCTCGGGCCATTTGAGCATGGTTGTAGATGTGTTCTCTGATGGCTGCAATATAAGTGTTGTGCCATTCCGACATGGGGGTAGATTGGTCCTCCCATGGTCATTGATGTAAGTGCTATGAGCCTTTCACAGATGGTGATAGGTTGGTCCTCCCATGCTGGTGAATGTAAGTGTTGTGTGTGTGCATCTGGGTTGTCCTTCGTGATACTATGTGGCCATGAACAGGTTGTGCAGTAGCATGTAAAAGGTCCTGGGAGATACGATAGGTTGAGCTGTATGCTCATAATCAGTCCTGGGATGCTCTTTCGAGGTTTTGTGACACACATAATAAGTCCTGAGGATTCCACAATATGGCAAGTGATGATGAAGACCCTTAGGTGGTGGGCCTACATACAGTATGAAAAAGGAGTGGCTCTGTAGAACTTCCTATGATGAGTAGATTCAGAGATTGATTGAGATAGCAGGAGCAGTGACGATGACGATGATCCAGAGAAGAAGAATTATGCTAGAAGTCCTGTGTCGAGAAATACCCTCCTAGTTAAGAGGGAGTGTTGATGTATATGTAACTTCAGAATGTATTTCATATATGTATATTGCACTCCTATAGAGATGGTATTATTCCTCTATACGGAAGTGTTTGTATTCCTATAGAAATTTTATTATTCCTCTATATGGAAGTGTCGTCATTTATATTATAAGTGTCGTAACTTATACTTGATGGGTTATTAGACCACCTTGTTAGACCAACTTATAAGTCATGTGGGTCAAAGGATTATTAGACCATTCTATTGGGGGTCATCCATGTGGGTCAAAGGGTTATTAGAACACCCTATTGTGTGTCATCCCAGTCAGCATTGTGTTATGTGGTTAAGTTGAGGCTGACGTAGTAAAGGTTATTAGGAAAGTCAAGTCAAGTATAAATAGAGTGCGGGAGGCACTCTATTTCCTCATTCTATTCACACACACACTATTTGGAGAGTGGCACACTTGTGTAGGAGGAGAAGTTTCTACTAGGAGATGTCTACCTCTTATTCTTGGGTTGTATCATTTCTCTATCTATCTCTAAGGAAGTTATTGGGGTTTTTCACCTTTATGGTTTTCCTGAAGTAAACTCTGTGTCTCTTGTGTGCTTGCATTTTTGTGTCCATGATTGATATGTTGTAGATATGTTGTACATGTTGTTCTCTCACTTAAGATCCTAGATCAGATTGAAGTAAATTCTGAAAAACTAACAGGATGAGCTGGAATTCCTGACCACTTTGATGAAAAAACACAAGGGAGCCTTCGCGTGGGAATATACAGATATGAGGGGTATCCCCATCATTCTGTGTACCCACCATATTTACATCAAAAGCAACTCTCAGCCAGTGTGCCAACCTCAACGTCGAATGAACCCAAATTTAAGCGATATCGTGAAGGAAGAAATCCAAAAAATGTTTGAGACAGGGTTTAACTACCCAATTTTAGGGAGTGAGTGGGTTTCCCCACTCATGATTGTACCTAAAAACAATGGAAAATGGAGAGTCTATGTATATTATAGAGAATTAAATAAAGCAACGTAGAAACACCATTTTCCTTTACCTTTTATTGATCAGGTTTTAGACACCTTGTCTGGGAAGAAATTCTTTTCCTTTTTGGATGGATTTAGTGGTTACAATCAGATCTAGATAGCCCCCGAAGATCAAGACAAAACCACCTTCACCTTTCCCTGGGGCACCTTTGCATACAGGGTGATTCCTTTTGGGTTATCTAATGCACCAACCACATTTCAGAGAGCTGTGATTGGGATATTTTCTGAGATGGTTAACGATTTCATGGAAATCTTTATGGACAATTTCACTCCATACAACAGTACTTTTGACGAAGCATTGAAGAATCTAGAAAGAGTTTTAGAATGATGTCAGCAAACCCACTTTTCTCTGAGCACTGAAAAGTGCCACATGATGATGGACGAGGGTGTAGTTCTAGGACACTTTATCTCTTCTGTAGGTATCCAGGTATGTCCAGTGAAAATTAAGGTAATTGCAAATATTTCCACTCCTGGAACACAGAAAGAGGTACGTAGCTTCCTTGGTCATGTTGGTTATTATAGAAAATTTATAAAAAAAAATTCCAAACTTGCTTCTCCTTTATTTACTTTATTGATGAAGGATGTACAATTTGTCTGGAAAGATGCATGTCAAGGAGCATTTGCAAAGCTCAAGAAAAGGTTTTCCACAATGCCTATTCTACGAGGACCAAACTGGTCTCTAGCTTTTCATATTTCCTCTGATGCTGTAGAAACTGCTATTAGAGCAGTGTTGGGACAGTAGGAAGGTCATAGTCCATATTAAATTTATTACATCTGTAAGAATATGGCCCCTGTTGAACTAAACTACACTGTACAGAAAAAGAATTCCTTGCCATTGTTTTCCATCAATAAGTTTCGTATTCCACTTTTGTGCACACTGATCGCTCAACCATTAAGTACTTAATGAATAAACCTATCACTAATGCTAGAGTAACTAGATGGTTGTTACTATTACAAGAATTTGACATTACTATTATAGATAGACCAGGAAAAGAAAATGTAGTTGCTGATTTTCTTTCTCAACTTACTAACAATGTTGATGATGCACAAGTTGAATATTATTTTCCTGATGAACATTCATTCGCAGTCTCAGCTTATTCCCCATGGTACGCAGATGTTTCTAACTATTTGGCCGCAAGAAATCTTCTAGCACACTTATCAAAAAGATTAAAAAGAAAGATCATACAACAGAGTGCTAGAGACTGTTGAATAAATGGACATCTTTTCTACATAGGTCCCGATTTGGAAATCAGAAGATGTGTAAGGGAGGACTAAATTTATAGTATCTTGAAAGCTTGCCACAATGAGCCCTGTGGGGGACATTTTGTTGACAAAGGAACTGGTCATAAGGAATTAGGGATGGGATATTTTTGGCCAACGGTGTTCAAGGATGTGAAGAAATATGTTCAGGATTGTGACAACTACCAAAGAATGGGCCAGCCAAATAGATTAGATGAAATGCCTCTCCATCCACAACTGGTGGTTGAACCTTTTGATAGATGGGCTCTGGATTTTGTAGGGCCTATCAACCCTCCTTCGAAGCAAAAAGTTTATATCCTACTTTGCACATATTACATGACCAAATGGGTGGACGATGTAGCTTTGGTCAAAGCTAATGACCAAGCTGTAATGGATTTCTTATATGAAGAGATCTTCACCCGTTTTGGAGTACCCAAGGAGATAGTTATAGATGGAGGACCGAAGTTTGTGTCCATTAAATTGGAATCCCTGTTGCAGAAATATCACATTTAGCATAAGATAACCTCGTGATATCATCCACAAAACAATGGTCAAGTTGAAACCACAAATAAGGTAATTGAGGCTATTATGAGAAAAACGGTGAAGAGTCAACACAAGGATTGGGCTGAAAGACTTCGAGAGGCATTATGGGCATACCGTACCACATGGAGCAACACTACAGGTTTCTCCCCATACGAATCAGTGTATGGTAAGAATAGTGTCTTTCCCATTGAATTTGAAATTAAAACTCTAAAGACAGTCATGGAAGCAAACCTAGACTTGACAGAAGCTCAGAGGAACCCATCGAATCAATAAATGAACTTGACGAGAAGCACACAGCTACTGTGCATCAGACAATGTTAATTCAACAACAACGCTCTAAATGGCATGATAGGTTCATAAAGAAGAAATTCTTCTACGAGGGAGACTGGGATTTACTACATGATTCACGATTTAAGAGGGATTTTAAAGGCAAGTTACATACAAGATGGCTAGGACCATACCAAATCGGCAAAGTGTTTGACAATGGAACAGTCCGCTTGACCACAATTGATGAAAACCAGACACAATTATTCGCCAACAGTCATCGGCTGCGACTGTATCATAAACCGATTTCAAATATTGCATTCATTTCACATTTTTGAGCTAATCTAGATTATCAGATAACGCAAGGGAGAGAATATTTTCCTGCTCCTCCGAATTCCTAAACTGCAATTTCCATACCAGAATCTATATATAAATAAATTGTTGTTCTGTTTTATTTATATTTTTTTTCTTTTACGCTTTGATCGGTTTGATTTTGAGTAATGTGTACAGGAATCTACTTGAGGACCAGCGGTCTCGACTGGGCCAGATGATTGCAGGCATCCTAGCTTATTTTCCTGTTATGAATAACTCCTTGAATAAAATGAACAATTTAGCAGCATTAACCAATCAGTCGAATATTTTCCAAATTCCATTTTGCGCAGCTGCGACTTCGCCAAATTCTTCCCATTTTCCCTAATTGTGTAGCTGCGACTCCACCAAATTCTAACCATTTTCCGTATTTGTGCAACTGTGAATCTGCCAAATTTTTCCAATTTTTCCTATTTGCATAGCTACGACTCCGCCAAATTCTTCCTATTTCCTTATTTGCACAGCTACGACTCCACCAAATCCTTCCTATTTCCCTATTTGTGTAGTTACGAATCCACCAAGTTCTGCCCATTTTCCCTATTGCGCAGCTGTGACTCCGGCCAAATTCTGCCTATTTTTCCTATTTGTGCAGCTACGACTCCACCAATTTTGTCCATTTTCCTATTCTTGCAGTTGTGACTCCACCATATTTTTATTCTATCAGCTGCGACTCCACCAGACTTGGTCTACTTCTCCTATTTGCGCAGTTGTAACTCCGCTAGATTTATCCTATACAGCAGCTACAACTACGCTAGACTTGGCCTACTTTTCCTATTTTCGCAACCATAATCCTGCCAGATCCCTCTTATTCATCAGTCACAACTCCACTATATTGTCCATTTCTTGAATAATGTTCCCACCAACAACTCAACTAGGCTCCAATTTAGATGAGTTATTTCACATCTCCAACCACAGTTTCGCCAAGAATGTTAAAAAGGAATTGTCCTACCACAGATGTCTGCCAACATGGATGTACTTGCCTTCTCAATTGGTAGTGTCAAACTCATAGCAGCACATGTGAAATAATGTTTCTAATTGATGGATGTGATGACAAAGTCAAACACTTCTGGAAAGTTACGGCTCAGTTCACATTTCAAAGATACGAGTTCTGACCATGTACATGATTAGGAATAAAATTAATATGGACATAATAGTTATGCTCTGTCTTTAGTCGCCATCAGCAACCTGTACCTAGGAACATGTCAGAATTAGCACTCGTATCCATTACATGACTGTCACCTTACCCAATCCGTACCAAGACCTGCCAATTATTCCATTTTCATAAGTGTATCAACTTTCCTAGATTACCCAATTCCAACTTCAATTGTTCGATGAATGTTTGTATGTTGCAATTTCCACGTCTGAATTGGTAATATTTGCATTCACCATCAGAACTATGAATGAAATGTGATATAGGTAATCCAGTCCGGCATGAACCTGAGAACATAGAGGCCCTGCATGAAAATGCGGAGGTTTTCGACATCTTTGAAGAAGCTGGGTGGACTGTGTATTTTCAATGACTGAATGGTTTTCACAGACAGACCACATTATAGTTTTCCCTTAACCTGACTGATACTCATTCTGAGGTCGGGGGATTGCATATAGATGTTATGGAAGCAGTTGTGGAGAAAGTTACTGGTTTTCCTCAAGTTGGGAGGAAATGGTTTGGATGGAAGGCGCAGAATATGACTGCAGTGGTGGATTTTCTTGCATCCGGTGAGAATGTTCATCCAATAGGCCATCGAATAGCATTGGAATCATTATCTTGGCCTTACGATCAGGTTGAAACCTTCATAAAGAAATACATTTCTTGTGAAGGCAGGTACAAAACTATCTATCTCTCTAAGTTTCCGCTATTGTCCCATTTATGCCATGGTAATCTACTTAGCATGCCATTTTATCTTTTGAGAGCCCTACATTACATGGATGGTTATGTGAGAACAGCCCCACATCCACTTTCTTCTATCACCAATAATGGATTAATTAAATTATTAATCTTGAGGTCACTAGCGCAGCAAAACCAGACGTGGGCACAATTTCTTGCTGGGGCTGGGATAATTCGGGAACATGCATTAGGGAGGGGAGGTATTGAAGTAGAGGAAGAGGACTGGAGTCGCACAGATTCAGTCGGGGGAGAGGTGAAATGTCAGAAGATCAGGATCAGAGTGTTCAGGAGGGACCTGTTACAGCAAAAAATCTAGAGGAAACAATTTTAATAACAGAAGTTGCGGCAGCAGCAACTGATGCTGGAGCAGCTGTAGAGATTCCTACAGTAGAAGATGTGGTTGCAGAAGCTACATTAGAAGAAGAAATTTAGGAACCAAACCCTCAGTATCAGAGTGGGATCCTGGGACACAAACCTGAGTCACGAGAGGAAGAAGATGCAGAGGTTTTTAACATTGAATCTTCCCCTGAATTAAGGGGAACCATAATTGAGGATGAATAATTGGTGGTTGAAATAGGGAAAGATAATGAATTGGGGAGTGGTTCGTCTATGCCACCCTCAAAAAATTTGGAGACCCTTCTGTCACACCAAAGAAGAAGAATATAAAACGAGAAGGCCAACCATCTGTGCAAGAGAAAAGAAGGAGAACTATATCTGTTACAGCAGCAGAAGCGACATGTGAAATGGGGGAAAGTATTGAAATTCCCATTCTTACACCTCGATCACCCACTGTTACACAAGAACCTGCTGCAAGTGAACCCCAAATTGAAAATCTATCTTATGAGAATGAGTTTTTAAAGGAGGAAGTACAAATGCTTCGGGATGAATTGCAAAAGTGGAAGGAAGCATGCAAAAAGTAGGCAAAGAAGAATTTGGATACTCTGGTTGAGGCTACAGATCAGTTAGAGAATTCACCTTTTATTTTGGAAGCTGGAGAACATTTCAAACCAATATTTTCAACATGTGGGGATGTACTTAAACTTGTAGGGGGTAAAGTCACAATGGTGAAAGAATCAACATGGAAATTTGAAAAAGCAGAGCAAGAAGAAGGAGAATTACCTACAGTGGAGAAAATGGAAGAGAATGATCCAGAAACGGACACAATTAGTGATCAAGAGCTACAAGAGGAGGAAGAAATACAATCCCACCAATCTAGAGACACCGAAACCCTCCCAGATATACCTCAGGACTTAAAGGATCTTGACATGACCCCAAGACAATCTCAGGATATAGAAATAGTCCAAGGAGGATCTCATCAATTTAAAAGCACTGAAGTCATCTTAAAATAGGAGGTTGTTGCACCAGAACCAACACCCTGAGAGCTTGTTACTGAAGCAACAACTCAAACAGTAGGAATTCCAAGCAATTCTTAGAATTTGGATGTTGTTACACAAGAACCAACATCTTCAAAATTATTTGTCGAGGTTGAAACTCAAACATAAGCGAATGAGATTGGAACACAGGAAGAGGGTGCTGACACACAAGAACCAGCACCCCTCGACTTGGTTATGGAAGCTGCAACACAAATTGAGGTACTTGAAACAAGGGATGCTGCTACACAAGAACCAACATTTCCAATTTGGTTTGTTGATGAAGCCACACAAGTGAAGTTATTGTAATTGATGAAGAAGAATCTGCCAAGATATTGACTCAAGACAAGCCTACTGAGACATAGGATCAGATGGTCCCAAGTCAAGCTTTTACAATGGTGCCTAAATATATAAAAAAATTGTGGAAGCTCAAGAGATCATTTAAAATGACACTGATGAAGAAGGGGATGCAAGTAATGAAAGAATACAGGAATTACTAAGGGAGATTTCATTATTGAAACTTGATTTAGTTAAATGGAAAAAACATGTTTATCAGTGCAAAGAAGGGATGGTCCCTCTCTATGAATACATAAATACTATCAAGGAAATGAGAGAGAAATGGGATGAGTAATTGATCTTCCAGAAATTCCAGTGGGATAGTGTTCAAGAAGAATTGCAAGAATTGAGGAAAGTCAAATCCATGCAACAAGAAAAAGATCATATGTATATTCTTTCTCAGGAGTTGTTGAGTTGTAAGGCTCCATCTCCTTCTTACCATGTATTTCTTTATGAACATACAACTTTATTTAAGTTAAAGGCATTGAAAGAAGAAAGACCGTATCAACTGATAAATTCCCCTCAGTTCTTGGATACCTTTATGTAGAGTGATTTTGGGGATCAAAATTTGTTGTGTGAATTATATTTGCACGATAAAGCATGCTATACTGATTCTCATTCTAATCATGTGCCCTATTTGGGGCATGTTCAACTGAGATCCTTCACTTTATTTTTCAGCAATCACGTGCAATGGTGAGATGCCTCTCAGATTATCAAAAGGAATGAGGATCATTCTACTCTTTGGATCAGAAATGAACCTCGAATTCAAAGAGTTCTCATTGCAAAGCATGAAAGGTCTCTCAAATCTCCCATGAAGACTTAGCATTTGAAGGATCTGCAAAGGATAGTCATCACTACCTGTGTCCAGACAATCTCCAAACAAAAACAGTATGCCCTGGAAGGTAGCGAGCATAGATGGAAAGCTTCTTCCCCATCTTTGAGGGAAGGATATCCATATTGTTTTGAGAATTTTAAACAAGCTCTTCTTAGGGTGCTAGGTATGTTAAGTGCATGGAAACATGTGGACTGTTATGGATGGGACTGAGATTCAAGTTTTTTCTCATATGGATTCCTATGAGCCCATACAGAAGCAATTATGTTTTGACTAAGAAGGAGGAGAAGCAGTGTTGGAAGACGTGGGTTTCATGTAATGGATTTGTGCACTTGGGGGAAGCACCTGAACTTTCCTTAAACCTCACCAATATCCACAAATATAGTATGGATTCAGATTCAGACTAGTGGAAGTTGCTGCATGAGGACATGCAATCGGATATTTGGGGGGAGATGTTGGGTCCTGGAATAGTCCCTTTTTTTCCACACTTATTACCTCTTTTTTCGTTGTCTTGCCTCATTTCCATCAACCAGATAGATTTATTTTCCTCAAGTTGAGCATGAATCCTGACAGATATGATTTATTATTTCCTTACTTTATTAATGCCTAAGATTGTTTTGGTTATGAATTATATCCTTTAATTTATGCTAACTTGTGTCGATTTTATTAAGATAAGATGAAAGAATTGAGAGACACAAGTGTAGCATCCCTCTAAGCCTGTGGAAGGAAGGTACGATTGGTGCCAGTTGTTATCCCTCAGTTTCGATTCCATACATTGAATAAAAACAGTGTGATCATCTCTCCACATGGTAGCTGTAACAAGACTTCGCTGCAACAGACAGAGCACTTCCCGACCAGTGAGTCCATTGATCCATTGAAAACCAAAGTAACAATGCTTGTTGATGTATATGTAACTTCAGAATGTATTTCATCTATGTATTTCATATATATTTATTGTATCCTTATTAGAGATGTGTTATTCCTCTATAAGGAAGTGTCGTCATGTGGATTGACAAGTGTCGCAAGTCAGCCCCATAAGGTCATTGGGAAAAAGGTTAGTATAAATAGAGATCAGGAGATCTCTATTTAGATCATTGGGAAAGTCATCTCTCTCTCACTCAGAAAGTAGCGCACTAGTGAGGAGGAGGATCATCTTCTTCTAGGAGCCTATCTCAAGTGTATTTTTGTTGTACTTTGGTTGAGCCATTGCTCTCTCTATCTCTGAGGAAGTTGTGGGGTTTTTCACCTTAGGGTTTTCCCCATGGAAACTCTGTGTCTCTTGTCTCTCATGCTTTTGATTCTTGTGATGCTTGTCATGCTTATTGTGATTGTTATGCATTGATATACTATATATGTTATTCTCTCAGTGAAGATCCTAGAGTATTGTGAATTAATGCTCAAAATTTAACAATGCTCTCCACATCCAATGGCTTCATTTAATTCCATTCATGGCTGTAACTGCTTCTGTTGTAACTCGATAGCCTGAAGTTCATAGATATTCATGGCTACACGAATTTAGTGGATCGAGATTGTATTATGCATGTATAAATATGGGAAGGCATTCAAAGCCCGGGATTGGTTAATTGGAATTTGCACGAGCTGTAACAGAGTGTTGTAACTGTGAATTACCATTTTTAATACCAGGAGCAGAGTTCTTCATATTTATGTGTTTTAATTTGTGTTAGTTTCATGGCATCTCTGTTAGGATACCAGGGCCCTCCTTATCACAAATATTGTAGAGTTAAGTAGGTACTTTAGTTTATTTTTGTTATGTGATGTGGATTTATAGTAGATACGTTTTACAGAGAAGCTGCAATAGTGGTAATTTATAATTGCATTTTCCTTTGGTAGTTAATGATTGCATTCTGAATTGCTGCAACTGTGTGGTGTGACAATCAACTGTCTATGTTAGTTTCCTTTTATGCAAGTGTTCTAGTTAGTTGTTACAGTCAAGCTCAACTCTAGTTTATTTCTGTTATTCATCTTTTCTGGAATTTATTGAAATAGACAGATTATGATTGCAATTGGTTTTGATTTCCTACTGTCATTTATAATTTACAGATTAGATAATTTAAGATAGGTCATGATTAATTCATTGTAGTCTAATATCTTTAGGATTTAATTTCTTGCAAAAGTAAGTCTACCTTAATTCTTCTTATATCAGTGATTATTGGAGTGATGATTGTAGGAAGGTAAATGTATTGTGAATTCCTAGATGGATAAATTAGATTAGCATTATCCATGAGATGAGTTTGACTGAGTAGATAGGTAGGATAATTGAGTTTTATTTATTCAATCAGCTACTTGAGTGTTTATGCATAGATTTTGATAATTTCCTTTGAAATAAAAAGACTTCCTTAGGTTGATAATTTATATTGAGCATCTTGTGTGTTAGTTGTAATTGATTAGCATATAGGGTTACCAACACAATGCTTTGTAATAATAGTCCCACATCCTAGCTCTATATTTGGTCATGTCAGTCAATTGACAATGTGCAGGGATAAGGGAGTCAATTGAGCTCTCAATTGAGGTGGCAAGGGACACTCGATATGGTTCCCATGTGTTTCTTAATTCTCGAGTGTGCACTCTCATTTCATTTAGGTAATGGTTCAATTCGTCTTGGTCGAAATGTTGTTGGGGGCTTTGATTTTATTGGGCATTTTGATTTTGTTGAGGGTTTTCATTGGTTCCAAAAATTTTGTTTTCTTGTGTTCCACCAGAATCCATATTAGAATTTTTTTCATTCATTGTATAGTTTTAGACTCTGCAATTGAAAACATTACTATTATTTTACTAATCTGGGAATTATTAAACATTTAATAAAAAATAAAAAAATCACTAAAATGACAAAAAAAATGATCGTACCTTTCCAATGAAATCGATGATCACTCAATAGATGGATTGGTGGATCTCGTGAGTGCAATGGGTGAGTGGGGTGGTCTCTTACTCTGCGTACGCATCGGGTGAATGAAGCTTGACTGATTGGAAATGAAATAGACTGTGTTCTACCCCTTTTTTATTGGGTTTAATAGGAGTGCATGCACGCCCTTGGGCATGTACACACTAACAACGCGCACGTGCAGTAACGCGCACACACCTCGATTGAGTACCAAACATAAAGGCATGTGTGCGTCCTCATTTCTTCTCCGCTAGCGCGGCCCCATTGCAATGGTTTTGGGGAGCAACTTTGTGGACCCACCCTTGAATTCATTATCATTATAACATCATATATAGAAATTTTCATTAAGCATAGAATATATGTGTTTTATTCATGTTATTGTCATTTAAACTTAGTATTCCTATTTTTATCATTTCATGACTTTTGTAATACTTGTTTTTGTTCATTGTACCCATATTATTAGTTAAATGAAATGAACATCTTATCTCACATTAGTTTTAAATTATTTTATTCCAAATGTAGCTTTGTTCACTACTAACCATTGATATTTTTACTATTTTTCATACTATGCCTTCTTCTTAAAAGATGCAAGAAAAAAATTGCAATATTTCTATTGCATTTTATTATGTTGTTTAACATTTGTTCCAATTCCAAATGATTAAAGTAATCCTGTCAAATTACATTTACGTATGTGTATTTTTGTGTCAAACAAAGTCATAGAAATTGCAAATATATGGATGTTTTCTTGTAGGTTAGGAAACTTGCATAATTTATTCAAACATTACTTGTATTAATGATTTTCAGTACTTATTTGTAGAAATGATCAACTTTCTTATATATATTAAAAGAAAAAAATGTTTATCTCTATAGTTATGGACATTATAGATGCTTTAAAATTTATGTTTTCTTGATGATATAATGCAATAAGAAGAATTCATTTCCTACTTTAAAAATAAGATCAATATGAAAAATGGATTTCAATTCCACGTATTCGATGTGATCCTTTTATTTGATGATATCCTTCTAGATTGTTATCAAATATCAAGGAAATAGTTCACAATTTTTTGCATGGTTATGAAAGAGGGGCTCGTCAAAAGAGAGAATGGTTACAATGGAAAAGGGGTTATAATGTCACTGTTGATCTAAATTGTTGTGCCATAAATCCAGTCGCAAATTTGAATATCGAGAGAGCTTAAGAAGATATATGTATGTGTAAATTAGTTCTAAATGTTTTCTTTAATAATAGCTTTAACCATATTATATCCACTATAATAACTATATGTACTTATGAGTTTTTAATACTATATTGTTTTTTTCATGTAGAGTCACAGAAAATACGTTTTCTTTTAAATTTCATCAGACTTCTAATGAGATCAACAAACATGAACAATTTATTGTTTATATACATCATAAGATCTCTAGCTTGATTACAGTTGAATGTCACATTCTCAACTATACACTTCATTGTTTTCTAGGACGGGGGATTCACTCTCCCAAATTAAACATATTTACGAATACTATGTGGTCGATGTAAATTAATCTTGCATATGTCATGGGTGTAGCATATAAATAATTCTCAAACTATTGGTGTAGATCAATTTGATACAATTGAACATATATTGTATAATTTAAATAAGAAATTGTGTGATTTATATATTCATATTGTATATTTTTGCTGTAAGTTTAATATATTCTCATTGTACATTAAAGAGACTTATGTATACATATTATATTTATAAATTCAACTATGAATTAATTTCAACTAAGGATGTTAGATTGCAATAATGATGTTATATTTGAAATAAGGATGTTTAATTTAAAATTCCTAATAATGATGTTAACATATTTCAAAGTCAGATTCTTAATTTCAAAATTTAAACTCCCCTTCTTAATCATGTTTTATAATTTGAAATAGAGATTGTAATACCCCAAATTTTGGACTTATAACCCCTTTTTATATTTTGTTAAGTATTATTTCATTTTACTTGCGTGACATTAGAAATTTGAGAAGTTAATTTTTGATGACCATGTGGACCAACACATTAATGAGATGGGAGTCACAGTTCCTATGGGTTTGGAGGATAAATACCAAATAAAATAATATTGAGAAATTAGTATGGAGACACTTGTAAACACTAAAGAAAATTTTGGGGAGAATAATGGAATTAAAGAAATGAAAATTAAGAGAAATCACACCAAGGAGAATAAAAAGAGAAAGTAGGAATTCATTCACACATTATCATTATCACACAAGAGAGAAAGGACAGCAGGGGATCAAATAACCAAAGCTAATGAAGACAATGAAATAGGGGCAGTTTGGAGCATAAACTGAACCAGAAAAAAGGAAATCATAACAACTGGGTATAACATGGAACACTAGTTTTGTTCGGGTAGGCGTACTACCACAAGTCTCCAAGAGCACTGCCAATACTCTGAATAGGATGTAACTGGTTGTTCTCTTAAGTGCATAGACTTAAAATTCCCTTGAGAATCCTGGAGCTTAGGAGTACTGAGTTGGATGTTGGGTTGTCTACTGCCACAGAAATTTTATAAATAACTTGGGGAAACAAGTTAAGGGCAAATAAAATATAAACTCTGACCCAGAGGAACCGTGAAATCATCTCGGGGGTGACCACAAGAGCAAGGAAGACTTGCTGGTCAAAGGCTGGGAGGTTTGTGGTTGTGTTCCACTGGTCAATCAGAAATTGCAGATAAGTACTTATGTTATTATATTTAAATTATGTTATCACTGCATATTTACAGATGGTTTTATTTGTACATTTCTGCTATGTTTCTGGAAGGATTTTGTATCTTTACAATTGAACATAAATGATCTTAGGAGTAATAGAAACGTGTATGTGGGCCCTTGCACGAAGTTGGTTCAACTTTTTAGTGCCACTTTAGAAATTGGAAATGCACATCCGACATAGAAATCAATAACGCATATGCATTATTGTGGCTTGGTTCGGACAAACTCGATCCCAAAACCGAGGCTAAGCTTAGTTAGCCTATATCGCATATGCGATATATCGCACTTGCATTTTGTAAGAGTTACAAATCACAAGTGTGATATATCATAGTTGCGATATATCGCAGTTGTGATATATCGCAAGTGCGATTTGTAATACCAAAACTGTGTTACAACATCTACAAATTGTTTCATCAGAAGACTCAGTTTCAGTTAGAGTGCACTCTAAAGGAATTCCTTGCCAATTAGTAGGTTCAAGCATTGACTAAACTTATGTGTTGCAAGTCTTGTAGCTTGGGAATTCATGGAGGTTATAGTGGTAGTGGAATGGAACATGTGTCATTTGAGTATGAGCAAGACCAAGTTGTTGATTGAGCCAGATTAAAAAATAAATTATAACATTTATGTGATATTGTTAGGTTATTTTAACTACTAAGTTGATTTTTATTATGGAAAGAAAGGCCTTTTTAAAATTTAATTAGAGGATGTGGATGGAGATATCTCCATTTGACACTGAATTGTGATCTAATTTTTTTTGTAATTTAGTTATTGTACATCAACTCAAAGCTCTAGGTTGATGTAAGAATTTTTATTTCTGATGAGAAGTAGTACATTCTCCGAAATAGGGAAACTCAAATTAGGAAAAAGGTATTACATAATTAGTCTTACCTTAATAATATAAAGAAATGCATAGTATAAAGTAACATAGAAAAAGTGAAAACGCTTTTAACAAATAAAATAAATAATAATTTCTTAAAATGAAATGTTAGATTTTATATTAAATACAATATGTTACAACATATGTTTCATTATATGCATGGGACACATCATGAAGGGATTGAGGTGTTGTTTCCCAACTGTAATCATGATCAAGTCCATGCGACCTTTCCACAAGGCATTAAAAAAAAATTGTTGCCGTCAATATCCAAACCTTATGTAAAAGACACCCTAGTGGGGGCTTGCAATGCTATAGAGAATGCTCTACATTTTAGGTGTTATTAATCGTGCTTGAGATCAAGAATCCACTACTAAGGTTTAACCCCCTTTATTTCTCGGTCACCATAGTTTTTCCTTAAGGTCTATTTATATTTCTCAAAACCTACACATGGCCTTTGTATCCTACTAGGATGAAGAAAAGTGGTTGTGGCCTAGAGAATCATTCTCGGTCTTCTTCTCATACCTACTCATTTTAGAGATCAAGACCTAGTCCAATCAGACCCCTCGACCATAAAGTGTTTGAGAAATTCTCACATGTTTTCTTAATGTTTTTGTTGATAGGGTTGGTCACTTTGTGAACTGTTGTAACAAGGATGTGGTGCACATTCATAATGAGCATGCATTTTTTGTTAAATGTAACTGAAAATTCAAGAAGCATAATCTTATTTCTTACATTTATATGAGAGATTAAATGGCGTGTTCTATGATTTCACTTTATTTTTATTCCTCTACTATATTGATTTTTATTTTGTTTAATATATTTCTCAACATATTATCATCCTAAATGTGAGTCAACATTGTCCAAATACTAACTATTGGCATGGATAAGGTGGGAGTAATACAAAAATCATTTGTTTGTTATGGAAACATGGTTCAAAAACTATTTTTATGGATTTCTTAGTGGTAGGAGTTTGTGGGAAAGGCACACTATTTTATCAATGCAATGTCAAAGAAAGCATGTGAAAGCTACACGGACTAAGAAAACAAACATATAAATCATGAAACATAATAATTTCAAACCACGGGAATCCCTTGATGCAAAAGAAGACATATTGATGAATCTCATATGGAACTAGGTCTTCAAACTATGTAATAGATCTATAATTCCTATAATTCCCAACATTGGTTGCAAAATTGCACAAACTCTGGATCTTAGTTTCATTGTAATGTCCCCAGCTTGACCCTATTGCATTAATATTGTAAATGATGTAAATATTGTTATTTAGTCATGGAGAGGAGCTCAAGGCCAAGGCCCCGCCATTGATTTATCGTTCTATGTATCGGCAAGTAGAATATATGCATAGAGTTCTTGTGCTAGCCATGCACAATGTAAAATCGGAAATCATGTAAATATGCAATTTAAATGAAAAACCCACAACCACCTACGCAATGCAACAAAGAGATGAGGGCATGATCTTTACAAGGAATAGGGAGGGAAAAATAACCAAACCCTTGAGCCATGGTGTTAAGCCATTTCATTGAGGAAACCCATGAACTCTCACCTACCCATTTGGTCTCATACACCCAATCATTTAACTCTTCCAAGAATTGGTTGAGACAATTAATGCCTAGGGATGGGAGAGGTATGGCTGTCAATTTTTGTGTATGGGCAGGGCAGCAACCTGGGAAATCGAGTTTTGGTTTGTTGGGAAAGAAAACCCCCACGAAATTGGCCCAAAGCCATTCTTCACCCATGGCATTGATCCTCTCACGCAGTCTGAGCTTGTTGGGTTTTTATCCTTCATGTTTTTCACCATTTCCTCCATTATTCCATGCCTGCAAACTCGTTTTTGGGTAGCTCAGTGGCTGGGAGAAGAGAGCCACGATTTTTGGGGTTGTGGAGGCCGTTTCTGCCCACGAAATGCCCATGAGCGTTTTTCTGAAAACGATTCTGCTCTCCTGGGGTTGATTTCCATTTTCTCCTTTTCGTTTTTGGTTGCCACGTTTTTCTGGAACTAGTAGAAACCCATTGCTGGGAACTTCACTATATAAGCGTTTTCTCATGCCCAGCACTTGCACTTTTGCTGTTATATGCATCCATCTCCTAGCAGCCTCAGAAACCCAACTATTGGTTGGTATGGCTGATTCTGGTGTATCTATGGTTATGTGAGACCTTGTGGTTCCCTAGTTCCTCATGGAGATCATGCCCAGCTCGGGGGTGGCAGTGATGCTGAGAGATTAAGGATCTCACTGGCCTACGGTTGGGTGGAACGTTGCAGAAGTGTAGCTGGTTGCTCAGGGATTACTTGGTTTAAGATAAGTATTATCATTTGCTAATTTGATATTGTTAATGATATGTTGAATGCATATGAAGAGTGTGTGGATGTTGTTTTAAATTCTGCTGTGCATAATTTTCTTGTGTTACATCTGCACATTCATATTTTAGTCATAGGAATCAAATGAGTGGGATGAATTTTGATTAAAAGCCCCATCGATTGGTAGCATGTTTCTTTCCTTGCAGTGGTCAGCAGGTGGGTACATGACATTTGGTATCAGAGCTGCTGGTTGCAGCATTGGGCCTCTATGGGCCAAATCCAATTGCAGTCACAAGGAAAGAGGAATCCAGAAATTGTTTCAAAAGTTTTTGAAAAATTGTTTAAGTCTGTTTCGAAAAGAATTTCCGAATGTCTTCCGCAACTGCGGAAGCATTCGGCGAATTGCTCCGAAACTGCGAAAACATTCCGTGAGTTTTTCCGCAAAGCGGAAGAGTTCGGGAAGTCGCCCTGAAATTTGCGGAAGGAATTCCCCTCCGAAATTCGCGAAAGGAATTCTCTTCCGAAATTTGCGGAAGGATTCCGTGAGTTGTCCCACAACGCGGAAAAATTCGGCGAATTGCTCCGAAAAAGAAGAAAATTTTTCTAAGTGAAGTTTTCGGAAGGATTTCTCTTCCGAAATTTGCGGACTAGTTCCGCGAACCTTCCCGCAACTGCGGAAGAGTTCGGTGAACCTTCCCGCAATTGCGGAAGAGTTCCGCGAATCTTCCCGCAACTGCAGAAGTGTTCAGCGAACCTTCCCGCAATTGCGGAAGAGTTCCGCGAATCTTCCCGCAACTGCGGAAGAGTTCGGCAAACCGGTTCATGGAAGAGTTCCCCGAAATTTGCGGAAAAGTTCGCCAAACCGTTCCGAAACAGCGGAAAGAATTTCCGAGTGCCTCCCGAAACTGCGGAAGCACTCTGCGAAATGCTCCGCAACTGCGGAAATATTCAGCCAATCGCCCCGCCATTGCGGAAGCGTTCGACGAACTGCTTCGCAATTGCGGAAGCGTTCGCCGAACCGTCCCGTAGCTGTGGAGGGATTTCCCACGCGAAAAAAAAAAGAGTAAAGTGATGAAAAATCAATTTTTGGATAGAGGGAGCATCCAGACTCAGAATGGGATGATTCCTGTGGGGATAGGCCATTGACGGAGGCCATGAAAGAACCAGTGAAGACCCCGAGCCCATTACACTCCGATTTGACAGAAAATGGATAATAGTGACTTTTGAAGGACGGAGTCCCAAGGCTTGACGGAAGGTTGGTTTGAGCTGAAATTGATCAGGCGCGGCCATGAAGCAGGCATGATGTTAAGTTCAGAATCTTGGAGCCAAAATCCAAGGGATGTGAAATCGGGGTGAGAAAGAAGGCCAAAAAGCACTATTCCGGGCCACTTTTTCTGGATTTTGAAAAGCTGGTAGGCAGTAAAAGTGACCCTAGATGTGGGAATCAAAAATTTTACTAAACTAGACATTTCATATTCTCATTAAGACGGACAGTTTTCATTAGACGAATATTTCCCAGAAATGCACCGTTTGGGATATAGCCATTTTTTGCCCAAAATTTGGAATTTTGGGAAAATGTGAAAAGTGAGAAGTAGTAAAACCCAGAAATTCAAAGAAGATGAATGGTACATCGGAATTGAGATCCGTGAATTGCTGAGTGTTCCTTGTTATATGGACTAACTCTGCCCGATAGAAAAGTTTTTGTGATTCCTTATAGATTTTCTTCCACAGGTGGCTAAAGTTGGCATTCTAGACCAAAATGCAACTGTGTAAAATGTGCAGAATTGGAGTGAAAGTTGTCATTTTTGAAAAGATGCAGTTTCCGCACCCGATGTCGGAATGGAGCATGAAGATAGGCATTGGAAATCTTGTCCAGTAGGGGACAATGATGCATGGACAAAGTTTGAATGAGGTCTACATATATCATAGATATTTAGTGCAGAATAGTGCCAGCAGCTGTTTTGACAAACAAATTTCATTGTCAATATGGGCAATTTCCACAATTGCATGATATGGAAGAGGAATTCCATGTTATGATGGGGGATCGAAAAGGGAAGAATTTCTTAAAACCCTGTTTGTTATCATACTTATAATTATGAAATTGTCATATGGCATAAAATTGTTAAAAATATAAAGGATTACATAGATGTATATGCACTAGATGGCATCTTAACAAATTGCATAGTGCATATAGAAATGCTTGTGCGTAAATGGGATATTGCACATTGGTAGAATAATGAAGTCTACATATGCAATGAACCACTAATGGAGAGTATTGTGGTTGATAATCACTATTGATGTTGGTATTGGTTGTAGGACCAAAGATAACAAAGAGCAGGGCTAAATGTGCTGAGGATGTTGTTGCATGAAGCCAACAACCTTATACAGAAAGGATGGTGCAAAACATCTGTGATCATAAAGTTGGAAAAAGGACTGAGCAACCTTGGTAAGAGGCCAACTGATCAGGTGACATCAAACGATGTTAATGGTAACCATGCATGTAATGATTATTGGTGCCAAATTGCATGAATGATGAAAGGGGATTTGGTAAGATCTCTTCAACTATGTTTGAGTTATGTTGAGTTAATTTGCATGTAATATTGAATACTGATGGGGACTGCTAACCTACCAAGCTTGGTAAGGTGTGGGTAAGTGAAGGAAATGATCCTTACACCCTATGACTATTTAGAAATCTCAATGCATTCATATGAATTTATATCATGCCATGTGTATGTTGGTTATGTGCTTGATAACCAAAGCAAGTGAGGACTGGTGGTCCTGATTATGGTAATGCAAGTTATATGAGATAGTCATGTTTCGATCATAATATGCTTGAATGCATAATACTCATGAAACAATGCAAGGTAGCATTTAGTAGATGTGCATTAAAGAGATTTTTATAAATCTTGTGATGCATTGTGTGAATGCATAGGGATGATGCATATGTTATTGCAAAATGAATAATGAATGAAATGATGAATTGATGATGATTCTAGGACCATTTCATGGGTTGTTATGAATGCAAAATAGTAAGTGCATGAAGAGCCCAATCATGATCGATGGGCTGCTAGAATGCTCTGTGGAAGGACATATTTGTATGAATAATATGACTGTGAAATTTGATCTAGAGCTTATGAGAAGGAATCTCATGGTTGAGAGCTCTAAGTTCTGTTAGTAAGAACAGTTGTAAATATCAGATTTGTAAATGTTCGGATTTGAAATTTTGCTAATAATTGCTAATGACTGTTTGGCTTATATGAAAATGTGCTAGGAGGACATGCTGTAAGTGGATGCTCATGTATGGCAGCGAGCATAAGACCATAACAGGCATAGTGATGTCGCTTGCAGGAGCCAAACAATATGAGGATAGCCTCATTGCTAAGCAAATCAATTTCTGTAGGAGACAGAATTGTAAAATTCATGATTGAATTTAATTATTAATGTTATTGATTGGTTATGAAACAATCATATTTGAAGCTTATTGCTAATGTTGCTGACTGTTGGCTATTTGATGAAGTGTGCTAGGATGACACGTTGCAGGAAGACCATGCGTGATGGCCTGCAGAAGCTAAACTAGATGGGAAGGATCCCATGCTTTGAAAATGGGTTACGGGTGAAACGCCATTGATAATGTCTCAGCCAAACCGCATGTTGGTAAACCATGAAAGTGAAATGGTAAAGCTATGCCCAGAAGGCATGTGAGACGCATCTTCAAAATGAATGAGTATTCTGTGACCCTAGACAAGAACATTCATGTCTAAATTATTAGGGTTAATATGCAGAGCATGCTCTATCTTGTGTATATCATTGCAGACTGCTTGAGTATGATTAGGGCCTACATGGCGCACAACGGAAAGGGGGTGCACACCTTTTCTGGTACTAGTTCATGATAGGGTTTTCAATATTGACTACACCCTAAGGGAATGGATGCATTCTTGGTGTTTCAATACTTGGTAGTGAATGATATGGAATGTGGTTAAGAATTGAATGGCAATACTGATGAGCTTGCTTATCCTTCTTGTGTTGTCAGCCTACACAGATGCAGATTGATACTGCACATTAAAGGGCAAAGTGAAGAAGGGTACACAAAGAGACTGTATGGGAATTGGAAACCTTTCTATGCTCACGTGAAATATTACCAGATGGGATGGACAGGCCTGAAGAGCTGTGTAATAAGAGAAGGTATCATCCTTATGTGAGTATGGGTCATGTTAACCTACAGTCAAGAAAGTCACCTATAAATTTCCTAAAAGGAACCACCGATTTGCACAAAAGAAGGAGTGGCATCCTTGTATAAATGAAGAGCTGATGTGTGTGAAGGGCTACGATGCAAGAAGGTGTGGTGGCATTGGTAAAGGCATGAAATCTCTATTGGGTCAGCAGTGGGAGGGAAGGCGTCGATGACTGACTGAAAACCCTGAAATCTCTATTGAGACAGCAGTGGGAGGGCGGGCGCCGAAGACTGACTGGAAACCCTGAGATACCTATGGCTCCGTAGTAGAGCCTTGACCTATAATGGTCGGTGGCGCAGCTTCCTTCCATTGGTCGATGACCCAGACGAATGTGCTGGCTCGGCACTGGAGAGGGCCAACCAGGTATGGGACTGGTTGGGCACCACCAAATGCTTGGTAAATCCATCCGATGGGGAGGCATATTGGTTAAGCATTAACTATATCCAAGTCCATAGGAAATCTCAAGGCTTGCAAAGCGAAGCAGGATCCTATGGACCAGAGGGGAAACGCACAATACAGATAAGTATTCGTTTTCCTTTATGTCTTGTTTGGAATAATGAAGATTATAGGTATAAATCTTTTAACAGCTAAGCTGATACACTATTGTTTCTTTGTTGGAAACCTTGGTCGTTGCAGGAAGCAAGACCCTAAAAGACTATAAATTGCTGGTAAATACGAAGAGTAAATGAGTGGGCGATATAAATTGCTGGTAAATCCAGAGATTAAACGAGTGGGCGATATAAATTATTAAGAAATCCAGGGAGTAGCTGGTTGAATGCTATAAAGTTCTTGATAAGTACAGAGAGTGACTAGTTGGGCATTAACTACTTGATAGGGTAAAGCAGTGTGTACGCTGGCCCAACACCCCTTAAACAATTGATAAAACCAGTCAGAGCATTGGCCTAGCATATTGCTAAAGGAAATGATTAATAAACCCAGTCGGCGTACTGTACTGGAGCTGCCTATTCGAATGATTGTGGAGTAGCCGGTGTGCTGGCCCAACATTCGTTATTGTGTTCACGGGAAATCCAAGGCTCGTAAAGCAAAGAAGAATCCCATGGAATAAAGTGAAGACATCCAATACAGATAAGTATTCATTTACCTTGCAGCTTCTTGCTTATGAATATACGTGTGTATATGATTTGGATATGATTTCCTAAACTCTTGTTTAGAGAAAAACCCTATGAAAATGAACTAAACATGTGAATTGATTCAATGTTTGAATGTAGGTATTGCTGTAAGCAAGGATTATGAAGGCATCCTAGAGATGCCTGTGGACATGTGACCGTCCTAAAAAGCTCAGTATGAGCAGTAATGAAAGATGGTGCTAAGTGGATACAAGTGGATCCTAGCAACCCAAGGTTCTGTAGGCAATAATGGGAAGGGTGCTCTAGCTGAAAATCCATATGCAGACCTTAGACACTAAGTGTCATAGCCAAGAAAGGAAAGTCAAAGCATTCACATTGAAGTGAAAGAGACTAAGGAGCATGATACCACAGCGGTGGTGTAGCTCCACAATAGAACAAGACTAAGAGGGAGAAACCCCTACTCTTCTCTTTCCTTTTGATTGATGCATTTATAAAACAAAAGATTGTTGAGTGCATATCATGGCTGAAAATAGATTGTGTTTAATTGCTTGAGAGGAATTGTGAATGCTGAAATAGTAAATTTCCTGTGAAAGGATGGACATGAATGAGTTCATGTGTATGTTGGGAAAGAATGAAAAGTGTGGAAGTCCCATGAAGAAAGCATGGACATTCCACGTCAATTAGGAAAATAATTGACTAATCTTAATGTTTATGTTATGCTTGTCCTAACAAAGAATTCCCATGATGAATTTCACAGGTAAGAAAGTGAAACAATTGGTTGCAGCCGGCACAAGAAAGTGTTGATAGTAAGCAAAGTGTGTTCAGTTGTGCCCATTGACCATGGTAGCAGACCGAGGGCTATTAGAGTTGGCTGAAAGTCTTCTTCCAACAATTTCCAGGACCCAAGAAAATCTTGGGGAGATGCTCAAGCTACAGAGGCAACAGAATGAGATAAACCATGAGGCTTTGCGGGACTCTATTCGTCTGCAAAAAGAGGTAAAAAGCATTCTGGGAGCAATCAGCAAGGGAAAGGAAAGTGGATCAATGAAGAAGCATTCATCCAATCGCCCAATTAAGAAACATTCCAAGTGGGAAGATTCAAAGGAAATGGACCAGGAAAAGGTAAAGCCGCCAATGAAATGTTGGGGGTGTGGAGGAAATCATTGCCTCTGTGAATTCCCAACAAGGGAATATCAAGAGGGTAGCAACCGTAAATTCCCCGAGTTCGTGGACCAGTTGGAAGGAAAAGAAAAGGGAGGAATTGTTTTGGAATGATGTCCTCATGCAGAGCTAGAAGGTCCCAGCCAGCAAGAGCAGTTTGTAAAGACCAAAGGACTTAGTCCTAAAAGACCCAAGTAAAGGGTGAAATGCAGGACAAACCTACCACATTTTGTGAATTTTGGACATATGTAAAGTGGGTATCTATTTCCGAAGTGTTGGAACACCAAGGACGGTGTTATTCCAAGGGGAGGGGAATGTAATGTCCCCAGCTTGACCCTATTCCATTAATATTGTAAATGATGTAAATATTGTTATTTAGTCATGGTGAGGAGCTCAAGGCCAAGGCCCCGCCATTGATTTATCGTTCTATGTATCAGCAAGTAGAATAGATGCATAGAGTTCTTGTGCTAGTTGTGCACGATGTAAAATCGGACATCATGTAAATATGCAATTTAAATGAAAAACCCACAACCAGCTATGCAATGCAACAAAGAGATTGGGGCATGATCTTTACAAGGAATAGGGAGGGAAAAATAACGAAACCCTTCAGCCATGGTGTTAAGCCATTTCATTGAGGAAACCCATGAACTCTCACCTACCCATTTGGTCTCATACACCCAATCATTTAACTCTTCCAAGAATTGGTTGAGACAATTAATGCCTTGGGATGGGAGAGGTATGGCTATCAATTTTCGTGTATGGGCAGGGCAGCAACCTGGGAAATCGAGTTTTGGTTTGTTGGGCAAGAAAACCCCCACGAAATTGGCCCAAAGCCATTCTTCACCCATGGCATTGATCCTCTCACGTAGTTTGAGCTTGTTGGGTTTTTATCCTTCACATTTTTCACCATTTCCTCCATTATTCCATGCCTGCAAACTCGTTTTTGGGTAGCTTAGTGGCTGGGAGAAGAGAACCACGATTTTTGGGGTTGTGGAGGCCGTTTCTGCCCACGAAATGCCCATGAGCATTTTTCTGAAAATGATTCTGCTCTCCGGGGGTTGATTTCCATTTTCTCCTTTTCGTTTTTGGTTGCCACGTTTTTCTGGAACTGTTAGAAACCCATTGCTGGGAACTTCACTATATAAGCATTTTTTCATGCCCAGCACTTGCACTTTTGATGTTATATGCATCCATCTCCTAACAGCCTCAGAAACCCAACTGCTGGTTGGTATGGCTGATTCTGGTGTATCTATGGTTATGTGAGACCTTGTGGTTCCCTAGTTCCTCATGGAGATCATGCCCAACTCGGCGGTGGCAGTGGTGCTGAGAGATTAAGGAGCTCACTGGCCTACGATTGGGTGGAACGTTGCAGAAGTGTAGCTGGTTGTTCAAGGATTACTTGGTTTAAGATAAGTATTCTCATTTGCTAATTTGATATTGTTAATGATATGTTGAATGCATATGAAGAGTGTGTGGATGTTGTTTTAAATTCTGTTGTGCATAATTTTCTTGTGTTACATCTGCACATTCATATTTTAGTCATAGGAATCAAATGAGTGGGATGAATTTTGATTAAAATCTCCATCGATTGGTAGCATGTTCCTTGCCTTGCAGTGGTCAGCAGGTGGGTACATGACATTCATGATGGTTGAAGCAAGTCTACTACTTGAGAGAGAAATCCTATAAACAAGTGAATGAGGTCCTTTCAAGATAATCTGTTAGTTTTCCATCATTTAATTCAATAGATCTAGGATCTTAACTAAAAGAACAACATGTACAGCATATCAAGCATAAGAGACAAGAGACAATAGACACAAAACATTTCGCCGAGGAAAACCAAGAAGGTGAAAACCCCCGCAACTTCCTCAGAGATAAAATAAGCACCAATACAAAGATCACAAAGATCAAAACCAAGAGATAGATGACTGCAGTAGCTACTCCTCCTCCACTAGTGTGCACTCCTCCTCTCTCTCACTAATTCGAAGTGAGTGAATGAGAGAATGTGTAAAATGAGAGAGACACACTCTCTATTTATACACTACTTCACTTATCTTTTAACTTTAACTAGGTCGGCCCCAACTTAACCACTTAGCATAATGTTGACTGAGCCAACCCCCAAGAGTGGGGAAGGTATAATAACCCTTTAACCCACATGACTCATACAGGACCAACCCCATCAAGGTTGTCTAATAACCCATCAAGTATAAGTTATGACACTTACAATATAACTTGCGACACTTGCAAGTACAACTGGAAACACTTCCAATCGGAGGAATAATACATCTTCGTTGGGGATACAGTAAA
Source organism: Larix kaempferi (assembly GCA_027924585.1). Taxonomy (NCBI): domain Eukaryota; kingdom Viridiplantae; phylum Streptophyta; class Pinopsida; order Pinales; family Pinaceae; genus Larix; species Larix kaempferi. The sequence goes on along the minus strand of BSBM01000844.1, from coordinate 250,100 downwards.
GTACAAATACAATATACAAGTGACTATCTTCCGAAGTTACAAATACATCAACACTCCCTCTTAACTAGGAAGGTATTCTCTTGACACAAGTCATCAATACATATAGAGACAAGTCTTCAATACTGGAGCTAGATCATTGTCACTTTCACTACTGCTGCTATCTCAATCAATCTCCAATCTACTCGTCATAGGAAGTTCTACAGAGCCCACCCTTTTTCATACTAGATGTAGGCCTAGCCTCCATGTAGGTATTCATCATCTCTGCGAGCAAGCCATCAAGTAGGTACACCTCAGGACTGATTACACTTCCTTTGCAAAACCTGCAAGATCTCCCAGGACTAATTATACTGCCCCTGCAAAACCTGCAAGAGAATCTCAGGACTGATTATATGCCTTTGCAAAATGTGTGTACCCTACTGTCACCTCATTGTCTTCAGATCACCTCATATTCCACGGAGCACAACCCAGATGCACATCACACTGTCTCCAGTATGGGAGGAGTTTCCTACCACCATACGAGACCTAGTCTACCAACATGTGAGGAATTTCCTACCAGCGTGTGAGACACAACACTTACATCAACCGACATGAGAGTACTTTCCTACCAGCATTCGGGAAAGGCTCCAACACTTATGTCAATGGCCATGGGAGGACTTTCCTACCACCATGCCAGACTGGCCTTAGCCCTTACATCTACAGCATGGGAGGACTTTCCTAACACCATGTGAGAATGGCCCCAACCCTTACATCTACACGATGGGAGGAATTCCCTACCACCATGCTATAATGGCTCAGCCCTTACATCTACACCATAGGAGTACTTTCCTACCACTATGTGAGAATGGCTCGTGTGCATCTGTGTCTCCAGACTCATCACTTCCCCTTGGAAGGAATCTTGATATGAAGTACACCAAGTCTCTCTCTAAAGTACTCAAACTTAACACTGACCAACTGCTTGGTAAACACATCGACTATCTGCTCGTCCATCGCAACATATAGGAGCTTCACTGCTCCTCTCTGCATCATATCCCTGATATAGTGATACTTGATCTCAATGTTCTTCGACTTGTCATGGAACACAGGGTTCTCCGACAACTTCACACAACTCTAGTTGTCGTAATATATACAAGTAGCATCCAATTGGAGATCAAACAAATCAGACAATAACTTCCTAAGCCATACTGCCTCACAACTAGCCGAAGAAGCTGCAAGATACTCTGCTTTGACTGTACTCAGTGCCACACGGGACTGCTTCCTACTAAACCAAGAGATCATACTGGATCCCATACTGAAGCAGCACCCCGAAGTGCTCTTCCAATCAATGGCATTGCCTTCACAATCTGAATCAACATGACCCTCTAGGTTAAACTTTTGATTCGCATCATACTTGATCCCATAGTCAACTGTACCCTTCAAGTACCTCAGAATATGCTTTGCAACAATTACGTGAACATGTATCGGATCTGTCAGGAACTGGCTCAAGGTGTTCACCGCAAAGCAAATATCTAGTCTCGTGTTCGTCAGGTACATCAAGGACCCAATCATCTGACGATACATCCTGGCATCAACCGGATCAGATGAAGCATCCCACATAAGCTTAAGGTTCGATGCCATAGGTGTGGCCATGGCCTTCCAGTCCATCATCCCGAGCCTTTTTAGGATCTCTACTGCATACTTCCCTTATCCAAGGAAGATTCCATCTTCACTCTTCCACACCTCCATACCTAGAAAGTAATGTATCATACCCAAGTCCTTCATCTCAAACTCGGCAGCAAGCTTCCTCTTCGTATCAGCAATCAACCTATCCTCATATGTCACAAACATGTCATCCACATACAATAGTAGTATCACTAGACTGCCTTCCTCAACCTTATATTAAAGGTTGGAATCCGCTTTACTCTTGGTAAAGCCCAAACTGGATAGAAAGTTGTCTATCCTCCCCTACCATCAGCTAGGTGGTTGCTTCAAGCCATACAAGGATTTCTTCAATCTGCACACATATGACTCCTTGTCATGTGTCTCAAAACCAAGTGGCTACTCCACATACACTTCCTCTTCGACTACACCATTCAAGAAAGTTGTCTTCACATCCATCTAGTGTATCTTCCACTTCATCACTGCAGCTAGAGCAAGTACTGTTCTGATGGAAGTTTATCTACCTATAGGTGTAAAAGTCTCTTCATAATCTATCCCTTCTTTCTGGGAGAATCCACGAGATACAAACCTCTCCTTGTATTTCTCTATGCTACCATTTGCAGCATGCTTGATCTTATAGATCCACTTGGAAGTCACCACAAACTACCCTTCTGGTCTTGGGACCACATCCCAAACATTGGTCTTCATGATCGACTAGTATTCCTTGATCATGGCATTCTTCCATTACTGCATCCTAGATCCTGGGAACTTTAGATTCTTCAATAGATAGTTTTATTGAACTTCGTGACTAGAACAAATGTTGTAGTTCTTCTTTTGTAGGTGATTGTACACGTTCTTTCCTACAATTCAAATTCAATTACATGATAAGAAACTTCTCATAGATTTCAGAACAAATTCTTACCCATAAAGATATATGTCATATAGTCATGCAATTATCTTAGCCAATGTTTCAATACAACATTTATCCATATCCCATAACTTTCTAGATGCCTTCCATATCTACCAGAACATTGTTAAGAGTGTGCACAACTCCCAACATGTCAGCAAAGAGGTTTCATTCAAGATAAGTAGCAATGGAAAGTTCTACAGTACAATAGGCCACTTACCCATTACTTTAGTAGTATTGTGTTCATTAATGCAACTTTTTGAAAATGCATAATATACATCCTAAATGTACATGACTGAACAACATCATTTAAGTAATAAGAGATTACAATTCAAATACTTATTTTTGTTTGCTTGTTGGGTGGAATCCCTCTTAATCTTTGCTTCCTTGCAGGAACTACTGGAGTGATCTCCCTCTCGATCTTTGCTTCCTTGTAGGAACTACTAGAGTGGGCTCCCTCTTGATCTTTGCTTCCTAGATTATCTGTCTCTGAACTTATATCCATCCTTGACCACTATGCATGGTTAAGTGTGCACTAGTGTCATCTTCAAGATCTCATACATAATCATACATGCATTAGTATGATCTCAATACTATCAAAGCATTATGATTCTAAATAATCTTAAACGTGTATGTTTATGGCCATTTCATACACAAGTAATTATCACAAGCATTAGTATTCTTTTAATCATGCATATTCTTATATGACCATAGGACTCTTCATTGAGAAGCATAATATGCATAAACCCATGATTACTCAAACTTATAACTTCATGGATAATCATTATCAATCATACAAAAATATACTTATCTAAGATCCTAACACAAGGTAGGATTCTAACTTGATATAGGAAAACATACCTGGATTATCATGCTTGTCTAACATACCTAAACAATGTCGTCTTTGTTCTCTTAGAGACCTTGTGTTAGCAACCTGCATATCTCATAAGTTAATAATTGTAGAACCAAGTTATACATACCTTGTAAGTAGAGCTTCTATGTGATCCATGACTATGGATGAGTCTTTGTCTTCGTGTCACCATGGTCTTATGTTCTTGATTTAGAACTTGATTTGTCTTTCTTGATGTACCCTTCATGTTAGTGGACAACATCATCCTCAACAACACCACAATGTATTAGTACAATCATAAGTGTCATACCCCTAATCAATGAATGTTTTCTATCATTCTTATGCAATACAAGTCTAAAATTGATCAATATTGTACTAAAATTAATAATATGGAGACAAACATATCATAAACATAATCATGAACAGATTCCAAAACATATCTTAATCTCCTCAAGTCATACATGTCAGAATTGCTTGTAGTCTTCTTATGTAAGGCATTAGCCTCATCTCCCTTTGGAACTGGAACTTCTCCACCTATGTAGGTGTCCAATTCATTCTCTTCTAGGATTAACGCAATCCACTTGATTTGCTGGGCCTGGATCTAGAGCAGGCTAGGGTTTGATAGAGAAACCCTAAAAATCCAAAATTTGAATTTCAAACTTCTGATTGGATGAAAAGATGCACCTTGCTGAGCTGATCAAGATGGTATACTTCAATTTTGAAATCTCCAAAATGTGACCCCTCAAATTGACTTTGAAACTTCTAGATCTTCTCGACAAAATCCCGAACTAGGGTTTGATAATGCCTGGGGTTCTACCCAACCAAAAAGTTCGATCTTGTGCGCTAAAATTTGATTTTTCTGAGGAGCATCTAGCCGTGGTCACACATTCCAAAAAGTTTCACTTTTGCATAAACCCTAATTTTCCACCTTTCCGAGCAAAATCCTGATTTAGGGTTTGATGAAGCCCGACCTTCTGCCCAACCAACAAGTTTTATCTTGGTTGGTAAATTTTGATTTTGATGAGAAGCATCTAGCCATGGTCTCAGATTCTAAAAATTCCAAGTTTCTCCAAAACCCTAATTTCACATAACAGTGACGATCCAAAAATGAAAGTGCTCAGAATCCAATTATGTTTGGAAAGAAATATATGCCATATTTTTTCTAAAGTATCTCTGAAATTTTGAATCCTCAGGGTCTGAAGCTTCAGCTTGTGATAGTCTGACCTGTCATCTTTCCAACCCCATAGATCTGAGCTCAAATGGATTCTCAGAGAGAAAGATATGCCAAGTGTTACAACTTGACCTATTTATGGGATGAAATAGTATAGCGAACTTGTACGGAGTGACACGTGTCACTGTTTCAACTTCGTCCTCTGAAACCCAGAACTGTGAAACAACAGTCCATGCTCTAACTATCACGTTTTATGGAATTCCATTTGAAGCTTCCTAGCCCGAGATATGACCCTTGTTCCTAGGTCACCTGTTTAGGACTGCATTTTGGAAGAGGCAAAGACCCTAGTTTATACAGATCATATCTCAAAAATTAAAACAAATCTGAGGCTGTCCTTCGGACACAAGGTACATGGACATTTCATATTCGACTTGTAGAAGTTTCAGATCCTGAATCTTCTCCAAAAAGGATTTATAGCGAAAGTTCCACAATGACTGTTTTTTACTATACCAAGCCCTAGCTTCCAATTTGTCACAAGTGCAACAAGTGTCATAAATGGCATACCATGCCTTCCTTCATGCTAGCTCTGATACCATGTTAGTTTTCCATCACTTAATTCAATAGATCTAGGATCTTAACTGAAAGAACAACATGTACAACTTATCAAGCATAAGAGACAAGAGACAAGAGACACAAAACATTTCATCGGGGAAAACCAAGAAGGTGAAAAACCCCGCAACTTCCTCATAGATAGAATAAGCACCAATACAAAGATCAAAAAGATCAAACCCAAGAGATATATGACTACAACAACTACTCCTCCTCCACTAGTGTGCACTCCTCCTCTCTCTCACTAATGTGAAGTGAGTGAATGAGAGAATGTGTAAAATGAGAGAGACACACTCTCTATTTATACACAACTTCACTTGTCTTTTAACTTTAACTAGATCGACCCCAAATTAAACACTTAACGTAATGTTGACTGGGATGAGCCCCACTAGGGTGATCTAATGACCCTTTAACCCACATGACTCATACAGGGCCGACCCCATCAGGTGGTCTAATAACTCATCAAGTATAAGTTACGACACTTACAATATAACTTGCGACACTTGCAAGTACAACTGACGACACTTCCAATTGGAGGAATAATACATCTCTGTTGGGTATACAATATAGTACAAATACAATATACAAGTGAATATATTCCGAAGTTACAAATACATCAACATAATCCATGTGGAGCGAGAAATCCTAAAATCAATGTCCCATTGAATCGCCCACTTAAAATGTTCTTCATATTTGTTTACATGTCATTAGTTCAAACTTTTGGTAAGAACCACTATGGAATTTGTAATGAAAATACACTAGGATCAATTTTCTAAGGGGTTGGTTTATCCTTCAAGTTAGACCATGCTCAAGGGAAGGTGGTTTTGAGGATATAGTGCATCAAAATGGAGTGACTTTAAGTGACAATATTCGTTTTTATAATGTAAATAAAGTACGGTTATTTATGTCACTTTGTGAATTGTTGTAACAAGGATGCAATACAAATAAATTTAGCTTATGGATCCAAAAAGACTCACAAATTGTTTGAAAAGAGTATTATGTATCTAGGTTATTTGACCAAAATGATATAATGTGACCAACTCAAGTGTATGAATCTCAACAATGCAATAATCACATGAATATGAGCAGATGATATTCAACTAATTCAAGAAAGAACGGTGACTCCCCTCACCTAGCCTAAGGTAACCCATTAGTGAGGAAAATGAGGCCAAAATACACAATGCCTCTATATCAAAACCCTATAATTTATGTGCTAAAGTAGATGGAGGAAGATATATTGAAAATGGAACTGACTAGGGGTGGGCACTATTGTTAATATCCATGACGGTAAGTTAAAGACATAAATATATCACAATTTCTATATCGCATGTGCGACATATCGCACTTGCATTTCTGAAGAGTTACAAATTGCAAGTGCGATATATCGCACTTGCGATTTGTAATACCAAAAAAAAAAATATATAGGCCCGCGGCCTCATTTTCTCATGCACACAGTCGAGGCCGACGTTATCGGGAAAGCAATAAAATGCATTGTCGATTTGAGTTTGAGACAAGGAGGAGGTGAATTTGGAAGAGCCAATTCACAATTCGGATACATGTTGATGTAATTGTAACTTTGGAATGTATTTCACATATATGTATATTGTACTCCTATAGAGATGTTATTATTCCTCTATACGGAAGTGTTGTCATTTATATTGTAAGTGTCGTAACTTATACTTGATGGGTTATTAGACCACCTTGTTGGGGTCGGCCTTGTATAAGTCATGTGGGTTAAAGGTTTATTAGACCACCCTATTGGGGGTTGGCCCTGTCATCATTATGTTATGTGGTTAAGTTAAGGATGACCTAGTGAAGGTTAATAGGCAAGTCAAGTATAGATAGAGTGTTGGAGGCACTCTATTTGATCATTCACTTTCTCACTCACACACTCATTGGAGAGTGGCGCACTTGTAGAGGAGGAGAAGTTGCTGCTAGGAGAAGACTATCTCTTGTACACTTGGTTTGTATCATTGCTCTATCTATCTCTGAGGAAGTTGCGGGGTTTTTCACCTTCTCGGTTTTACCCAGTGAAACTCTATGTCTCTTGTGTGCTTGCATTATTGTGTCCATGTTTGATATGCTGTAGATATGTTGTACATGTTATTCTCTCAGCTAATATCCTAAGTAAAATTCAAATTCTAAAAAAAACTAACATGGTATTAGAGCTATCCTGAAAGAAGGCATGATATGGCATTTATGACACTTGTTGCACTTGCAAAGCTAGGTCTTGATATAGCAAAAACTAGTCATCATAGAACTTTCGCTATAAATCCATTTTGGAGAGGGTTCGGGATCTGAAACCTTTACAAGTCGTAGATAACATCCCCATGTACCTTTTGTTAGAAGCACAACTTCTAATTCATTGTAATTTGTGATTTAGGATCTGTACAATCTAGGGTTTCTGCCTCTTCTAGATCGCAGTCATAAACATGTGACCTAGGAAAAAAGGTCATAACTTGGGCTAGGAAGCTCCAAATGCAATTTCCTAAAAGTGATAGGTAGGGAACGGAATGTAATTTATCAGGTAACTTTTGTAGAGGCTGAAATGGAACCAGTGACACGTGGCATGCCATACAAGTTCGCTCTCTTGTTTTATCCCATAAACAGGTCACATTGCGACACTTGGCATAACTCTCTCTCAGAGAATCCATTTGAGGTCAGACCTATAGGGTTGGAAATATAACAGGTCGGGCTACAATAGGAAGAATTTTTAGACCCTATAGATTTGAAATTTCGGTGTTACACTAGAAACAATCAGGTGCATATTTCTATCAAAACATAATTGGATTTTGAGCAGCTTTATTCATGGCTTCGGGAAGTTAGGGTTTCGGAGAATGTTGGAATGTTTGTATCGAAGACCATGGCTGGATGCTCCTCATCAAAATCAAAATTTAGAGACCAGGATAGAATTTTTTGGTTGGGCAGAAGCCCAATCTTGATCAAACCCTAGTTCGAGACTTTGATTAGAAAGGTGGAAAATTAGGGCTTCTGCAAAAGTTGGAATTTCTGATGTCTGTGACCACGGCTGGAAGCTCCTCAGAAAAATCAAAGTTTAGAGCTTGGGCAGAAGGGTGGGATTTATCAAACCTTAGTTCGGGATAATGTCCAGAAGATCTGGAAGTTTCAAAGGCAATTTTGAGGGGTGAAACTTTGCAGTTTTCAAACTCTGAGTATACCAGCTTGATCAGTGCATCAAGGCACATATTTCTATCCTTTCAGAAGTTTGAAATTTTAGTGTTTCCCTAACAAACCCTAATCCAGCTCCAGATCCAATTTCTACCAATCAAGTGGATTGGGTTAATCCTAGAAGAAAATGGATTGGTCACCTGCATAAGTGAAGAAGTTCCAGTTTCAGAGGGAGATGAGGCTAAGGCGTTACATAAGAAGATTACAAGCAATATTGACAGGTATGACTTATCCAAGTATGTTTCAAGATCTGTTCATGATTAAGTTTATGGTATGTTTTCCTTCATTAAGGTTAGTACAATCTTGATTAGCTTTAGACTTGTCGTATCACCTTAATAAAATTATGAATGCAGATATTCATTGATTAGGGTTTTGACACGCATGATTGTACTAATGCATTGTTGCATTGTATGAGGTTGATGTTTTCCGCTAACATGAAAGGTACATCAAGAAAGACAAATCATGTTCTAGTTCAAGAACATATGACCATGGTGACATGAAGACAAAGATTCATCCATTGTCATGGATCACATAGAAGATCTACTTATGAGGTATGTATAACTTGGTTCTATAATGGTTAACCTATGAAATATGCAGGTTACTAGCACAGGTCATTGAAGAGAACAAGAAGACATTATGCGGGTATGTTAGACATAACTAGGTAGCATGCTAATCCAGGTATGTTTTTCCTATATCACGTTAGAATCCTACCTTGCATTAGGATCTTATACTGTTGTATGGTTGATAATGATTATTCATGAAGTTAGAAATGTAAGTAATCAAGGGTTTATGCATATTATGTCTCTTACCTTGATTGATTATATGACTAACCAGAAAAGTCCTTTGGTCAAATAAGAATATGCATGAGTAAAAGAAGTATTCCCTAAAACCTTGAATACTAATGTTTATTATCTATGTTTGAAATGATCATGACTATACATGTTTAAGAGTATTGTGTTTTGATAGTATTGAGATTATACTAATGAATGTATGTATGAGACCTCGAGGATAACACAATGATGGTAATAGTAAGTATGGATAGTGATCGAGGATTGATATAAGTTCAAGGACAGGTAATCGAGGAAGCAAAGATCAAGAGGGAGCACACTCCAGTAGTTTCTGCAAGGAAGCAAATATTGAGAGGGAGTCCACCCTACAAACCAAACAAAGATAAGTATTTGAATTGTCATTTCTTGCATATTTGTTTGTTTAAATAATATTGTTCAATATGCTTAGACTTAGAGTGTGTATTATGCATATTAGAATAATTGCATTAATGAACGGTATACTACTAATATGCATGTGATGGGTAAGTGGCCTATGGCACTATACAACATTCCATTGCTACTTATATAGAATGAAACCTCTTTGTTGACATGTTGGGAGTTGTGCACACTCTTAACAATGTTCTAGTAGAGATTGGAAGGCATCTAGAAATTTATGAGATATGGATAAATGTTGTATTGAAGCATTGGCTAAGATAATTGCATGACTGTATGACATATTTATTTATGGGTAAGAATTTGTTCTGAAAACTATGAGATGTTTTTCTAATCATGTAATTTAACTTGTTTTGTAGGAAGGATCATATACCATCACCTACAAAACAAGGACTACAACATTTGTTCAGCAACAAAGTTATCTATTGAAGACATTAAAGATATTGAAGTTACCAGGATTCAGGAAGAATGCCATGATCGAGGAGTACCAGTCAATCATGAAGAATGATATTTGGGATGCAGCTCCAAGACCTGAAGGGAAGTCTGTTGTGACTTCCAAGTGGATCTATAAGATCAAGCATGCTACAAATGGTAGCATAGAGAAATACAAAGTGAGGCTTGTAGCTCGGGGCTTATCCCAAAAAGAGGGAATAGACTATGAAGAGACTTTTGCTCCTATAGCCAGATATGCTTCCATCAGATCAATACTTGCTCTGGCTGCAGTGATGAAGTGGAAGATACACTAGATGGATGTCTAGAAAGCTTTCTTGAATGGTGTAGTCGAGGAGGAAGTGTATTTGGAGCAGCCACTTGGTTTTGAAACACATGACAGAGAGTCACATGTGTACAAATTGAAGAAAGCCATGTATGGTTTGAAATAGGCACCTAGGACTTGGTATGGCAGGATAGATGGATTCCTATCCAGTTTGGGCTTTACCAAGAGTAAAGCGGATTCCAACCTTTACTACAAGGTTGAGGAAGGAAATCTAGTGATACTACTATTGTATGTGGATGACCTGTTTGTAACAGGTGAGGATAGATTGATTGCCGACACGAAGAGGAAGCCTGCTGCCTAGTTTGAGATGAAGGACTTGGGTATGATGCACTACTTTCTTGGTATGGAGGTGTGGAAGAGTGCAGATGGAATCTTCCTTGGACAAGGGAAGTATGCAGTAGATATCCTGAGGAGGTTCGGGATGATGGACTGCAAGGCCATGGCCACACCTATGGCATTGAACCTAAAGCTTATGTGTGATGCTTCATCTGAGCCAGTTGATGTCACGATGTATCATCAGATGATTGAGTCCTTTATGTACCTGACAAACACGAGACTAGATATTTGCTTTGTTGTGGACACATTGACCTAGTTCCTGACGGATCCGAGAAGTGTTCACATGGTTGTTGTAAAGCATATTATGAGTTACTTGAAGGGTACAATTGATTATGGGCTCAAGTATGATGCGAATCAAAAGTTTAACCTACAGGGTTATGTTGATTCAGATTGGGAAGGCAGTGCCATAGATCGGAAGAGAACTTTGGGGTGCTACTTCAGAATGGGATCCGGTATGATCTCTTGGTTTAGCAGGAAGCAGTCCTATGTGCACTGAGTATAGCCGAAGTAGAGTATGTTGCAGCTTGTTCGGCTAGTTGTGAGGCAGTATGGCTGAGGAAGCTACTGTCTGAGTTATTTGATCTTCTATTGGAGGCTACTGGTATCTTTTGTGACAACCGGAGTTGTGTGAAGATGTTTGAGAACCCGGTGTTCTATGATAGGTCGAAGCACATTGAGATCAAGTATCACTATATCAGGGATATGGTGCAGAGAGAAGGAGTGAAGCTCCTGTATGTTGCGATGGATGAGCAGGTTGCAGATGTGTTGACGAAATCACTAGCTAGAGTGAAGTTTGAGTACTTCAGAGAGAGGCTTAGTGTTCTTTAGATTGATGACACTTCAAGGAATAAGTGATGGACACATTTGCAGGAGCCATTCCAAGCATGGTGAGAGGATCATCCTTCCCCTAGATGTGGATGTAAGCGCTGGATGATGAGCATCAGGACGATGCTCCAGTTACTGCTCTGTATATGCATCATGTTGGATGCTTTGTATGATCAGTTGGATCATGTATATGTATATGCATCATGTTGGATGCTTTTTATGATCAGTTGGATCATGTATATGTATATGCATCATGTTGGATGCTGGATATGATCAGTTGGATCATGTATATGTATATGCATCATGTTGGATGCTGGATATGATCAGTTGGATCATGTATATGTATATGCATCATGTTGGATGCTGGATATGATCAGGTGGATCATGTTTAATGATATGTATCAGGTGGATCATTTATGATGATATGTATCAAGTGGATACATTATATGATTAGCTCGATCATGTATGATGATATGTATTAGGTAGATACATTGTATGCATTAGGTGGATGCATGGTATGATTAGGTTGATAATCGATGATGAGTATCGAGACGATGCTCTAGATGACATGCATCAGGATGATGCTATGATGATGATCGAGATGATCATAGATGACGAGCTTCAGGATGTTGCTCCAGATGACATGCATTAAGATGATGTAGTGATAATGATCAGGATGATCATGTTATGATGTACATCGGGATGATGTATGGTGAGTATCAGGACGATACTCTGTGGCTGTGGATAGGTTGTGCATGTGAGCATATACGTAGACCTGGGAGATCCGACAGGTAGAGCTGTGTGCTAGTAATAGCTGGGGATGCTCTTTCGAGGTTTTTTCCTATGGCATGTAATGTGCCCTTGGGAGGTCCAATAGGTAGAGCTATGTGCTTTTAATAGTCTGGGATGCTCTTGCAAGGTTTTTCCATGACCACATGTAATGTGTCGTTGGGAGGTCCGACAGGTAGAGCTGTGTGCTCGCAGCATGCTAGGATTCTCTTGCAAGGTTTTGTGGTGTGACCACATGTAATATGTCATTGGGAGGTCCAACAGGTAGAGTTGTGTGCTCGTAATAGCCTGGGATTCTCTTGCAAGGTTTTATGGTGGGGTGACATGTAATATGCTCCTAGGAGATCCGACAAGTAGAGCTGTGTGTTCGTAACAACATGGGATGCCACAGTCAGGTTTTGTGACACACGTAATAAGTCCTGAGGATTCCATAGTATGGTCAGTGATGATAAAGACCTGCATATGGTAGGCCTACATCCAGTATGAAAAAGGACTAGCTCTGTAGAACTTCATATGATGAGTAGATCGGAGATTGATTGAGATAGGAGTAGCAGTGACGATGACGATGATCCAGAGAAGAAGACTTGTGCTAACAGATCCATCTCGAGAAATACCTTCCTAGTTAAGAGGGAGTGTTGATGTAATTGTAACTTCCGAATGTATTTCACATATATGTATATTGTACTCCTACAGAGATGTTATTATTCCTCTATACGGAAGTGTCGTCATTTATATTGTAAGTGTCATAACTTATACTTGATGGGTTATTAGACCACCTTGTTGGGGTCGGCCTTGTATAAGTCATGTGGGTTAAAGGGTTATTAGACCACCCTATTGGGGGTCGGCCCTATCAGCATTATGTTATGTGGTTAAGTTAAGGACGACCTAGTAAAGGTTATTAGGCAAGTCAAGTCAAGTATAAATAGAGTGCGGGAGACACTCTATTTGATCATTCCTCACTCACACACTCATTGGAGAGTGGCGCACTTATGGAGGAGGAGAAGCTACTGCTAGGAGAAGACTGTCTCTTATACTTGGTTTGTATCATTGCTCTATCTATCTCTGAGGAAGTTGCAAGGTTTTTCACCTTCTTGGTTTTCCCCGATGAAACTCTGTGTCTCTTGTGTGCTTGCATTATTGTGTCCATGTTTGATATGATGTAGATATGCTTTACATGTTATTCTCTCAGTTAAGATCCTAGATAAGATTGAAATTATAAAAAAAACTAACAATACAATGGAAGGTAGGTGGCAATTTCCTTCCAAGTTCCTTTCAATAATCGTTCAAGTGTTTATTAATTTAATAGTTTTTTATTTTATTTTTTAAACCAATTTAATAAAATTTGTTACCTGTATATTAAACCAAACAATGAAATTTATTAATTAAATTTTGAATTTGTTGTTTTAATCTTAACAGAGAACACAAACCCAAACACAAACCCAAACCCAAACCCGAAAACAAATGCAAACCCAAACCCAAACCCAAACACAAACACAAATCCAAATCCAAACCCAAATCCAGACACAAACCCAAACACCAAGGAGGAACACGACCTGAATTCAGAGATTCTAGCTCATTTGGGTGCATTGAGGCACCTTAGCTCACTCTTTAGAGGGGGGGACCACTTAAGACAATCATTAGCCAAGGAATTAGACTCCATAACAAACAAAATTTCCAATTCCTAGGGAACACTGTACAACATCAGCTTGTACAGAGATTCCCAGAGGCAATACTATTCCACTGGGTTGAGCTATAGAGATGCGAAAAAACTAAAGATAACCAAAGGCCAATTGTTTTCATTATTCCGGGACCCTAGCACCGGAATGGTTCCACCCACTAGTCAACCACACATTTCCATAGACTGGTGTGTGGAACCAAATGTGAAATCCAATTGGAAGGATCGCTGGTACATGGTCTTCGATGAAGACCCTCATGGGAATAGAGACATCCCATTCTATTTCTTGAGGAAGCTGTATGCAGAATTTATCCTGGGGAAACATGTGAACTATTTTGATATTTTAGAGTTCCAGGGTGTAGGTCATGGGATGCCCCAATATAGGGAAGGGGCTAGGACTGATCCTAACCATGTGCGACACACTCCACGCATACTGAATCCCCCTCGGGTATATCCACATGCCGGTCCGGTTATTGAAGATACACAAGAGGCCTTATTCAATTTGGCTGGTACATTGCTTTGACATGGGACTGCTGTTGAAGGCAATGTAGGCGAAGGGGTTGGCACTTCCAAGGCTGGCCCATCTGGGGTTGGACCATCTCACACTGAGGATCCACTTACTAGGTCCCCAGACAAAACTAAAGCAACACGTCACACCGGTGACGCTGAGTCTTCAGAGCATCATGTTATTCCACACCCTTGCACATCATGTTGAAGCATATGCTATGGGCCTTCTTTAGAGTTTCAAGGCGATGGATTACTCGGATATGTAAGTAAAATTCATTCTTTACATAGTATATATTTTGTTTTATATCACAGTTTTCAATTGTTTCATAATTTATTTCTATTTAATTATCTGAAAATTTACGTGAACAAATATATAGCTGGTGTCCAATAACACCCCAGATTCACATAATCCGGCAGTTGATGCTGATGTCATCGATCCAGCAGTCAATGCTGCATATGATTTTGGTGCTTCACCATTAGCTATAAGAACTTTACTTTTTAATTTGTCGAGTGATTTACATATTTATAATAGAGATTGCAACATTCAATACGTCTTAAAATTGGTACAATATGTTTTATGCAGGGTGGGCACGATGAGTTTATGGAATCCCAGGTCAGTCCCTCCCATGTAGAGGAACGTTCCCAAACTCAGGTATTCTTTTAATTATACTTTTAATTATGCTTTTGATGATTTGAAACATGTATGCCTTTATTTATTAGAAATTTTCTAATTGTATATTTATGTTTTATTACGTAGCATGGTTACCGGGCTACTTTTGACCATCTATTTAGGCCACTGTCATTCATTCCACCCACCGGTGACCCTCTTCCCCCACCCGCAGGTACATGTACATGTCTCGCTTTCTTTGAAAAAGTCATTGTCCATCCATATAGTATATATAAAATCTTGTTCTCTTTGTATATACTGACATTGACATATGTTACTTTATGCAAGCATCTAGTGATGCAGTGGTGCTTGAAGAGCACCCAATCGACGTTATTGGTGACCCACCTCTCCCCCTGCCAGGTACGTGTATGTCTCGCTTTCTTTGAAAAAGTCATTGTACATCCATGTAGTATATACAGTCTCGTTTTCTTTGTATTTTCTGATAGTGTTCCATATGTTACTTTATGCAGGCATCTAGTGATGTAGTGGTGCTTGAAGAGCACCAAATCGACATTGTTGGTGACCCACCTCTCCCCCCCAGGTACATGTATGTCTCTCTTTCTTTGAAAAGGTCATTGTATGTCCATGTAGTATATACAGTCTCATTTTAATTGTATTTGCTGACATTGGTCCATATGTTACTTTATGCAGGCATCTAGTGATGCAATGGTGCTTGAAGAGCACCAAATCGACATTGTTGGTGACCCACCTCTCCCCTCCCCAGGTACGTGTATGTCTCTCTTTCTTTGAAAAGTTCATTCTGCATCCATGTAGTATATACAGTCTCATTTTCTTTATATTTGATGACATTGGTCCATATGTTACTTTATGCAGGCATCTAGTGATGCAATGGTGCTTGAGTAGCACCAACACGACATTGTTGGTGACCCATCTATCCCCCCTCCCAGGTATGTGTATGTCTCTCTTTCTTTGAAAAGGTCATTGTACGTCCATGTAGTATATACAGTATCATTTTCTTTGTATTTGCTAACATTGCTCCATATTTTACTTTATGCGGGCATCTAGTGATGCAATGGTGCTTGAAGAGCACCAAATCGACGTTTTTGGTGACCCACCTCTCCCCCCCCAGGTACGTGTATGTCTCTTTTTCTTTGAAAAGTCATTGTACGTCCATGTAGTATATACAGACTCATTTTATTTGTATTTGCTGACATTGGTCCATTTGTTACTTTATGCAGGCATCTAGTGATGCAGTGGTGCTTGAAGAGCACCAAATCGACGTTGTTGGTGACCCACCTCTCCCCCCTGAGGTACGTGTATGTATCTCTTTCTTTGAAAAGGTCATTGTACGTCCATGTAGTATATATAGTCTCATTTTCTTTGTATTTGTTGACATTGGTCCATATGTTACTTTATGCAGGCATTTAGTGATGCAATGGTGTTTGAAGAGAACCCAGTTGGGGCCACTAATGACCCTCCACACCCCTCCAAGGTACATGCAGTTACATGGCCAAGTAACTTGACCTACACATGAATGGTAAGTAAAAAACTTTATATTTGCTTGGAATTTGAACAAATGTACATAGATTTTTTTTTGTTTTTATAGCTTGGTATACTAACTTACAAATTTTGGTTTGTGTGTATAGTCTCCAGAAATGAGAATCAATCCTCCCATTCAGCGTTGGGGAACGCCATCCAACATCCGAAAAAGAAATATTGACTTCTCAAAAGCCACTGACATTGGCAGTGAAAAGGGGGATAAATTGAAATCATCTATAGGGGGGGTAAATAGAATCCATGTATAAGGGGGATACATACATGTACCGTTTTGTTTGTATACACATAGATGTACATTATGATCCACTATTTTGTATTATGGCCATGGCATGCCATTTTTGAAAACATTATATTATGTACATATAATATAAAGCAATGTTCAGATTTATATATATGATTGACTTGATATGGGAACATGATGTGCATTATATGACTTATCATCCTGCCAACTATGTGATTTTGTATCATCCTACCAAGACTTATGACTTAGGATAGATATATCATATTTCAATAACAAAGTGTGATGTAACACTTGACATCTTGAATATCATTTTTATTTTTTATATTTATGTCGCAATTTGTTTGTTTGATGTTGTTGTTGCGTTAGATGTTTAAAATATTGAAAAAAACTCGTCCCAAGAAAGCCTTGAAAATTAAAAGAGATGGTTGAAACAAGTTTGACACAATAGTTCAAACAAACTCAACGAACATCTTCACGAGAAACACCAAAATATGACACACTGTCATCATCATCATATGTGGCCCCAGTTCATCAAATCAACATCACATTTGTCTTCACAATTATCACATCATATGTGACCCTAGCACTAGCATCTGAGCATCAAACATCATGACATGAGTAGCACCATTATACTACTCATCATCATAGACCATTGCCTCAGTCTTTCTATGCATCATCTAACTGTCCATTATCTTCAGTATGCTGTCCACCAAATCAGCACATCCTATTCATAGTCAACATAAACATGTCTTCATCATTCTCATCAGCATTCATACTCTTGGCATCATGTTAACAATCACATACTGTCCAAAAATGTTTCCATACTTGGTTGTATAATTTTTAAATAATACTTTTAAGATCTCATTAAATAGGCAATTTTTTGGGCAAAATGTTATGCACATAAAATAAACTTGTTTGCAATTACTATCAAAATCAACCCTTTTAGGATATTTAAGACCAACAAGTAACTTCACACTAAACACATATACCAACGGTCTGCAACAACTATGATCTACTTGCATTAACTCCCAAAAGACCACTTCACTTTGAAGGAAAGTGACAGTAGTTTTTGTGTTCCTGTAACAACTCACTTAAATACACTCACAATGATATATAATTATGCCTGGACACCTACAGGACTGCCACTTTTTTTTACTGTCAAGAACAAATTATTGCAGCCCTACTTCACATCATTTCACTTCCCAACATCCCTATACTAACTTCCATAAAGTATTCAACAACTTGGCCATCCAAAACATGCTACAAGAACATTCTAAGGACTAAAAAACAACAATTCTACCTTTATTCTCATCTCAAGTTAGCATAAAAAATCCATCTTTCTTTCAACACTTTTAGATCTCTAAGAAATGCAACAAGAATTTAAATCTTGAAAGAAAAACTGAAAGTAAACTATGTGTAAATGTTGAGTTACAAGGAATTAGTATAACCAATCAATTATGAAATGGTTAGTTACAAGGAAATAGTGTAACCAATAAATTATTAAAATAAACTCATAACCAATAAATCAAGTGAGAACCATGAATATAATTTAGCATTTTCGAGATTATGCACCTTGAATGTGCACAATGAAAATTTATAGATTATGTCCCTTGCACATGTAATTTCCAGAATTAACCAAGAGTGTGTAACACACTTGGTTAGGGTGAATATGCTTTATTAAAACAAGAGATTAATGCCCAAGTGTCCCTGAACGACATTTTCATGCGGCTTGCAACTCGACATAACTTGGCAACCAAAGGTCAGATCGATGAACTGTCGACTCCGTTGGTCTCTTGGTGTGTGATTACATCTAGGGGGGCCTCTCTCTCATTTTCTCATGGCCTAGTGACTTCATTGTGAATTCATTTCGTAAAATAGGGCTTTGCTCAATTTCCTTCAATGCAACTCTCGCACTGGTGGGTCAACTCTGCAAAACCCTCCACCGAGCCAGTGTTGGTATTGCTCCCCCATCGGCATTTCCCATACACACTTGCAGGACCCAATGGAACGCAATCTTGTTGCTCTGTTTTCTTTTTCTCTCCCAAACCGAAAGTTACCAAGTGTCCTTGAACAACATTTTCATGCGACTTGCAACTTGACTTAACTCAGCAACCGGAGGTCGGATAGATGAACTATTGACTCCATTGGTCTCCTGGTGTGTGATTACCTCTAGGGGGGCCTCTCCCTCGTTTTCCCATGGCCCAGTGACTTCATTGTGCATTCATTTTGTAAACTAGGGTTTTTGCTCATTTTCCTTCAATCCAACTCTTGCATTGGTTGTTTCAACAACTGCACATGGGTCTTGTTCAATTGACTTAATCATTCGTTTTATATCAACCTCTACCTATGGTACATTTGAACATGTTTCAGCATTAAGAAAACACTATGTGTCTAGAGATCATGGGATATATTATTCTTGTAATAAAGTATAAGCCAACAACCATATGCCTAAGCTACACTTACAAATTACAAACCAACTGCATAGCCTAGGTATATGGCCTTTTGGTTTCTACTTAAATGATACTAATCAATCTAATGATCTAAACCATAAGAGTTCATAAAACCCTAGTTTGTAGTTCCATGTCTGAATTTGTGAACCCTAGTTTTATTATGTGCTGTCTAGTTCATGAAACAAAATGAATAGGGTTGAACATGGATCACAAGTGGAAGTTCACATGCATGCATGAATTAGAAGTAGAAACACATGTACACATGAATTACAAGCAAAACCAACTAAGGTTTAATGAATTATAAGAAATACATGAGTATAGAGATCAGAGGCTGTGTTATTTTCATTAAAGTAGAAGCCAATAGCCCATATACCTATGCTACACTTACAAATTGAAAACCAACTAGGGTTTGATGAACTACAAATTGCATACTATAACTAGGGTTCACAAGTTTAAAGATGGAACTACAAACTAGGGTTTTATGAACAAATTACGTTTATATCAACCCTCGCCCATCCAGAGTACCCTTGCCGTGCCAGAATCTCCAACCCTAGCCCTCGAAAGTTATTCTGAAGAGTCAGTCGTTACTTTGTATAGACAAATTTCCCTTGAAATTCGTAAAGCTTTCCTTGATACCTATCTAAAACCTGATGTAGAGATTGCAGACACCCCTTACCCGCTGGACGTCAACCTTTTTAATGACAATACCCAATTGGTCTTTTCTTTGATAGCTCAGTTTTTAGGTTCAGACTCAGATTTGTGGATAACTGAAGTGCAACTAAGCCTGTTATTCAAGATTAGTGTTAGTTCCCCAGAGGCGGGAAGTGAGTCAGTACCATCCCTCAAGTTTGAGGAAATTTTGGCAGAAAAAATACATGCACAGTTAAGCTGTTTTGAAAGTACCGGATTTTTTCGGTTCCAGGCCTTTTTGACTAAAATGATTTTGCATAGCTATGCAAATGAGTTAAGATTCTCTCAGATAGTCTTCACAGGGAATTTAGAAGACCATGTTTTCAATTACATGAATTACATTTTATCTGCTATATATAAAGTTATGTTTGAAGAAACACTACACATAGTGTTACCAGAGATGCAAACCCTGATGCAGTTGAGGGATGAACTAGCCGTTGGTGACTGGTTCCTATTTAAAGATGCCACATTAATAAGGGTGTACGGTTTTGTACATGAACCATACTTTTTACCAGCATTTTTGAACTTGAGAGTTTTTTCCCTTGAGTTCATCCGTCAGAGATTGATCGCAGAAGAGGAGCAGTTTGGGTAGCATAAGAAAAGTTCTGATATAAAGTTCCCTTGGCAAGTCGGCCCTTTCATTGTGAAATTTAAAGAGGATGTTAGTGAAGTAGAAAGATTATTGAAAAATATGGGGTTCAGGAAGGACATAGCAGTCGCATATGATCCTCTGCACATCATAACTGAGAGAAAGAAGAAAAATGGTTTGAAGGCATGGGAACAACAAGAATCTGAAGGGCTGCCGAAGGGGCAAAATTCATTGCAGTATGAGCCTGAAGCGGTTGAAGATATAGATTTACAAGTACAAGCCCTAATCACGCCTGATGATCCTATGGAAATAGACCAACCGCTTAATACTCAGGAAGTATGTGGGAAGAGAGATTCACAGGAAATCATTGAGACAAAAGAAGAGGAAGAAAGTGAAACGAAAAGACTCAAATTGGAAACACTAGATGAGTTAGCTGTCCAAATAAATGATATGGATGAACAAGAAGAAGGGCCATCAGCCCCAGTTATCCAAATCCATGAGTATAAATTCCAAGATGCGACAGGAGGGAATGAAGACAGTAGATTTAAATCCCAAGAATACATGTTTAAGTATCATGGGAAAAATAAGCAGGCCTCTGCACAAAAACGTTTTGAACTAATGCCCACTGTGAGGAATTTGTCTAAAACAGGAATGTCTTTGACAACAAGTAGATATATCCAGACATACATCTTAAATCTGACGATATCTAACAAAGACCAAATAACGGAAGCAAAGATAGACTGGAAGAAGATACCTTCGCCAGATACGATTCAATTTCACAGGCAAATGGGAGAAGGTTTATATGATGACCTAGTAGAAGCAGCCTTGAAGATCTCTAATTTAGAGGTCACTATAAATAAGATGAATGCCCAATTAAAACATGAAAGGTCGGAGAATAAATCCCTTCAGCAACATATCAAAAAGATGTAGTTTGACTTAATTGAAAATGATGGTGGAGGCAAAGCAAGCCATAAGCTGTTAAAGGATAGAGACAATTTGATCTAGACCCTATAGAAAAGAATGAAAATCTCCAACACCCAGTTAATACAAAATCCTGAGGAAACAAAGCTAATACAAGAAAAAGAAGATCTGCGCAGGGAGGTCAGCAATAATAAAGCCGAATTGTTAAAATTTGCAGAGAAAGAAGGATGCTGGGAGAAAGAGAGGATGAGTATGAAGAGGCTGATCGAAGAGTTAAAAAGCAGCTTGTCAAACATATGTTTGCAACAGGAAAACGAAGGCCTGAGTAAAGAGAAAGATAATACAGACAACATTGTACAGGCTATGTCCCAGATCAAACTAAAATATGGTGAGATACAAGAACTAAAAGAGGAAAATCAAAGGTTAAAAGAAGAAAATGAGGTAAAGGAAAAAGGGGCAAACGAGCTACAACAAAAGTATAAGGAATTGGTAGCAATTAATAACAGGTTTTCTCAGCAGATTACAGGAAGAGAAGCTATGCAGGGATGCAAACATTTGATTTGGGATTTAATTATCCAAGAGGCTGAGAGATTCAGACCTTATCTGGATCTCATGTGAATAAAGGAAAAAATAGTCACGGATGTTTTTAAGAGTTGCACTGCTATGAAGGAAAAATTGCACAAAAGGCCAAAAGAGACTGCTTATAATGGTATAAGTTTTTTGAATGGTTTGATAGATCAGGACGTTATAGATTTGAGCATCAAGGACAGGGTCATAACCATTGCAGCAGCAAAATGGATACTGAGGAAAAACGCATTAGTTGAAGCTGAGGAAACCAAAGCTAATGAAGTCAATGAACAATTGACATAATTCAAAGGACAATTTGAAGGACTGGTAGAAAAGGGGTTTCCTGCATTCTGGGATGAAAAGCAAAGATTGATTCCCATAAGTGAGCATAAAAGGTTGATGACTAGCAGGTGAATGGATCATTTTAAGTTCAAACATCTTAGCCAGCCACTTTCAGGGAAAATCCTAATAGACATGCTGAACGAAGATTTCGAGATGTTGTACAGATTGATTTCTATTGGTGAAGAGCTTCCACCTATGTCTTATGTTGATCAGCCTAGCATCAGAGTCCTGTAGAAAGAGATGATGAGTTATGACATCCCAACACCTAAACTTTGGGCACGAAAATACGGGAAGATGAAATATAGCTATCATGATCCACCGACAGCTGCTATTCCTTAAATCTCAGATCTGTGCATTTTTAAGTATCAGTTTATTTTTGATAGAAAAGCTTAGGATATACTTTAGGATTTTGATTTTCTAGGACGTGGCAATGGGTTTCCGGTTATGTAATGAAATTTCACCATTGGACATATACTTTAATATTTTTTATATTGTTTAACAACATACCAGCAAATGCAACAAAGCAATTGATCTTATCTTGTTATAGTTTATGTTTTGTGATAGTGACATTTGAACTATGATGAGGTGTCCTTGAATTGTAACTAATTTTTGTTCCAAATGGGCCGACTATGAGACTCCAGGCCACTATAAGTTCCATAAATTTTCAAATGATAAAAGGGGGAAGAATTTGAAGCTCTACATATTTTGTCTATTGTTGTTTTTGCAAGATATCTCTTGAATAAAATTGTCAGAAGCTTACATGCGTTTTCAGAGATTCCTGTGTAATTGGTCTGGTAGTCTGTTTTTTCTCTTCTATGTGATATGTGTTTCTTTCCTTTGTTAATCCATATTGTTAACATTCCTTCGTACTTGGTTCAGTGTAGTATTTGAGTGAGGTTCATAGAGATTATGCCTTGTTCATTTCTTACCAAATATTTCATGAAATATTTCTGCTAAAGTTGGTGTAAGATTCATCTATGTATGCCTTATATCAATGGATTGTTCATCTTTCTTCTGTTTCACCAATTAAATCACTTCGACTACTAGCTGGTTGCTACCTTGCCTCTGTGTGAATGTATCTACTAAGCATGTGATAATAATGTTTATGTTATACTTGAATTGACTCCATTGCCCAATATAGATCCCTGTTTTTCTCCACCAATGGTTTACCGAAGTAAAACTTGTCCTACAGAAATCTGACTTTCTGCGTATGTTTTACTAGAACATCTTGAGAATGAATGCCGGTGTTCCTTTTTCATGGTTGACGCCCTTG
The DNA here is from genome assembly GCA_027924585.1 of Larix kaempferi. Classification (NCBI taxonomy): domain Eukaryota; kingdom Viridiplantae; phylum Streptophyta; class Pinopsida; order Pinales; family Pinaceae; genus Larix; species Larix kaempferi. The sequence goes on along the minus strand of BSBM01000844.1, from coordinate 226,354 downwards.
ATTATTTCTAGTTTTTCATTAGTTTATTGAGAGAGCCCTCTCAGACTGTGTTGGGTCAGTAACATCAGTCCAAAGATTGGTTAGTGGTTACCCAAAATTACCCTCTTTCAGCCTTGGGGGTCAAATTTGGTGTTAACAAATTGGCGCCGTTGCTGGGGAATGCAAGTTTCCTTGTTTTTTCCTTGCAAGAACGACAAAGAATTTTGAAGATTCAAAGAAAAGAGAGATCCCTGTGTGCAAACGGATATTTCCATATTTTAGAAGGTTGTACAATTTTGCCCTGGCGACTCCACTCATAAAGACTGATACTAAAGAAAGCGCTCCACTGGGGAAGACCGCCGAAGCTGATTTCTAGCTCTGAAGGAGATCTCGACAAGGCATCCTGGCCTCAAGAAAGATCGATACCAGAGGTAATCCTACTTTTGAAATTATGCTAGTTGTTGATAATCTGGAAAGTCTGCTTAGGAGAAAAATCGAAAAAGATAGCACTAGTACTTCAAATAATGAAAGAATTGTTTCTGAAGAAAGATTACCTGTTTTTCAAGAAGTGAATATAGAAATTGACATTGGAAAACCTGTACCAAGATCAAGATCTGAGTCTTATCTAAGCCTAGGTGAAGGAGTTCTTAATAATCCTCAATCCTACGTGTTATATCCTACCTGGCGTGATTTACTAGATACTATCAAAGCTAAAAAAGCTAAGCCCTGTTCCCAGAATATCCCACCCCTTTCACAAAATCCGCCTGTGATCATGGCTGCAAGATTTTCACCTTTAGTCCTACCAGCTGTCTTACATGACCTACCCCAAAACTATGAACAGAGAATCATCTCCTATGATGGAGAAGGAAATTTTTGTGCCAGACAACATGTAGACAGGTTTGAAGATTTTATTGATCTGGAGAATGTAGACCATGATGATGCAAAGATGAGGTTATTTTCCCAAAGTTTGTTTGGGGAACCTAAGAAATGGTACAGATTGTTACCAAATGCTTCCATAAATGATTTTGTGGCATTTAAGAAGTTGTTCTTAGAGAGATGGGAAATGATAGGAAGTCCTACCCTAGTCTTGTCCCAATACAATCACATCAAGAAAGGAGGTTTCGAGTCTGTACATGAATTTTCTGCTAGATTTATGAGGGCATACAATTCTATTCCAGACGACCTAAGGCCCTTGGCTGGCGCTGCGAAACTCCACTTTGCAGACTCCTTTGATGGATATTTCTCATGTACATTAAGAGAAAGAAAGTCTCCCTCTCTGCCTGTCTTACTAAAGGATGCCCTAGAAGTAGAGGGGAACATGATGAATTCAAGGAAAATAAAGGGGAAAACAGAGGCTGAAAGAAAGAAGCAAGAGACCCAAACTTCTACCTCATCTGCTTCTAACGACGCAAAATTTGATACCATGATGAAAACTATGGAAAGGTTGACGGATAGATTAGCCATAGATACCAAAACCCCTCCCAGAGAAAATCCTGAAAACCAGATCCGAAATCTGACATTTAGAAGACCACTACCTCTTGCCAGAAATCAAAGAAATCCTGAAGAATAACCAATGTGTCCTCCGTTTGTTGAAAACATGGTAGATAACGAAATACCTGAAGAACCCACTGAGACCCATATTCATTTTGTTGACTCCCTAGACCATGAAATATGCTTGACTGAAAGGGAGCATGACTTCTTTAACAAAGAAAGTACTAGTGATAAACCTAAGTTGGAATCTGAACAATACCTAATGGGCTATCAAAATGTTGTGAATTATCTTCAAAGAAAATTAAAATTGAGAAACATAGAAGTTACCATGAATAAAGGGAAGCTCCCTTTGAACCAACCTCCAGTTGTCCAACAGGTTGCAGAAGAATCGAAAGAAAAATAGCAAAGAGCTGTAGCAACTAAAAGACCTGAAAATAAAGAAGAAGATGGTCAACCTTCAAAGGAAGTTAAACCACCAGAAGTCATAGAGATAATCAAGCCTGCCCCCACTTTTAGCCTTAGAGATGAACTATCAAAGGTAAAGATCTCTATCCCTCTTAATGAGTTACTGAAAAATAATGAGTACAGGGAAGAGATAACAAAGATGGTTAAAGGAAAGAATGAAAACCAACATGATATCCTAGAGTTGTCCAATGATGCTCCTACCATAATCTTTGGATCTAAGTTGGAAGAACTAGGCGATGAAGAAGTCCCTCCTTTCTATTTAAGCCTAAATGTCCATTATCAAATCTTGCACAATGCCTTAATAGACTCTGGGGCATCTCATAACCTGATGCCAAAATATTTGTTGAAAGAGCTAGGATTAGAGGTGACCAGGCCATACCAAGACCTTTTCTCCTTTGACTCAAGAAAAGTACCATGTTTGGGGCTAATTAAGAATATGGTAGTGACTTTAACCCAAATCCCTGCTAAAAGTGTTATGATGGATGTGGTAGTGGCTGATGTGCCTACAAAGTTTGGAATGCTGTTGTCAAGATCCTGGGTTTCAAAGTTGAAAGGAACTATGCAAATGGACTTATCTTATGCCACAATCCCTATGTTCGGAGCAAATAGGAGATTATATAGGGCAAGCAGGATGGAATATGTCGTCAGCAACAAAAACAAACCTGAAAATCACCCTATATGTGCCGTTGATACAGACATGGGCTGCTCCATTTTTGTTGTTGAAGGTCCTCATTGTGATCCTAACCCTCCCCCATATAGAGAAGTTGATGAAGATAAAGAATTTGCAGTGAGGTATGTAGCTTCTGAAAGAGAAAAGAATGAAGAAGGCTGGTGGAAAATGTATTTTGATGGTTCTGTGAGCAAGAATGGTGCAGGAGCAGGAATTTGGATCATTCCTCCCAACACGGAGTCTAGAGCACTTTCATACAAGATAAAATTTGCATGTACTAATAATGTTGCCGAATACAAAGCATTACTATTGGGATTGCGGGCTCTAAAAGACTTGGGAGCTAAGAAGATAGAAGTATTTGGAGACTCTGAGTTGGTAGTGAACCAAATAAATGATAGTTACCAAGCCAAACACCCAAGAATGAGGGCATATAGAAATGAAGCTTGGGATTTTTTTGGGAATTTTTTCATGGAGCACAAGATTAAAGTACTACCCAGACATGAAAATAGGATAGAAGACTCTTTAGCAGTCACTGCTGGAGGATTTAAGACTCCAATCTTCTCCCAAGCCAAATATGAGGTCGAAATTATAAGCAGACCCTCTATTCCTGATAATTCTAAATATTGGCAAGTATTTGAAGATGACTTACAGCTCAGGATATTTTTGGAACTCTCTGATGAGTTTGCAAATGTGCATATTGATACTGATAATGAGAACTTGGAAAACTTTGTGGGAGGAGAAAATGCTGAAGAGGAAGCTAAAAAAAAAAGGGTGGAAAAACACAATGGGTGGTAAGGATATTATTCAACTGCAGAACAATTACATCCCCAAAGGTCTGATACCCCTATAAAAGCTCTTTGATCAAGATGATGCAGCCAAAAATACAAAATTTGAACCTGCCCAAGAATCAGTAGAAGATCAAAACTTGGGTACAGAGAAAGATCCTCGAATAGTAAAGCTGTCTAAGAGACTACAGACTGACAAAAAGAGACGCTATGTGGAATTGATGAAAAGATACACTAATGCTTTCGCCTGGACCTATGAAGACTTAAAGGAATATGATACATCAATCATACAGCACACCATTCCACTCAAGCCATGTGAGAAACCTTTAAAGCAAAAATTAAAGAGAATCCTAAGTTGACAGATGTCATAGAGAAAGAAGTCAAAAAGCTTTTCAATGCAAAGATAATTGTTACCTTAAGGTTCTCACAATGGATAGCAAATCTGGTCCGAGTCAGAAAGAAAAGTGGAGAAATTAGGATTTGTATTGATTTTAGGAACTTGAACAGAGCATCCATGAAAGACAATTACCCTCTACCTAAAATGGAACACATCTTACAGCAGGTGGTAGGGTCCGAAAGAATTTCCACCATGGATGGTTTTTCAAGTTACAATCAGATTAAAGTATGCCCAGAAGACCAAGAAAAAACCGCTTTTACAACTCCTTGGGGAACCTTCATGTACGCTAAGATGCCATTTGGATTAATTAACACTAGAGCCAATTTCCAATGAGCTATGGATATTGCATTTGCTGAAGAAAGGACAAATTTGTGGTGGTATACATGGACGATATAACAGTTTTTTCAAAGTCAGATGAAGAACATCTCAAGCATTTGGAGAGAGTTTTTATAAAGTGTAGAAAATATGGAATTTCCTTGAATCCAAAGAAATCCTTTTTCGCTCTGGATGAAGCTAATATTTTAGGGCATATCATCACCAAAGATGGGATAAAACTTGATCCAGAGAGGATCAGTGCTATTCAGAAAGTGGGAGAGCCCAGAAGCAAAAAAGAAACACAATCTTTCATAGGCCAAGTCGGATATTTAAGGAGATTCATACCAAGTTTTGATGAAATAATGAGAAGTATTACAAATATGTTAAGAAAAGAGAATCAAATAAAGTGGACCGAAGAACCCAGGGATTCTTTTAAAGGAATCAAGACAACCATCACCAAAGCTCCAATGTTGGCCAGCCCAAACTTTACTAAAGAATTCCTAATTTTTTCATATGCATCTGAACATACAATAGCTGGGGTGTTGTTGCAAAAAAATGATCAAAATGCTTAACAACCTATTGCCTTTTTTAGCAGAGTACCGAGAGAAGGAGAACTGAAGTATGATATCATGGAGAAACAGGCTTATGCTCTCATAAAATCTTTGAAGGATTTCAGGGTCTATATTATACACTCGCATATCATTGCTTATGTCCCAAATAGTGCTGTCAAAAGCATTTTGACCCAATCTGATCCTGAAGGCAGAAGGGCCAAATGGATTGCAGTATTACTGGAATATGATTTGGAGATAAAACCCACAAAACTGGTTAAAGGTTAGGGGTTAGGAAAATTAATGACTGAAGATAATTGTGACTCTTTGCAGCTAAATTTTTTGGAAGAACATCCTAACGAGCCGAATGCAAACATATAGGTGAAGCCTGAATTCTTTGAATCTCCTTGGTATAGTGACATTGTTTTTGTACTACAAAATTTACAGGCACCTGCAGGGCTAAGTAAAAGCAGAGCCAGGTCTGTAAAACTAAAAGTTGCCAAGTACTATATCATGAACCAATATATGTAATGGAAATACCCTGGAGGGGTGTTGCTAAACTGTCTGGTTGAAGAAGAGGCTAAACACGTAAAAGAAGAATTCCACAAAGGGGACTGCGGGGTGCGGGGGACATCTTTCTTGGAAAGCGACAGTAAACAAAATCCTAAGAGCATGGTTTTACTGGCCCACTATGTTTTCTAATGTTTACAAAGAAACTGTGGTCTGTCACCAATGTCAGATTTTCGATGGAAAAAGAAAGGTTGTTTCCCTCCCTCTACATCCTATTATAGTTGAAGCACCTTTTCAACAATGGGGTTTAGATTTCATTGGGGAAATAAACCCAAATTCCTCTGGACAACACAGATGGATATTGACATCTACTAATTATTTTACTAAATGGATAGAGGCCATACCTACCAGGCGAGCGACTGAAGGAGTAATCATGGATTTTCTGGAAGATAACATCCTATCCATATTTGGATGCCCCAAAAGAATTGTAACTGACAATGCTCCATCTTTCTACTCCAAAAAGATGATTACTTTCTGCCATAAGTACCATATCAGCCTAAATCATTCCACGGCTTATTACCCTCAAGGAAATGAACTAGCAGAGCCTTCAAATAAGATCCTGGTAAGAATCATAAAAAAGTTGTTGGAGGATAACAAGAGGTCTTGGCACACAAAGCTAAAGTATGCTCTGTGGGCTGACAGAATTAGCACGAAAAGAGCCATCGGGATGTCACCATTTCAGTTCGTGTATGGAGCAGAAGTGATTTTTCCAGCATCCCTAGGTTTTCCTGTCATGAGGTTATTACAGGGAATAGAAGAAGAACCAAACCACATGCAAAGAAGAGTAAATCAGATAGTCGAGATGAATGAGCTAAGAAGTAAGGCATATGACAATGTGGAAAGCCATCAAGAGAAAATGAAAGAAGCTTTCGACAAAAAGGCCAAGGAATATTATTTTCAGGTCAATGACCTAGTTCTGAAGTGGAATTCCCCTAAAGAAGAAAAACATGGAAAGTTCAACCACATGTGGATGGGACTGCATGTTATTGGAGTAATCCGAGGAATAAATTCTTTTGTCTTGGAACATCCAGACGGATCTGCCTGGTCTGGAGGTCCAGTCAACAGAAGATTCTTAAAACATTACCTGTCCTAAGGGATGCAGGTATTCCATGTACCATAGCCTATGTATATATTTTCCATTTGTTTTTCAGTTGTTTTAAAAATCTGACAACAAACCTGAAGGATTTGAAACCCTAGAGAAAAGAATATGAAGTCTAGAATGCTAGCCATGGTTTCTTTTCTTTTCATGTGTGGAAAGCCTAGCTATGCGGCATATACAGTTGTAGTTCTAAGAAATTAGAAGAGGTCATTGACTCCGAAGTTGCGAGACGCCCAATGGATCAGGCACTTGGTCTACGAGTTATTTGCTACCTCGCAGGGAGGATAGCATCCCTGGCTAGAGCCAGTTGTTGGAACCTATAAAATCTTGCTCGAATCTTAAGAAAAGGGTTAATTCCACTGATGAATTCCTGGAGGAAATGGTTAAAACCCTGTCCCTAATCAGGTATAGGTTGCTAAAGCCAAGAAAAAAACCTCAGTTGGTAAGGAAATAAGGAGAAAGATGAAGGGTTTGGACCTTTTAGACATAAGGAAGTAGCTCAAATGACAAAAATTGGGCAAAAAGATCAATAATATATAGTCCAAAAGGAGATAAAGTGATAGATAAAGCTCAGACTGGTCCCTACCATTGATCCAGCACGTGGGAGAGATCTACAGCCCAACGATCACCCTTGCATCGTGAAGTTGCATGAGAGAAAGCGCAGGAGGGTGGTCGCGAGAGAAAAACCACCAAGACAGATGGCAGTTGGAGGAGCTCTCGCATGAGCATTTTGGTGGTAAGAAGAAACCGCCAGAAGGCTCGCGATACAACCGCAGTAAAAAATAAGGGTATAAAATCGACGGCGTGGGTTGCGTAGTCAGAAATCTGATGGCGCAGAAGAGCCGTTGTCACATCAGCAAAATATCAAAGCAGATCAACAGCCTGAAATGAAAGAGATTAGATCTACAGTTAAGTGGATGCAGGAGATGCAAGGTTGGTAATGTAATGGGCTCCACTTACGAGAGTACCGAAGACTGGACATGTGAATAGCTCCTCACCGTAGATATATTGAAGTCGAGATCAACGCTCCTCGTTGATCGTGGCAATGTATAGAAGCATCCCAGATAAGCATGAAAGGTGGTCATGAGATAGTATACCCTCTACCATGTGTCATCACCTGAACACCTCGTGAGGGACATTAAATGGTAATCCAAAACCAGAAGTCAGGTCGCGATACCACCATACCCATATGTACGGTTAAGTAAAATGGATGGCTAAGATTTAAAGTTGGTAGGAGATCCTACAGCGAAGATTAAGAGATTTCAAATCAAAGGGGTAAATAAGAGATTAGATCAACGGACCGGAAGCAACACCTAGTAGATTGATGGATGGAAAAGAGGGATAGCTGGCGAAGATGAGCGGAAGTTATTGGGAAAGGTTTTATATATATAACGCGGCAGGTGAAGAACAAACATTTCTCTCTCGGACCTGTCGGAGTTGGAAGCTTCTGGAAGTGCAGAAGCCGAAAAGGACGACAAGTGAAAGGGTCTCTCTCAAGCTTTAGGTGATAGGTAGGGTCCCAAACTCCTTTGTTTACAGCGTGCAGTGTATTTTATAATCATAAGAATGGCAAACGAATAGGTTTCTACTAGTTCTAAGGTCCGAGTAACCCTAGAAGACAAAGACTGTGATGTGTTTGACCCAAAGCTTCGTTTCCGTATACCGGAGGTTAAAACAAGGCTGAAAGCCCTGCTTGAACAAGGGTTAGACGTCCATAGAATACACCAGTCCTTTTTCATCTTTTATTGTCTGGAATATATAATGCCCTTTCTAGTGATAATGAACACCAGGAAGTCTAAAATTGTTTGTAGTATAGAAGTTGCCATCATCCGGAGTACCCTTGCCATGCCAGAATCTCCAACCCTAGCCCCCGAACGTTCTTCTGAAGAGTCAGTCATTACTTTGTACAAAAAAATTTCCCCTAAAATTCATAAATCTTTCCTTGATACCTGTCTAAAACTTGATGTAGAAATTGCAGACACCCCTTACCCGCCGGACGTCAACCTTTTTAATGACAATACCCAGTTGGTATTTTCTTTGATAGCTTAGCTTTTAGGTTCACACTCAGATTTGTGGATAACTAAAGTGCAACTAAGCCTATTATTTAGGATTAGTTTTAGTTCCCCAGAGGTGGGAAGTGAGTCAATGCCATCCCTCAAGTTTTAGGAAATTTTGGCAGAAAAAATACATGCACAGTTAAGCTGTTTTGAAAGTACCAGATTTTAATGGTTACAGGCCTATTTGACTAAAATGATTCTTCATAGCAGTGCAGATGAGTTAAGATTCTCTCAGATAGTATTCACAGGGAATTTGGAAGACAATGTTTTCAATTACATGAATTACATTTTATCTGCTGTATATAAAGATATGTTTGAAGAAAGACTACCTAGAGTGTTACCAGAGATGCAAACCCTGATGCAGTTGAGGGATGAACTAGCCATTGGTGACTAGTTCCTATTGAAAGATGCCACAGTAATAAGGGTGTACGGTTTTGTACATGAACCATACTTTTTACCATCATTTTTTACCCTGAGAGTTTTTTCCCTTGAGTTCATCCGTCAGAGATTGATCGCAGAAGAGGAGCAGTTTGGGCAGCATAAGAAAAGTTCTGATATAAAGTTCCCTTGGCAAGTCGGCCCTTTCATTCTGAAATTTAAAGAGGCTGTTAGTGAAATAGAAAGATTATTGAAAAATATGGGGTTCAGGAAGGACATAGTAGTCGCATGTGATCCTTTGCACATCATAGCCGAGAGAAAGAAGAAAAATGGTCTGAAGGCATGGGAACACCAAGAATCTGAAGGGTTGCCAAAGGGGCGAAATTCATTGCAGTATGAGCCTGAAGAGGTTGAAGATATAGATTTACAAGTACAAGCCCTAATCATAGCGGATGACCTTATGGAAACAGACCAACCGCTTAATACTTAGGAAGTATGCAGGAAGAGGGATTCACAGGAAATTATTGAGACAGAAGATTTAAAACCCTGTACAACCATTTTACAGATTGATTTCTACTGGGGAAGAGCTTCCACCTATGTCTTTTGTCGATCAGCTTAACATCAGAGTCCTGGAGAAAGAGATGACGAGTTATGACATCCCGACACCTGAACTTTGGGCACCTGTGGAGAAATACGAGAAGATGAAATATACCTATCATGCTCCACCAGCAGCTGTTGTTCCTTAAATCTCAGGTTTATGCATTTTTAAGTATCAGTTTATTTTTTATAGAAAAGCTTAAGATATACTTTAGGATTTTGATTTTCCAAGACATGGCAGTGGGTTGCCCATTATGTAATGAAATTTCTCCATTGGACATATACTTTAATATTTTCTATTATTTAATGACATACCGGCAAATGCAAGAAAGCAATTGAGCTTATCTTGTTATAATTTATGTTTTGTGATAGTGACATTTGAACTATGATGAGGTGTCCTTGAATTGTAACTGATTTATGTTCCAAATGGGCCAAGTATGAGACTCCATCCCACTATAAGTTACATAAATTTTCAAATGGAAAAAGGGGGGAGAACTTTGAAGCTCTACATATTTTGTCTAGTGTTGTTTTCGTGAGATATCTCTTGAATAAAATTGTCAGAAGCTTACATGCGTTTTCAGATATTCCCGTGTAATTGGTCTGGTAGTCTGTTTTTTCTCTTCTGTGTGATATGTGTTTCTTTCCTTTGTTAATCCATATTGTTAACTTTCCTTTGTACCTGGTTCAATGTAGTATCTGAGCGAGATTAATAGAGATTGTGCCTTGTTCATTTCTTACCAAGTATTTCACGAAATATTTTTGCTAAAGTTGGTGTAAGATTCATCTATGTATTCCTTATATCAATGGATTGTTCATCTTTCTTCTGTTTCACCAATTAAATCACTTCGACTACTAGCTAGTTGCTACCTTGCCTCTGTGTGAATGTATCTACTAAGCATCTGATAATAATGTTTATGTTATACTTGAATTGACTCCATTGCCCAATATAGATCCCTATTGTTCTCCACCAATGGTTTACCGAAGTAAAACTTGTCCTACAGAAATCTAACGTTCTGCGTATGTTTTAATAGAACATATTGAGAATGAATGTTGGTGTTCCTTTTTCATGGTTGACGCCCTTGATTATTTCTAGTTTTTCATTAGTTTATTGAGAGAGCCCTCTCAGACTGTGTTGGGTCAGTAACATCAATCCAAAGATTGGTTAGTGGTTACCTAGAATTATCGTCTTTCAGCCTTGGGGGTCAAATTTGGTATTAACAGAGACTGGGCTCTACAATATCATACATAGAAATCAAGGATTTCATTAAATTTTGCCACGAAAGTGTTGCACCCACACATAATGTTTTCATTTCAAGGTTTTCTGACTTGAATAATTAATGATAATAAAAAATAATTCATGAAATTTTTTGAAAAAATAGTGTTGCACTAGGCCCATATGTCCTTTATATGTCTGCACAATTTTATCCAAAATGGACATCATTTACCTCAATAAGTGATGCGCCTTTACAAACATATATGTTATGATGTGTTGAAAATTTGAAAACCCAATTTAACGGAAACTAATTTTATAATCATTTACACAAAGTTTTTATAGATAAATGTTATAGATTATGAAAGCTAATTCAGTTACCTATCTTTTGTCTTTTTACTTCATCTTCAAATCCATTAAGGAAGTACCACTAATTGTCACCTAAAGTTAGAGGTTCACGTTTTTTCAGTATTATGTGGCATCTAAAGTGTCTTTAAACGATTCCATGATTGTGCATCATCCCATGTGCTATCAGGGTTTCATTCTTTTATTTTATATCAATGTTGAAAATGATATGAGTATTGGGGTCAGATCTAGCTATGTTTTTCATATGCATCAATTCTGTAAAAACAAAAGGATACAAAGAATGCATCTATGTTTATGTTTCTGGTAGAACTGAAACAGACATGTAAACCTTAAGGTTTACATGTCAAGTAATTATAGTATAGAAAATAATTATTCTATATCTCAGAGATTCACATGATTTTCTGTATTCAGAGTAATATATACTTGTAAACAATTTATTTCAGTACTCAGAGTTTATGCACAAACACTGTTCACGATTTTTCTTTTAATGCCATTCATTTCGGCAGGAGAAATGGGAACTCATTCTCTTTATTTTAGTATGCAAATTCCAGTTTAGTGTCGGCATGGGAGTGTAAAATCCACAGTAAAAAATCGACCAGCGTGTAAAGAATTTTATAAACAGTGTTTATGAAATGGAAAAGGCTAAGCATCGAAAACTATCATTAATGATACGGTAGGGTTTGAACACCCATGAAGGTATATACAAGCTTATATTAAACCTTTTATGATTACAATTTTATTGTTATACTCTGTCTTTTTATCGATATATCACATTACCGTAAATAGAATATCTATACCTATTTTTAAATGTATTTTCCATTACTCAACAGAGTATATTTTCATATCTACTCTATAGACAAATGCATTTGATTTTTTAGTATGGAAACTCAAATTTGTTTCTATCAAATCTATATACAATTTCCATTTCTTTTCACGATGAACCATTTAATTTGTTTATATCTTTTTATATGTTTGGAATGGGACCTCGATGTCCATGGTCGAGCTCCGACCATTATTTTGAAACCCAAAATAATACACAAAGGATAGAATTAGCATTAATGTGATTTTCCCGTGAATAAACGTTGTATAAAATACATTTACACGATACGGTTATGTTACCCATTGGTTCACGAATACATAGTAAATACATCTAAATAAACGATTTGCAAATTAAAAATGAATGTGAATCTATCCTAATAGTAACCCTATTCATTGCTTAAAGAGAAAACTAGAGACAAAGAGCAAAACGTGTAATAACCGAACTCTGTATATAACATTTCGTGAGGGTTTAAACGATGTCCCACTTATATATATACATATTGTATGAAAAAAAAATAGCTAAACCTCGGACCATTTTCCCATCTATTTCAAATATGGAACCATTCCTTTGAGAGCATAACTGAAAATGAATTTTTAAGAACCGTCGATACACATATGTGGTCGAGCCAACCTTTAACAGGTTAATAAAGTATTTATAGTACAAGTTCTGCTCTATAATAAATACATTCACCTATAGGCAGTGAATCCCTCTCTTAATGAGTTAAGCACAATCACATAAAAATAACAAGGCCGCCGGCCATTTGTTTCGTGACGTAGACAGTAAAGAAACCAACTGTTCTAAGTAACCCATCTCTAACCGTCAAGTTAGTTTTCACCCGAGACTCATGGAAATGACAGGTTACCTGGCCATCAACGAGAACCATTCCTTCCGAGTTCATGGAGCTAGTTTTGGGCCTTATCCAACATGCCTTGAATGCTCAGTTTCACCTACACACGAATTTCCAACGAGAAGTTCGTTGTGGACAGTAAAAAGTTAATGTTAAAACTTGAATATGGACAATGATTGTTTGTTACCAAAGAACTTACTTTTGGATAGGTAATACACAAGGACTGGGAGAGTGGAAGTATCACACTTGCACAATACAAAAAAGAAGTTAAATCCGACAACAATATTTACAATAAATTTAACATGGTAAAACGATGTAACAATGCGTTAAACGACTATTTCTTACCTGCACTTATGTGGACACACCAACAAGCTATTGTTGGACTTTGCATTTTGCTCAGAATAGAATGGAGCACATTCCTTCTGGTTTGAGTGTGAGCCCTCTGCAAAGAATAGAGGTGCTCTGCGATGAGCCGGTTGCAACAATAAGGACAGGTCCTGACTGTAGCAAGGGTTTTGTCCAACGCTACAGTATCGGTTGGAGGAAGAGGTTACCTATGAGACCGGTCAACCTACTCCCTTAAATGCTTGGTACAGTATTGTAATGGGTTCCAAGCACCATACCAAGATCAATGATGTAAGTTTGATCATGCTTCCCAATTGGCATGACCCGGATCGTGATCAACGGTCAAACTTTCCATCAAATTTATTAACCATCAGGTGAGATTGAATGCAGTGGCATCTAACTTGACAAACTCATGGGGTAGTTGGAGTTGGCTAGCTGGAACAGGAGCACAACTTCCACGTCGGAGTGTTGAAACACTTGTGAAAGCCGAGGGTGTAGTCACCTTCCAGGAGGGAAACCCAAGACAAGTTTAAAACAGTAGCTTATGCATGTATAGTCTACGTGCCAATCGTCGTTATGTCTAGCACGAATACATAACATTAACATTGTTGCATACTTTAACTTAGTGCATAGTTATAATATATATGTAATATATATTATAACCTATGATCATAACAACGATTAAATAATAGTCGGTTTTTGGTTTACATATACGTGGATAATGTAACAGGGTTAATCCATGAAGGTCGTTCATGATTTTTGGCAAGCGAAGCACCACACTAGAGGAAATTTCAATTTAAAATGGGCCTTCCAAAAACAATATAAATTCCCTGTCATCATGTATTAGCCAATCAAAATGCTTTAAAATTCATCAAGGGTGCACCTAAAAAAATGGAAGGGAAAAAATAAAAACTATTCTTTTGGATCGTATTTTCAACTTATCTCCTTGTAGGTTTACTCAAATTTTAAGTGGGAGGACTCGTTGGATGCATAATTAAATTATACATCCAACGAGTACCCATGTTGCATACTTTTAACAACATCCACACCATGAAAAATCGAAAATATTTTAAAAAAACGTGTTTTCTCTCACTAGAAACACATTTTTTAATGTATTTTTGATTTTTCATGGTGTGGATGTTGTTAAAAGTATGCAACATGGGTACTCGTTGAATGCATAATTTAATTATGAATCCAACGAGTCTTCCCACTTGAAATTTGAGTAAACCTACAAGGAGATAAGTTGAAAATACGATCCAAAAAAGTAGTTTTTTTAAATAATTGAAGTAGTTTTCTTTTACTTACATTTTTTTTATAAGTACCTTAATAATTCAAGTATTTTTCTTATTCTACATAATATAAAAAAATTACTTTGCACTCCACAACTTTTTAATAAAATTGAATTAAAAAATACTATCATCTCCTTCACATAAAGTCACATAAAATTGCAAACAACCCAACATGGACAATCTCTCGATTTTCAGGTTACCTTTCAATGTCACGATGTGACATGAGTACTAATGTAATTTTCAACCTCACATAAACCTTCTTGAATATACTAATACACCAAAACCATTTTTGAAATCAATAAAAAATATAGTCGCACCATGTGAAATGTGACATAAAATTAGGAACATCTCTTCATCAAAAGGGACATAAAATTACAATCAACCCAACTTTCTGAATGTGCCATTTTTTCAAATCCACCTCATAATATTGCAATCTTAAATAACAATAAAAGTACTTTTTAATCTTATATAACTCTCATGACGGTATTATTATTATTAATGTAAAAAAAACCATGTTACACATAACTCATACTATTCTTCAAACATATAAGTACTTTCAATACTTCAATTTTTGTTTTTAACAACTATGTATAACTATTTAAGTGTATTTCTTCATTTTTAAAAAACAAAGACATTTACCAACAACATAACGAATAACTAATTTAATATTATTCACACATTATAACAATATAATATAAGTTATAGATTATATATTAACAATATACATTATACATTGGTAAATAACCAACAACATAAAGGATACCACATAACACAACATAACATATTTCTTGTACTCTTTTTTCTTAACAATTATCTATAACAATTCAAGTATATTTCCTCTTTTTAAGAAAATAAAGACATTTACCAACAACATAGCACAGAAATGACACTATTACTTATACATTGTAAATTCAAATGTATTTCTTCTTCTTTTTTAAAATAAAGACATTTACCAACAACACAAGAGATACTCCATAACACAAAATAACACATTTTTTTTTAACTTTGTTCTTCTTAACCACTGCTTAAAACAATTCAAGTATATTTCCTTTTTCAGAAAATAAAACATTTACCAACAACATAACACATATTTTTTTTTGGAGGAAATAAAACAACTGCTTAAAACAATTCAAGTATATTTCCTTTCTCAGGAAATAAAACATTTGCGAACAACGTAACACATATTTCCAGGAACTAAAACCAAACGAAACCAAAAGTACTCGATCATACAAAACCAAAGGAAAACAAATACTACTTACTGTAAGTTGGTCTACTTGTCGCCGGACCGGGGCTTCTTCACGATCTTGTCAGCTCCAGTTTCCTTGGTATTCTTGTCGCGGGACTGGGACTTCTTCACGATCTTGTCAGCTTCAGTTTCCTTGGTATTCTTGTCGCGGGACTGGGGCTTCGTCACGATCTTGTCAGCTCCAGTTTCCTTGGTATTCTCCGCGCAGGGCTCGTGCTCGATATCGGGGCTATAAGACATGTCAGCTCCGAAGGCCTGATTGACAGTACCGTTGCTAATTATCGCTTGGGGATTGTGGAAGACCTTGGGTGTGTAGCTCATGTCGACTTCGTTGGCCCCGGCCTTACGCTCTGGCTTACCTTGTCCATTCGTCATGTTGTTACCTTGTCCATTCTTCATGTTGTTGTCCATTTTGATGATTGGAAATATGGCAGCTTCCTTGGTATTACCCGCGAAGGGCTGGTTGGCGATATTGGGGCTATAAGACATGTCAGCAGCTCTGAAGGCCGGACTGTTGGAGACCTTGGGTTTGTAGCTCATGTTGGGGCTGAAGCTCTGAGTGACATCGTTGGTCTTGGGCTCACCTTGTCCATTCTTCATGTTGTTGGCCATTTTGATGGTATTCTGGGTATCACTAAGCCAATAAGATTTCGAGTTCGGCCCCAAAAACGCCTTCACTTGAACTAAATCTGCTAAACACCATATGAGTATATAATATGATCAAATCAATATTGATAACTAACTCAAGGACTAGAAAAGCCTTAAAAACTGTAACAGCGAATATACAACTTACAATCTCGTATTCTGTAACGGTTACAGAATGTAAAAGCTTAATACTCAACAGGAGCCCAAAGCGGGTAAGCAAGATATGAGAAATGCAATGGCATAGCGCCTTCCTGATATAGTAATGGGCGGGCGGACTCCAAATCCGGATTTGAAAACAATCTAGACTCCCAAGCGAGAATATGTGAGCATGGAGGGTAAGCGCACTAAACTTTAAACGGTCTGTTTTGGATAGGTGGCGTTCATGTGTACTTTATTTTCTTTAAAGACAAAATTTTAATAACTATTTTTTTTCATCGATTCCAAGTGTGCTTATTTTTATACATACAAAACTATATATTTAAAGACAAAATTTTAATAACTATCTATTTTTCATCGATTACAAGCAAGAGTTGGAAATAAAACTGCCATGGAGAAGGAGGCCTATCCAAACCATCCTTATTAACATTAAAAAATATAGTTTCAATAATTAATAAAAAACAAATTTCAACATTTGAATAACTTAAATATAAAATTATAAATTATAAATCATTACACATATACATCGACATTTACATTTATCTTATGAGGACTTCTGTTAACAAATAAAGTAAGTGGAAGATTATTAAAAGATATAGTTATAAAAAAACAATAAAATAATTTTTAAAATATATCAAATAAAATGCCATGCATCTTGGGGAAAGCTCCCAACATGCATGCATCTCGGGGAAAGCTCCCGACATGCATCTCGGGGAAGGCTCCTATCTCTTTAGGCAAGAAAATTGTCTCTGTATCCATAAATTGTCTCTCTCTCTCTCTGCATAGAAAAAGAAGGAAAAAACAAAATGGTTATTTAAACTATCTAAGTGAGATCAATACCGTCAACAGAAATAAGACAATTTGGAGTTCATAAGTAGATTCCGCGAGCTTATCACTGTATCCTGGAGATTGAGTCAACTCTAAAGATACGATTTTTTTGTCAAGACCGAAGAGGACATGACACTCACGAACCCGAAATGAAAGATATTGCTCTGCACATGGAAATATGACACTCTGTTCTTGAACCAATCTACATGGACAAACGGGTCGGATATCAGTGGAGCGGAAATTTTTTATTTTTTTTAAATCGGATTAATTAGTGTAGAAATTAATTTGTCACCTTGTAAATAAATACCTCGGTGACTGTCCTGAAAATGTTAACACGCGATTGTCTAGTCGTTTTTTTTTAAGTTTTTGACTTTGTCCTTTGTCATTGGACAAGATCATACCAATCTGTAAAGCATGAATTTTGTAGATGGCTTGTGAATTGGATTTTTTTGACCAAATGTTTCATTTGCAGTAGCGAGATTGTTGTTGACCTAAACTTCACATTTCCGTACATTTCACTTGTTTTTGTACGCTCCAAAAATGTAAAAAGTAATAGTATGGGGGAGATCTTGTAATGGATGTCACATGTAACGTGGCCATTAATTTTGAAACAACGTGTTATGTCCGTCATAAACAAAAAAGAATAATACAAAGTAAAAAGTATATATGAGATTTTAGAGTTTTTGTAGAGAGTTTGTAGAGTAACAAAATAATACAAAGTAAACAAAAATGAATAATACAAAGTAAAAAGTAAAAATGAGACTTAAACTAGAGACTTTAGAGCTTAGGATTAGGTGGCTTAGGTATTGCACTCAATGAGCTATTCAAGGAGAGGTTTGCACCTCGGAAGATTTGATCCCTCTCGGTGCTTAATAGAGCCTAGGATTTGGATCTATGATCGTTCTCTCTCCAAAGAATCCTACCTCTCAAGCTTTGGTTGTGACTCGTTTATTTTTTTTTGTAGATGTCACATGTTTTTGTAGAATGAATTGGGTTTTATGTGGTATATTTATCATTTAAACTTTGTTTTTGCATCATTTCCTAGATGACACATGTTTTGTATAATGAATTGAGTCTCAATCAAAGAAATCATATATGTCATGTAGAAATTTCCCTCTCCAAAGAATCTCATCCCTTAAGCTTTTCTTGTGGTCAATAGATGTCACATGTTATGCATAATGAATTGGGTCTCAACCAAAGAAATCATATATGTCATATAGAGATTTCTCTCTCCCAAAGAATCTTATCTCTTAAGCTTTGACTGTGCATCATGTACGTAGATGTCACATGTTTTGCATTATGAATTGGGCCCCAACCAAAGAATTCATATATGTGATATAGAGATTTCCCTCTCCAAAGAAAATTATCTTCTATCCTTTTCTTTTGCATCATTTACGTAGATGTCACATGCTTTGCGTAATGAATTGGGCCCCAACAAAAGAATTCATATATGTGATATAGAGATTTCCCTCTCCAAAGAATCCTCTTTTAAGATATGCTTATGCATGATGAAGACCACATCGATAGCTCACATTTTCCCAACTAGAGAAATTATACATGTGATAAAGAAATTTCCATCTCCAAAGAATGTTATCTCTTAGGCTTTTCTCATGGAATGTTATGGAGAGCTTCTGGATAACTCACATTATCACAATATAATGGTAGGTTAAACCCTCTTATTGGTGAGGTAGAGTTTGGATGAAGCTAGACTACTTACGTAGTTTTTATGTGGTACATATATTTCCCTTGGAAAAATCAATACTTTAGGTATACCTACTACCATGTATTCTAGCTGAAATATATAGTTGGTGGTAGTGCTAGAAAAGGGAGTAAGAGGAATAAAAACTTGTGGCCACCAACATTTTCATAGTTAGTAATCAGTTTTGACAAAAATATTTTTAAACACTAAAGTATAGGAATAGATGTTGTGTATACAATTTTTAAATATATTTTTCCTATAAATATTGGCTCTCCCAACATGTGGCCACAAAATACCCAATTGTCAAAAAATTGTTTCTTAACTTCGTGTTTTCACCATGGAACAATAGCACCCCAAAGAATAAATATAAAATGTATTATTCAATTTCCCAAGGACAAGTCGGCCCAATCACGTTAGTGAGGTTGGACCCATTAGGTAAAAAGGTCACCCACACATAAAGTATAAATAGAGAGCTTTCTCTCTCAATTGGACACACCTCTCACTCACTCAAGTTCGCATAACCAGAGAGAGAAGACAAGCTCGCTGGAGGAGAAAGAGAGAAAGCTGTAGAAGAAATCTTATATTTGGGTTTTCCATTTTTCTTTATATTGTATTAGTGACGAACCTATCTTTAAGGAAGTTGTGGGGTTTTCTCCTTTGGGGCCTTGCACGAAGTTGAGGGACCACTTAGGTGCAATCATGCATTCACAAAACGCACTAGAATTTATTAAATTCAAAATGTGCATGCGTTACTTAGACTAGGCATGGGCGGACTCCGACCCTGCCATGTCAATTAACATGTAGGATAGGATTCCAAAACGTGCACGCATTATACAGTGATAAATAATGCACACGCATTATGTATCACTATAACACGTGCGCGTTTTGGTGAATATAACCAAAAAAAATAAACAGCCTGCGGACCGCGGCCACTGTTTACCCACTCAAAACCGCAATGCTTGAGCGATTGTGGCTTAGAAAAATGCATTGGAGAAGTGAAGGGAGGCTAAATTCGAAGCTCAACAAGGGAGATTTCATCTTGCAAGGAGGATTGGAAAGGTAAGCGTCCAAATCCTTGCCTCATTTCATCATTAAAAATATAATTTTTTTATGTTTCCCTACATTAAAAATATTTGTAAATG
This sequence comes from Larix kaempferi, assembly GCA_027924585.1. NCBI lineage: Eukaryota > Viridiplantae > Streptophyta > Pinopsida > Pinales > Pinaceae > Larix > Larix kaempferi. Next base: position 206,410 of record BSBM01000844.1, on the reverse strand, counting down.
AAATTCCAAAACTAAAAATTTTAAAATTTGTTATTTAAAATATGTTAATTCCTCCCTACTATCAATCCCCTTAATGAATTTTACATCCACCCAAGCAATAAGGGATTTGAAAAAAAACAATGGAAATTGGAAATTGAATCACAACTCCAATATTTTTTCCACATCTATTGCAAATTGGAAAAAAAAAACCATCCACCATTTGGCTAGGAGGAGGAACTATGGACTATAACCTAGGCTTGGTTTCTAAACTTGACTTAACCAAACCCTATGTTTTTTTCCCACACATTCTTTTACCCTAAAATTGTCCAACCAATGCTTGTGAACCCAACCCAATGGCATGATGTATTTTACATCATCCACCAAACCCCAAGGGACTAGGTTCCCCTCCTTTGCAGACACACCACTTACTTTGTTGCTAAGATGAAATAGCACATCTTTTTTTACCTCCTTCACCACCAAGATGTTAGACAAAATGGCTCACTGAGAAGGGGGGGGTGAATCAGTGAGCTTGCACTTATTAACAATTTCAACTTCTTCTCTCAAATATTATATCATTAATTGCAAATTCACTTCAATATCATATTCATCAATAAACTATATCACATGCCATTCATTAAGCAAGACACATTATCATAACCACATTATAAGAGACAAGATATAATCTTTGTAAACTTTTTATAATTGGAGACTTTAATTTCTAGAATGGGCTACAACCCAAAGTGGCACCAACCACAAGATAATTCTGTGAGCTGCAACTGACTGGGATGCACGAAAACCCCAACAACCATAGATTTACAAATGATATTTCAGACTCTTCTTAAGTCTACATATTACATACATCATCAACCAAAAGCCCTTTTTTGTTTTCAAAGCACTTCATCATTCTCATTAAGCACTCATTATTCAATATAACTTCATTTTGTCCATGAGCAAATATCACCAATCAGATCACATCTTCATTCTATCATCATTATTCATGGCATATCAATCTGCTGCCATATCTCCATTCATACACTTTACACTGTCCATATGCACATCACAACATTCTTCCCATATCATCAGTCATCTCTTCATCATTCAACCAGCATGTATTCATTCTTTCCATCAATATGATGGCTCAGTTTAACCCAAAATAAAAGATAGAAAGAGATATTGTTTTACTGCTCCACCTGCTGATGCTCCTTCACCAAAAACTTTCCTCATCTTCCTAACTCCCGAGATCAGGGATCTCCTCTATCTTCTGAATTCTCCCCCAAATTCTCCACACTCACCACACAAAAAACACAACCATCTTGTTCTTCATTTATACTTCTCCTTTCCATGTATTTAGGAGGCCAACTTGTCTTTTTGTTTTTATTAATTCCAATAAGTCAAATGATATTTTTATTTCCATGTTATACTTAACCAATAAAAATACATATCTTTGCCACATCGCCATGGTCTTTATGCCCACATGATCCTCACCTTCCACTTTGGATTACATGTAGTTGCTATTATAGTATTTTGAGATGATATTTATGTTTGTAATCTATTCGTTCTTGGACAAAGTTTGTACATTTTTCATTTTTGAGAGATGTCATTATAACACATGTATATGTTTCTAATGATTTCTTTTTTCATTTTTTTATTGTAGGGACGACCATGGATGCACATTCATACATCCAAAGAGAAATTCAGAGGCTCGAAGAAATTCGAGCCTGAATAACTATTGTTGATGATAGGCATTAGATGCTTGCATTGAATTTGGATGCAATGATAGAGACCTTTAGTAGGTCTAATGGTGCACTGCAAGATATTGCTACATTTAGAGAAAGAAAGAGGAAAGAATATAAGGATGGAATTAGCTACAAAGAAGTTAAGAAGTTGAAAATAACAAAACAACATATGTTTGCCCTCTTTAGAGATCCACGGAGAGGTGAAATCCCGAATGCAAACAAAAGGCATACTTCTATCGAGTGGTGTACATATCAACCATTCATAGATAATTGGATGGACCGATGGTACATGGTGTTTGATGTACCACCACATAACAATAGGGAAATGCCTCTATATTTTCTGAGAAAGATGTATGCAGAATTTTTTTGGGGGAAGCATGTTAACTATTTTGATATCATGGACTACCAGATCGTTGGGATGGGGATTCCATAGTAATGTCCCAATGCGAGGCACATAGATCCCAATCACCCAGTAGCTCCACCTTGCAAGCAGTTACCCAGGCTAGATGTGTCATATGCACATCAATTGGTCCCAAAGACACAGGAGTCATTCCTACTGTTTCCACATGTGGTTGTTCTCCATAGCATGTATCCTCAAGGTACATACCAGGACGGGCCATCAGAGCTACCATCTATGGGTGGAGTAGAGTCGTCACCTGTTGGTGGTGTAGATCCACCACCTCCCGGTGGGATAGCGCCACCACCTTCCAGTGGTCGAGGAGCATCTAGTAGTGGCACTAGACTTGCACATCATGAGCACAGCCGAGAGCCCCACCCATGCACAGTATGTGGCCATCCTTGCTTTGGTACTATCCAAACAGATGAGTAAATGGTTAACAATTTAGTGTCATTTGTAAATTATTTTTCCTTACTATACACATATATAGATTGTTAATATTTTTAATGATTTTAAAACTTATAGTTGCTACAAGAAGGGCACAAGGTTGAAGACCTTTCCACTGATGATGTAGAGCATAATCCAGAGGCTCATTCACCAGCACCATCCAATGTAGAAGATGTTTTCATACTTTCAGTGACAACAACTCACACTAAGGTAACTATTTCAACATGACATTATTTTAATACATGAGTAAATGGTTAACAATTTAGTGTCATTTGTAAATTATTTTTCCTTACTATACATATATATAGATTGCTAATATTTTTAATGATTTTAAAACTTGTAGTTGTTATAAGTGTTAATTTTAAACCAAATAGACAAGCAAGATCACTGAAAGAAACACAATCACAAGATAGACACACAATATACCCTGGGAAACCCTCATGGGGTAGAAAACCCAGCAAAGCTTTCCTCAATACGATGATCAACCAAAATACAAGATGTGCTCCTTCCTTCTTTGTCTCCTTAGCAGATCTCCCAGACAAGTGCGCACTCTTCCACAAGTGAGTGAGTGATCTAATGAGGAGTTCACCTCCTCTATTTATACTTGACTCTCAACTGACTAAAATACCTTATGGGGCCGACCTCACCTGGAGATGTCTAATAACCCCTAAAATATAACTACAGGGCCGACCCACACATGGTGGGTCTAATAACCCTAGTTAATACTAACCCTCGGAGGAATAAACATCTCCGGATACATAATAGGGTTACCTCGGAGGGATGAAACATCTCCGGAATAATAAAGTACAAATATAATATTCTTTGAAGTTACAATATTCAACACTCCCCCTTAACGAGAAGGATATTATAACAGCATCTGCAGGAGCAAGTAGTCACTACACATGATACATCTATAAATCATCGGAAGCTTTCTTCAATTTGTCTTCATCAGTAACTCAAACAGTTACTGGTACATCAATGTCAACATCAACATCAACATCACGATCTTTAGCATCGTCTTCACACGATCAGCAGCATCGTCATCACATGATCAGCAGCATCGTCATCACATGATCAGCAGCATCGTCATCATACGATCAGCAGCATCGTCTTCACACGATCAGCAGCATCATCATCACATGATCAGCAGCATCGTAGCAGCATCGTCATCACACGATCAACAACATCGTCATCACATGATCAGCATCGTTATCACACGATCAACAGCATCGTCATCACACGATCAGCAGCATCGTCATCACACGATCAGCAGCATCGTCATCACATGATCAGCAGCATCGTCATCACACGATCAGCAGTACAAGTATCCTACCGATACATCATCAATACAAGTATCCTACCGATACGAGTAATCACATCATCAATACAAGTATCCTACCGATACGAGTAACCACATCATCAATACAAGTATCCTACCGATACAAATAACCACATCATCAATACAAGTATCCTACCGATACAAGTAACCACATCATCAATACAAGTATCCTACCGATACAAGTAACCACATCATCAATACAAGTATCCTACCGATACAAGTAACCACATCATCAATACAAGTATCCTACCGATACAAGTAACCACATCATCAATACAAGTATCCTACCGATACAAGTAACCACATCATCAATACACGTATCCTACCGATACAAGTAACCACATCATCAATACCATCACTTTTTCGGAGACCATTCGTCTACGGATCAATTCAGGGACCAAAGTCCGGGGATGATACAATCCCCATCACGTACATTTTGAACTAGCAGTTCCAGGATGATGCAATCCCTATCACGTACATTTTGAACTATCAGTTCCGGGATGATGCAATCCCCATCACGTACATTTTGAACTATCAGTTCCGGGATGATGCAATCTCCATCACGTACATTTTGAACTATCAGTTCCGGGATGATGCAATCCCCATCACGTACATTTTGAACTATCAGTTCCGGGATGATGCAATCCCCATCACGTACATTTTGAACTATCAGTTTCGGGATGATGCAATCCCCATCACGTACATTTTGAACTAGCAGTTCCAGGATGATGCAATCCCCTCAACTGTCCTTTAAGGACTTCATTCTCGGAGACCTCACGTCTACGGCTCTCTTTAGGACTGAGAGTCCAGTGATGATCCAATCCCCTCAACTGTCCACTAAGGACTTCATTCTCGGAGACCTCACGTCTACGGCTCTCTTTAGGACTGAGAGTCCAGGGATGATCCAATCCCCTCAAATGTCCACTAAGGACTTCATTCTCGGAGACCTCACGTCTATGGCTCTCTTTAGGACTGAGAGTCCAGGGATGATCCAATCCCCTCAACTGTCCACTAAGGACTTCATTCTCGGAGACCTCACGTCTACGGCTCTTTTTAGGACTGAGAGTCCAGGGATGATCCAATCCCCTCAACTGTCCACTAAGGACTTCATTCTCGGAGACCTCACGTCTACGGCTCTCTTTAGGACTGAGAGTCCAGGGATGATCCAATCCCCTCAACTGTCCACTAAGGACTTCATTCTCGGAGACCTCACGTCTACGGCTCTTTTTAGGACTGAGAGTCTAGGGATGATCCAATCCCCTCAACTGTCTACTAAGGACTTCATTCTCGGAGACCTCACATCTACGGCTCTCTTTAGGACTGAGAGTCCAGGGATGATCCAATCCCCTCAACTGTATTCTCATCTATACAGGTACAAATATCCAAGAGCATGTATCACATTTATCATGTATTCTCACTAATACATCTAATCATCAAGATATGTATACATCACAACTAGCATGTATTCTTACTAATACATCTAACATCAAAACATGTATACATCACACCAAAACATGTATACATCTAGCATCAAAACATTTATTTGAAAAAATAAAAGATATATAAGAGTTCTAAATCTAAGTAATTTGTAAGTAGCTAAGAGCAACAAAACAAAAATGCTATCAAATACTATACTACTCCCCCTTTCGAGGAGGGTCCTTCTGGACTAAACCAAGCATGTCTCGGAAGTGTTCAAACTTTACTCGAGACAAAGGTTTAGTCAAGATATCGGCAATCTGATCCTCAGTGCTTATGTACTCGAGCTTGATGGCTCCCTTCTGCACCATGTCTCGTATATAGAAGTAACGGATCTCAATGTGTTTTGACTTATCATGGAACACAGGATTTTCAATCATCTTAATGCAGCTTTGATTATCACACATAATCACCGTGGGATCCATTTATAAGTCAAAAATTCCAGATAAGAGTTTCCGAAGCCACACTGCTTCACAGCTGGCAGAGCAAGCAGCTATATATTCTGCTTCGGCAGTACTGAGGGCCACACTAGATTGTTTCTTGCTGAACCAAGAGATCATGGCAGATCCGAGGCCATAACATCCGCCTGAAGTACTTTTCCTGTCTGAGATACTTCCTGCCCAATCAGAATCTGAGTAACCATGTAACTTGAGTTCATTACCTCCAAGATAGTATAGGCCAAAGTCCACTGTACCTTTTAGGTACCTCATTATATGCTTTGCAGCTATAAGGTGAACCTTTCGAGGTTCTACTAAATACTGACTTAGGGTATTTACAGCAAAGCATATATCCGGCCTAGTATTTGTCAAATACATTAATGATCCAATGATTTTTCTATATAGGGTTATATCCACTAGTTCTGATGAATCATTAACTAATAGTTTCAGGTTGGAGTCCATGGGAGTGGCCATGGCTTTACACTCCAACATATCAAATCTTTTGAGAATATCCACAGTATACTTACCTTGATTTAGAAAGATTCCTTTTGGCTCTTGCCACACTTCTAGGCCTAAGAAGTAGTGCACTAGTCCGAGATCTTTCATTTCGAATTCTGAAGAAAGCTTCTTCTTGCTTTCAATGATTTGATTCTCATTTCCGGTTAGAAATAGATCATCTACATACAACAACAATATAACAGGTTCATCATTCATCACTTTAAGATAAAGGTTTGGGTCAGCTTTACTTTTGGTAAAGCCCATGCTTGTTAAGAAACTGTCAATCCTTCCGTACCAAGCCCTGGGAGCTTGCTTCAATCCATATAATGCCTTTTTCAATTTGCATACATGTGTCCTTCCGTCTTTGACCTCAAAGCCTTGAGGTTGTTCTATGTATACTTCTTCTTCAATTACACCATTCAGAAAAGCTGTCTTAACATCCATTTGATGCAATTTCCATTTCATCATGGATGCAAGTGCCATGATAGTTCTAATTGAAGTATACCTAGCAACAGGTGCAAATGTTTCTTCATAGTCAATTCCCTCCTTTTGAGAGAATCCTCTGGCTACAAACCTTGCCTTGTATTTTTCAATGCTACCATCTGCAGCATGTTTTATTTTGAAAATCCATTTGGAAGAAACCACACTTTTATCTCTTGGTTTGGGGACTATATCCCAAACATCATTTTTCATTATCGACTGATATTCTTCTGTCATTGCTTCTACCCATTCTTTCTTTTGAGCTGCTTCTTCATAGCTAGTAGGCAGTTGATCCACAAGATCACACATCAAGGCCATATAGTTGGACACTAGCTTTCGTTTCTTCCTTTCTCTAGTGGAGCCTTCAGGAGCACCATATCTTTCAGCTCCTTGAATAATATCTCTAGCCCATGCTGGTCTTCTTTTCCTAGATAATTCTGCAACAGGAGGTTCTTGTGGTTCCAGCATGTCATGATCCTCTGGTATGTCCTCTTCAGGGATGTGAACAGTATCTGAGATTCTGGGAGATGTATCTTCTTCATAAACTTCTTCAAGTTGACACTTTCTAGATTTCTTGAGAGCTGCTTCCTCATCGAAGGTTACATCTCTACTTATTTCTATATGATGAAAGCCTGGTATGTAAATCCTGAAAGCTTTGGATGATTCATAGAAGCCAACAAATATTCCTTTCTTACCAGAAGGATCCAACTTGGTTCTCTTTTCCTTTGGAATCTGGATGTACACAGGACACCCAAATATTTTAAGATGGCTTACCTCGGGCTTCTTTCCAAAAAACACTTCTTCTGGAGTTTTGAAATCAAGAGCACTATGAGATAATCTGTTTTGAACATATACTGTTGTTCTGGCTGCTTCAGCCCACAGATACAAAGGAAGATCCTGATCATGTATCATAGTCTTCACATCTTCCATGGTGGTTCTATTTTTCCTTTCTGCAACCCCATTTTGTTGGGGATTGTAGGGAGTGGTTAGTTCTCTCTTGATTCCAGCTTCTTTACAGAATTCTTCAAACTCTTTTGAAGTATATTCTCCACCATTGTCTGTTCTGAGAATCTTGATTTTATTTTCTGAGAGATTTTCTATTAGAGCCTTGAACTCTTTGAACTTTCCAAAAACTTCATTCTTACCCTTTAGAAAGTATATCCAAGTTTTCCTTGAATGATCATCAATGAATGAAAGATAGTATTCATACCCACTTAGAGAGGTGGTGGGCATTAGACCACATACATCTGAGTGTATTAACTCCAAGATACATTTGGTCTTTGTTTCACTCTTTGGAAAGGGGTTCTTGACATTCTTGCCTTTCTTACATCCTTTACATGAGCCATCATGATCAACCTTTAAATCTGGTAGTCCTATGACCACCTTGCTTACATAAGGTAAGGCTTTGTAGTTAATGAGAGCTAGTCTTCTATGCCATAGCTCACTGGGGCTAGAGGTTTCATGAACAAGAGCAGCTTCCGGATGACCCCTGAGTTTATATAAACCTCCTTCCTCTTCACCAATAACAATTGCATCCTTAATGGATTTGCCTTTGGACCACATTAACACTTGTCCATCAATGAACGCAACTCTGTAGCCTTTCTTGTCTAAAGCTGAGATTGAAAGCAAATTCTTCTTTAATCCTGGAACATATAGAACTTCCTTCATCTTCATGGGAGTTCCAGAATCGAGTTTGTAGTTTGCTTCACCAATTCCCTTAATGGGATATTGATAGTCATCTCCTAGAGATACCTTTTGGGGAGAATTCTTTTCTTCAAGATTTGAGAGAGTCCTCTTATGTCCTGTCATGTGCTTTGAAGCACCACTGTCAATAATCCATGTACCTTCTCCAGGGGTTATGGATCCAGAGAGTGCGGAGAAGAGAACATATTCTTCTGCATCTTCTTCTGTGTTTCTTCTTGACCTTCTTTTGAAGAAGGTCCTTTCTTCTTATCCCTCTTCATCTCTAGGCCTTTTATTGTGAGACCTTTCTTCCTCTACTTCTTCTTCTTCACTATCATCTTCTGCAAGATGTGCTTGGTGTCTTTTGTAGTGATTACCCTTTTTCTTCTGTAGAGGGCAATCTTTAGCAATGTGTCCTAATTTGTGGCAAGAATAGCACTGGAAAGAAGAGTAATCCCTTCTTTGAGTGGATCCTCTTTTCTTATGAAATCTGTGAGGAGGATGAGACTCCTTGTGACTACCCTTCTTGGAGTAGGATTGACTCCTTCTTCTTTTGGTGTGGGTAGCCAAAGCTTGGTCATCTTCTTTGAGCAAGGCTTCTCTATTTGCAACCCTAGCCTCCTCTTGTACACAATCCTCCCAAACTACATCAAACTTCATACTTTCTTTTCTGGCACACATAGTTTGAATGAATGACTCCCAAGGTCTAGTGAGACCATTTAGAGCTGTCATCACAAGTTCATCTTCATCAAGAGTATCACCAATGGCATCTAGTTGCTCTTTGATTAGATAGACTCTTGAGAAGTAGTCTTGAATGGATTCTCCTTTGTGCATCTTGGTACTCTTCAACTGAGTCCTTAGATTCATCTTCCTATTGATGTTCTTTCCTTCATACATTCTTCCTAGGGCATCATACATTTCCTTTGGAGTCTTCTTGGAAGACACTTGGGGAATCAAGTGGTCTTTAATAGAATCAGCTATGATTCTCTTTTCCCTAATCAGATCCTTCCTGTGTTTTTCTTTGGCTTCATCTTCTTCTGGTTCTGCAACTTCCTCCTTTATATAATGAGCAAGATCATTCTCCTCAAGAATTAGACCAATTCTGTATTTCCATGCCCGGAAATTCTCTATGCCTTCTAGCTTGTCTTCAAGCTTAGTATTTGGAGCCATCTTCTCTTGGGGGAGTCCAAGAGACAGAGTAGACTTACCTGGAAAGTTACTTTTTACTTTTCCGGAATCTGGAACAGAATTTTATCGCACTTTTGGTAGAATTAGGGTTTGACGTTCCCGGAGTTCTACCCAACCAAAAAGTTCGATCTATAGCTCAAAAGAATGCTCTTGAGAAGGGCTATCCAGCCATGTAATCAGAATTCAAAAATTACAACTTTTTTCTGAAACCAAAATCTCACGTATCGCACTTTTGGTAGAATTAGGGTTTGGATTTCCCGGAGTTCTACCCAACCAAAAAGTTCGATCTATAGCTCAAAACAAAGGTATTGAAAAGAGCTATCCAGCCATGCAACCAAAAATCAATAATACCAACTTTGGGCTGAAACCCTAACTTCACCAAAGAGAGAGAAAGAGGTATTCTTACCTTGTGAAAGATGTCCTATTCAGTCTAGCTCTGATACCATGTTAAGTTTAAACCAAATAGACAAGCAAGATCACTGAAAGAAACACAATCACAAGATAGACACACAATATACCCTGGGAAACCCTCATGGGGTAGAAAACCCAGCAAAGCTTTCCTCAATAAGATGATCAACCAAAATACAAGATGTGCTCCTTCCTTCTTTGTCTCCTTAGCAGATCTCCCAGACAAGTGCGCACTCTTCCACAAGTGAGTGAGTGATCTAATGAGGAGTTCACCTCCTCTATTTATACTTGACTCTCAACTGACTAAAAGACCTTATGGGGCCGACCTCACCTGGAGATGTCTAATAACCCCTAAAATATAACTACAGGGCCGACCCACACATGGTGGGTCTAATAACCCTAGTTAATACTAACCCTCGGAGGAATAAACATCTCCAGATACATAATAGGGTTACCTCGGAGGGATGAAACATCTCCGGAATAATAAAGTACAAATATAATATTCTTTGAAGTTACAATATTCAACAATAAGAAGGGCATAAGGGGCAAGAGTCTCATGCAGCCGAATCTTCTCAGTTACAAGATGTTGTCATACCTTCAACGACAACATCTCACGCTGAGGTAACTCTTTCAACATGACATTATTTTAATACATGAGTAAATGGTTAACACTTTAGTGACATTTGTAAATTATTTTTCCTTACTATACACATATATAGATTGCTAATATTTTTAATGATTTTAAAACTTGTAGTTGCTACAAGAAGGGCATGAGGGGCAAGAGGCTCATGCAGCAAAACCTTCTGATTTAAAAGATGTTGTCATACCTTTCGTGACAACATCTCACGTTGAGGTAACTATTTCAACATGACATTATTTTAATACATGTTAGTTTGTAACCACATGTTACTTAATTAATGCTACACGATCTAATATTTACAATTTTCAAAATTGTAGGTTGTACATTCCCATCAGAGGCAAATGATTTCATCTAGTGAGCTCCCCCTGGTGGGAATACAACTGATAACATGCCCATAGTTAGACAATGGGTGGAAGAACGTTTCTTATAATTGCTTGAAGTATACAGTAGATCGGTATGTATTTCATCATTGTCAGTTTGTTAATACATGTTATTTCATTGATCAATGCATTTCTAACTACGTCAGTATTGGTGAGTGTAGCCACCAGCCTCTATAGTTATTAGACAGTCAGCAGATGGATATCCTCGTACTCCAAATGTGCAAAATGGACAAGTGTGTAAGGGAGGCTCCACTCCTAGAAAGGGTGTGGATTTCCTCTGTAGAAGACACATGAGAGATCCATCTACCCCTCACATAACAAGGGTCAATGATATTGTAGTTAGTGCCGCATCTACAATAGCCACAAGTCATACAGAGGTAACTATTTAAACAATTACAATGCATAGTATTTAACCATGTTACTATATTATTTATTCATGCAAGTCTAACTATTTCCCCATTTGGTGGTTGTAGCCATTAGCGGAAGAAGTGCCAGACCCCTCTACTCAATCCATGGTTCTGACCGTGTCTCCTCTTGTGGTGAGATGTTCATTAATGACCAAGTTTTTTATTCAGTTTACCCAAACATGTTGATCAATGTTGAATTGTTGAATTAATTGATATATGATCTTTTATTTGGAGAGCACAACTATAGAGAGACCTTCCATGAGCACATCGCTCACATCTATACCCCATGATGATTTGGTGAGTGTTTGTAATAAATAATTTGCCCACAAGTTAATTTTTAAAGTTTGTTAATGGTAGGGTATTAGTGAAGTCATTTGATAAAAATAATGATCTTTTTTTTGCAGACTCTTGAGATGAAGAGTGATCCCAGGAAGATGGTCAAATGAGGAAAGTGGGGGGAAAACAAGCGAAAGATTGATTTTTGATGTTGCATAGTATTGTGTATATGTATTTTGACATACATGTACGCATTGTTGTACTTAGGGATACATGTACATTAATAGGCCATTTGAGGGTTGACTACTTTGCCATATTTTGTATTACAAACATTCAACTATAAATGCATTATACAATATATTCCATATTTTCTCTTGAGTTTCCACGTGTCCTTATGATGATTTATCTCTTCCACAAATTGACAAATTCTGCTATTGAAATTTATATAATTACATTTTAAGCAATATTTGTTGAGGTGTATTTACTGTTCTTAAGGAATCACCAAAATATTTAATTATCAACCAGGGTTGGTAATATTAGAGTTGTGGCACAATATATGCTGAGGTAGAATGGGACCTAAGTTTCGGCTTGGCAAACCTTAGAAAATGTTTAATAAAGAAAATATCAAAAGATCTTTCAAAATGAAAAACCAAGTCAAACTTCAGAAAGACAACGAAGGAACTAATTAATCCTAGCTAAACAAACAGATCATAATAGTAACAAGCTATACTACTCTACTTTATGATTAAACAATGGAAAAAGAACAAATACCGATCAAAAAGAAAATTACTTCTTATGAAATGGAAACTACTTTGACTTAAAATAAAAAACTACAAACTACTTAATGAATTCAACAACTATTCATGTATTCAATTAACACTTCAAGGGTACACTAAAGTATCTAATTCCATTCTCCTTGAGGATTCTGAGGAAGTGTATTGTTAGTCCCAGAGACGTTCTAAAGATGTTTTTTAGAATAGTGCTTGGGCATCAATAATCACTTCTGAAAACTTTTACTGAATCACAAAATAATCTGATCGAAACAATGTAGAATTCTGATATTGAAATGTTAATGGGTAGTATTTCAATGTGCAAAGGAATTAGACTTTAGTAGCAGATGAAAAATGAAATGGTGCAATATAAAGGTACTGTGTAAGTAAATCCTTATATTACATTTGCAGGACATATTGAGCCTAAGGGAGGAATTCAACAGTTTGAACAAAATGAATAGCAAAACACCACCGAATAATATGAGGGTATCACTTCAAGGTATATTAGCTTGAACACTTCAATCACCAATTACCAAAGAAGAAATACTTTCAAGCATAGGCACTCATATAAACCTAGAAAAGCTCTACATATCATACATAAATGGAAGTGATGGAAAACAAAAGAAGATATTAACTCAACACATCAAAAAATTTAATCCATTAGCTCCAAGATAGAGTAATAATATGTTCCTGTATATTGATCAACTACCAAACATAGAAGTAATACTTCTTACATGAGAGAGCCGACCTTTTGGTTATTGCCTACTTGGCTATATATAGCCTTCCTACTTTAAAAACAAAATCTGTTATGATCTATTCAGTTCAAGAGCTTAGAGAATGACAGTTTATACTCCTTAACAGAGTTTGTTACAAATAAATAAAATGAGTAAAATACTTGGTCATCCACCTGACCATGACCTGGGACCATTTTGATAATCAAAATAGTACATCTGGCTGGACAATGAAAATGTGCCACCCTAACATATAGGATAACCACGATGTAAATCTTTCGAAACTGCAAAGAACTTCTTTCACACTTATCTGACGGCCTTTGGCCTAACAGGGATGTGGCTGCAACCATACAACTAATGAACGATGCTTCACAGACCACTACTGCTTCCCTCCTTCATCCCTTCCAAGTCCTTTGCTCTCGGAACTTGGCTGTAATGGGACGAAGACCTACTATTGACGTCGGGCTATGGAACAGGATCTAATTTAGATAATGCTTTGTTAGAATCGCTCAGGTACTACTGCTCCATTTGATCATCCTTCACTAGGACCGATGTATCTCAACCCCCCGTGCTTCTGCAACTGAAAGGCTAATCTTCCTTTTAACTGCTACATAGGATGAATTCTCCTTAGACATCTCGGATGAGACCTCGGGTTTATCTCACCTTCTGATACACAGATGTGAAAATACATAAAGATTTTTGTATGGCAAGTCTCCACGATTGCGGAAATACATAAAGGTTTTTGTATGCAAGTCTCCACGATTGTTGAAGTACAAAGAGGTTTGGTGATCACAAAGTTTTGTTGAAGGAAATGTTTCATGATATAAATGATTGTCTTATAATTTGACTAATTGGATGTATTTATATGTGAATGTTATGGATGCTAGAGCAAGCAGATATTCCCTCAAGGATGAGGATGATTGATAAACATTTACTGTTTTGAAATTTGGTATACTTATTTTATACTAAAAATATTGTACGAGTTGTACAATGTGCAGGTTCTAAGTGGAGAGAGAGATTGTGAAAATTGAAAAAATGAAGATGACCAAAGCAGAAAATATAAAGCAAGCAAAAGATAAGGTGAATGGATACAAAAGACAAACTGTTGAACACCAAGGACGGTGTTATCTTTAAGGGGTGGAGTGTTAACATCCCTCAAATTCAACCCTATTATTATTATTTTTGTAAATGTAATTATAATTATTGTGAAGTCGTTTCTGGTGAGGAGCTCAAGGCCAAAGCCCCACCAGTAAACGTTGGATGTAATGAAATTTATTTCTTAAGGTTGTAGACCTAAGTCACTGAAAGTTGCGAATGCAACTACACATCACGAAATTGAAATACACTAGGGAAGATAGGTCGACGATGACCTATGTCGTTTTGTTACCCATAGGTAACTAAGGGTAAGGTGGTTTAGTGACACAACTATTATTCTAAAATCCGATTACCTTTTAAGTATAAAAGGTTAGCTATTATCTTAAAGTTAAGACTAAGTAACAAGTCTTAAGATAACAAATAATCTTCCTTCATACTAAGCTATTCATTTAAGTATCTCAAAAGGGTAAAATAGATGACTAATATTATATATAATTAGGGGTATACAAATAAGTTATTTCTCGTAGAAATAATATTTGTGGTATTAGTATATATATATACATAAATATTTTTACACCAAGAAAGAATCCTTATGAGGGATCATAATAATAGTTTTATTATGAGTAGTAAGTTTGAAAGGATCCAAAATATTAAATAATTAATATCATATTAAGCCAAAACTTTGAACTTTATTACTTTATCACTAGAATAATAAAATGAGGACCTATGCTTATGAGCACCTCCAAAACTAAAGTTATAATATATATATTCTCAAAAACAAAGATGTATTTATGATGAACCCTAACTCATGGGAAGAACATGGTTTAAGGAAACGACTTAGAGGAAAGGAATTCTCTCTTAAACCACTAAGATGAGGTATGCACGATATATATAGAACTACGGTGATCATTATCACTATCTTACTTATATCATGAGAAGGTAAAGTTATATAGTGGGTTCATAGTGGGGAATAAGCCAAATTTTTTCTCTTCAAGCTTATTATTTAGCTGTTACCATACAATCCTTGGTGTATGAAGCAAAGCGAGTAAAACCTTTAAAAGTAAAAATAAAGTGATTGACGATTTAACTTATATTTTAGTTTTGCACAGTTTTAGTAGTAATAAATTTTGGACATCAAATAAAAAAGAAGTAGAGTATGAGATTTGGTCAGACGATTCGTTATTTTGAATATAAAGAATATATTAATAGTTTTATGAAGGAAAACTTAGCAGAAACAAAAACTCGCTGCTACATCCCTTAGATAAAGTCGAATTTTAAACAAATAAGTCATCTTGTTTATCTCGCATTAATTCCATAAAAATAGATGTCCCCATAATGGGCTACGGATTTCAACTGTCGTCGCCATTTGTTGCGTGATTTCCTCATCATGCCGAGTGCTAATTCATTTAAAGAGATCTGTGTGTAGAAAAAAAGGGAGAAGCGGGGGCATTTTGGACTGAGGGAAAGGGATCACATTATCAGAATATCTATCCTAGGGAACTTTGTCGATATTGTTATAGATGCGATACCATGGAAATGCATCTTTAGATAGCGGGGAGAGCACTGGAGTTTGAAAGAAAGAAGGAGAGCGCAATTTCGAAGAAATGCAGAGCTACAATGAAATGATTCATGTAAGAAATAACTACTCAGCTCCAGAGGTAAACAATTCCACTCATAGTATATATCTCTGAAGTTTAGAGTTCTTATTTTGTTATACTCTTTCTATTTTTATGGCCCAATAGACCTGCGTAGGGATAGCTCACAGATAGCGAAATCCTGGGTTAATCCTTCTTTATTGTTTATGATATTTCCTGGCAGAATGGTGCAAACACTAGTGAGGCGCGATCTGGTCAAGAGCAGAAAACCCTGATTAGGTTTTCTTTCCTTAGTTCAGTTTTGTGACATATGGTATCAGGAATTATGTTGTCGAAACTGTACGCTGTCTAGTTTTAGTATACTGCCAAGAGCAAAGTTCCGTATGGGATCTCGATTTCTTTAGTTTTGTTACATATATGCTGTCAAAAGTTTTTAATACATATAGGACTCCGTGGAAAACTTATATATGGTATGACGGTATAAACATTAGTGAGGCGTGATCTTTGAAGACATCTGTTTGAACATTCCATGCCAGGTTAAAATTTCGGTAACTATATTACACCTTCTTTTATAGTATGCCGCCTTGTATCATTTGTATGAAAACTTGTTATATAGATATTTATGATGGTCATTTTATATATATATATACATTAGTGCGGATTGACTCTCTGGTGTAGTATGAAAAGAGACCGCTGGGCAACCCAAGTCCAGGTTCTGTAAACTCCTTTATTACAACATATCTTATTCGCTGCCCTTTTTGCATTACTACGGCATTGATAGTGCCACTCGGTTTGTATACATCTTTGATAGAGAAATCTTGAAATTCCGGAGTAGAGATCCAACTGGTTGCCTTATTGCGATGGAACTCTCCATCCAATTGAATACTACTACCATAGCTGAATTCGATTAAATAGAATTTGGATGGTACTATTCATATTATATTCCTTGTTATACTTAAAGTCCAATGTTTGAACGGATTAGATTGGATAGGATGAATGGTTCCTTAAGATATTAAAATGTAGTTCTAAAAGTATGTTGAAGGATGTAATTCTTAATAAAGATATTGAGGTATATCTTTAAAAGTATATTAGAGTATGGAAGGTTAATCTTAGTCAATATATTGAAATATGAGATATTATCCTTAATTAAAATGATGAGAAGCAAATATATTTTAAAATAGGATGAAGTATGAGAAAATTTTCCTTAGTATAAAAAAATAAAAATAAAAATGAAAGGATATATATTTTCTTAAAAGATGTTTTAAAGTATGGAGAGAGGTCCTTAGTTTAATTATATATTCTTAAATATATGTTTGAAGTATGGTAAGATGTCCTTTAGTTTAAATATAAAAGGTATATATCTATATTCTCAATGTAAGATTTAAATATAGAGAGGTTCCTTTTGGATTAAACATTGGGTAGAATGTATGCTGTAATGTATGTTTAAAAGTACGGGAAGATGTTCCTTAGTTAAAATAGTAAATTTATATATGTTGTCTCTTAGTAGAAAATCTGGGTTTATATATACTTTATATGGCCGATGAAGAAAGGAAGGTTAAGCCTTAGTAGTGAAGGAAACCTCAAAGTTTAGTATTGAAATTTATGTATAGGGTCACTAAAGGTTGTCACGTTAATACTTAACCATGAAAGGGGTCCTCTCGAAGAGAGACTTAAGCAAACGGAAAACAATTGCCGTACTGTACACACATGGTATTCCTTGATTTGATGATTAATCAAATAACACAAAACTTTCGTGTTCGTAGCCCAAGATGTGGGTGAACCACATCAAACTGTTCTCCTTAGTATGTATTATCTTGTGTGTATATATTTCTTGATTTTGTGTTTCAATTGTTACTTCAGTTTTTGTTTGCTTAAATATGTGTACTTTATGCATTTTGCAAAATTATCATAGTTGTTAGTTATCGCTGTCTCTTGTTTACTGTCTCTTGTTTACGTATGTAGTTAAGTTGAAGCTAATCTTTTATAAGTCTACATTGTAGACCGCTTGTTCTATATAAGCCATGTAGTTAAGTTGAAGCTAATATTTTATAAGTCTACATTGTAGACCGCTTGTTCTATATAAGCCAGATACCTATATGGGTAAATTATTTCTCTAATGGATGTGTCCGAGGTATGATGGATACGTACATTTAAGATAGAAATCTTCAAGTTAGATAAAGGTGAATATATTAGATAAAGTATTTCGATGGCTAAAGAAAGTATGGGTATAATGCATTTTTCATATTGTTATAAATGTTTAAACTAATAGAAAGAGTTTGTTAGATAGGACACTTCATAAAACATTATTAAGCCATGCTTTTAGAATAAATTATATTATAATGGCTTGTGTATTGAAAGTTAGAGTGACTTCTAAGGATATAGAAGACCTTTGTATCGACAAGTAAAGTTATTAATGATTGCAAGTAAATAATTAATGTTAAAATGTTATGAAACGTTACAATGATGCTTTTATTTTATCTTTCGCATAGCATTTAATGATGATTAGACGATTAGAAAGATTTTAAAATTTTTATGAAATTTAGGATATGTGACACGGGTTATTTATAGAACTAGCTGGGCCTTCCTTTGTAAATGAGCCTATACCATTTGTAATAATGTCCTGACACCTTTCAAGCTTTGCATGCACAGAGTGAGCTGTAACTTAGTATGATGCTAGCGATGTTAATCATTATTGGAGAGGGCCACTTCAGCTGAAAAGTGAAAATGACAAAAACAAAAAACCGCTTATGGTATGCAGGCTCTTCGAAAAGTGGTCTTAGAAACCCCCTTTAGAACCCTTGAATGACTCTGGAGGCACCACGTAGAAACAATGGTTTTTACCTCAGGGAGGGGCTACTTTCTATATACTTCGTGCATCTTTTCTACCCTGACACTTTTTTAACCTTCAATCTCCTGCCAAGCTATCTTGAGATGAGCGTCTAAAAACACGCAACTCTCGGGATGGGTCCCGCTCCGTACCTACTCGTCAGTAGGATCACATGTGCTTCAAAATACTCGTGTGGCTTTACCGGTTGGTTTCAGGGCCTTCGAAAAGAAGTTTGGGAAAACCATCTTGACGATCCTGAATAGGTGAGAAGATGACATGTGTAAATAATGGTTTCTAGTCAGGAACAGGTCGTTCCTTGGAAAACATAGGCCATTCACGGATCCTGAAAATGTCCTTTTAACTCCGGCTTATGCGAGCTGATATAACGAGCCTTCACTGCATTTTTACCAAGAAAACATGTTCCAGCGACCTCTACCTATGTAATTTCGATGCCTCCAATCATCTTTCAGACATAGCTTCCTATTTAGCTGACGCCTTTTCTTTTGACAGTGAATATCAGTAACATTGGCTTCATCACGGACAACCTCTTCCCTCGTGGAGAGGTTGACAACAGTAGACTTGTGCCTTTTAACTCATTGGGCTTTGGAGTCATTTTTGCTTGCTGACAACCTGGCTTTTAAAAGGAATATTCTGAAGATGATAACAGAACAGATTATTATAAAAATAAAAACAAAAGAAAATGCTTCACAATATGATACAATGAACCTTTCCAAAGGAAGAATACGAGAAATTAATAATGAAAAAACGGTTTCAGGAATCTCTCATTTACAAGGTTCCCAAAACTTTCACCATCCAGTTGAGCCAGCTCGTAAGTGTTGTTGTCATGGACTGTGATGACTTTAAATGGGCCAAGCCATGAGTTGTCAAATTTTTCTTATTTAGACCTTGGCTCTCTTCTAGCATCCCATTTCAGAACAAGATCCCCATGTTGAAAATATCGAGCGATAGCTCTATAGTCAAATGTTGCTTTCATCTTATCTTGATAGATTTGGTGGAGTCATCCAACTGCTCTCTAACCTGTTGGATATCTATCAACTGATGTATCCTTCTTTCCATATCGTCCGGCTCTTCATTTTCAGACTGTAGTAGCTTCATTACGGGGAGACCAAGTTGAATCAAGGGGACATCTTCCTTCCCATGAACCAACTGAAACGGTGATGTGCCTATGGTGCATTTGACACTAATTCTATCGGATCACAATGCAAACCTTAGTTGGGAGTCCAAGGCCTTTTGATTTTTACTGAGCATCTTCTTAATAATATTTATCAAGCTTTTATTAGAAGATTCAGCCAAGCCATCTCCCTGTGGGTAATATGCAGTTGAATGAATCAACTCAATATTGTAATTCTAGCAAAAGTTCATCATCTTGTATGATTTGAAAGCTAGGGCATTGTCAATAAGTATTTTTCTGGGGAAGCCAAACATGGAGAAAATATTTTCTTCCAAGAAGCTGATAATTACTGATTCATTTGCATTCCTAGTGGGAATAGCTTCCACCCACTTTGTAAAGTAGTCAGTAGCTATAAGGATCCATCTATGCTGACCACTATAATGGGTTTTATCTCTCCGATAAAATCAAGACCCCACTGCTGGAAAGGTGATTCCACTCTTATGGGTTTTAGAGGTAGTGGCTGTATTTTTAGCTTCCCGACAAACATCTAGCACTCTTTGCATGACCTGATGACCTTGCTGGTGTCACTAAATAGGGTAGGCCAAAAATAACCTGCCCTCAAAATTTTATGCGCGATCACTCTCCATGCATGGTGGCCTCCGCACATACCCTTATGGAACTTGATAATTATGCGTTTTGTTTCTTCCTCTCAAATACAATTAAGTAGGATGCCCAATGGATCTTTCCAGAAAAGGTAACCATCCAGAATACAGTATTTAACCGCCCTAAGTTTAAGAGACCTTATTTTAGATTTTTCTATTTCTGGGGGATGAGCAAGATGCTCCAAATAATATACTATATCTTTATACAATTCAGAGTTTATAAAATTTTCAGCCACCCGGTTAGGAAGGTTCTGTTGGCCTTCTTGATTTCCTTGATCAATTAATCTCTAATGATTGATGATTAGATTCCACCAGCATCTTATCTAACCCCTGTCCTTTTACCAATTTAGTGGGCTTGATCTCCATATCATATTCTTGGATCTTGGAAATCCATTTTCCCCTTCTTCCTTCACTATCAGGATGACATAAGATATCCTTAATGGTGCTCCGTGGGACATGAGCTATGATCCTGGAATGAAAAACATAACTCCTAAAAGATTTTAGTGCCTTAAAAAGTGCATAGGCATGTTTCTCCATCATGTTATATTTTAACTCCACATCTCTCATGGATCGGCTGAAGAAAGCAATGGATTGTTCATGCCATTCCTGATTTTTTTGCACAAGGACTGCTGCTATGGTAACTTGAGAGGCAAAAGAGATGTTTAGGAAATCCTTGGTGTAGTATGGGCTGATTAGAACAAGCGCTTCTCCCAACGAATCTTTTATCTGTTTGAAATAATTTCTAGTAGATGTGGTCCATTTTATCTCAGCATCCTATCTTAGCATAATAGTAATTTCTTTCATTGTTTCAGCAAAGTTAGGAATAAATCTCCGTAAAAAAATTATTTTACCAATGAAAGATTGTACCTCTTTTTTGTTTTGTGGGAGATCGATCAGCTTGATAGCAGCAACTCTTTCTGGCTCTATTCTCACATCATCTTTAGAAACAATATGACCGAGAAACTTTCCTTCTGTCATGGCAAAAAAGGACTTCTTCGGGTTAAGAGACAAACCATGCTTTCTGCACTTCTCAAAAGTTCGTTTCAGGTGCTGAAGATGATCTTGATCAGATTTAGAGAAAACTGTCATGTCGTCAAGGTATATGACAATGAATTTGTCTCTTTCGCCTACAAATTCTATGTCCATGGCCCTTTGAAATGTTTCCCAAACATTCATAAGTCCAAAAGGCATTTTATCATACATGAACGTTCCCCATGGTGTAGTAAAAGCCGTCTTTTCCCGATCATTAATATGCATTGCTACCTAATTGTAGCCTGAGAACCCATCCATCATAGAGACTCAAGTTGAGCTTACAACTCTTTGCAGGATGTGATCCATCTTGGGTAAGGGGTAATTTTCCTTCAACGAGCATTTATTCAGATTCCTAAAATCGACACATAACCGGATTTCACCATTCTTCTTTATGACCGGTGCCAGATTTTCCACCCATTCCGAATACCTTAGATGGATGATAATTTTTGCATCTAGAAGCTTCCTCACCTCTTTCTCAATGACTGGTAACAAAATAGGGTTCACGTATCTCAACTTTCATTTTACTGGTTTAGAATCAAGCTTTAAGGGGATCCTATGCTAAATTATAGAGGTATCATATGTCTTGAGGTCTTCATATTTCCAGGCAAAAATGTTAGCATACTCTTTAAACAATTCTTCATACTTTGCCTCTAGTCCTTAGTAAGGGATTCAGACAGCTTGATGAACTTGGGGTTTTCCTTAGTGCCAAGATTTACTTCATGCACAACCCCAGTGGTCGGACATATTGCTGGTTTAACTGGGACATCATTTTTGTCGAATAGCTGCTCTAAAGGAACAAGGCCTTTTGGTATAAAATTGATTTTTAGATGAAGAAATTTATGACCTATGATTTGTTGCATGAATTCAAATATTCCAGGATCTGTTACCCGTGCATTACTTCCTTCAGCTTTTCTAGAGTCATCGTCAACCTCAGTGTTTGAAAATTCTCTAACCAATTGCAAAAAGCACTTGATCTGTTGGTCGTCTTCAAAAACTTTCCAACTTTTGACGTTGTCAGGGATGGAGGGGCAGTATCTCATTTCTACTTCATATTTTAGCTTTGGCTTCTTGGGAGGATTGAAGGAGTTCACCATCATGGCCAAAGCGTCAACATGTTGATTTTCTTCTCGGGGCACAAAAGTAATATTAAAGGCATAAAAAAATTGTCAATAAAATCCCACACGAGATGGCGATATGCTTTGAGTATAGGATGTTTAGTCTGATAAAATTTTTTTATCTGATTCACCACAAGCTCTGAGTCTCCGAACACTACCAGATTAGTAACTCTCAAGTCTCTTGCTGCTCGAAGGCCTAGGATGAGTGCTTCATATTCAGCGACATTGTTAGTGGTTTCAAAATCAAGTTTGTATAACAGATTGACTCCGTCCCCTAAAGGTGACTTCAATATTGAATTTTCTACAGATTCATTTTTGGCAGACGCTCCATCGAAGAAAAGTTTTCATACTAGATTCCGGCTGTTTTCAGCGGCTGGTTCCACCGTCTGAATCTATGTGACCTCTCCTTCAGCTGAACCTTCTACTGATAATCTGTAGCAGCCCATATTTTCATCAGCGACATATATAGGATAATTCATAGGACTATCTAGGTCACTTATGACATATGCGAACATGGCTTCTCTATACAACCGCCTGGTTTCCCCAGCAAAAACAGGTATCGTAGCATATTTCATATCCATCTGCATGGTTCCTCCCAACTTGTTAGCCCAACTTCTCGATAGTAGCATGCCATATTTAGTAGGGACGTCGGCTACTACCACGTCAATCATTACGCTCTTTGCTGGTATCTGGGCTAGAGTAACCACCATATCTTTTATCATCCCTATGCATTTTACCTTTCTAGAATCAAAATTGTATAGATCATGATATGGCTAGGTGATTTCCAGCCCCAATTGTTCCATGGTAACTTTGGGAATTAGATTGTGGGATGCTCCCAAATCTAGCAAGCAATTGTGGAGAAGCTTATCATGCACATTCAGAGTGACGTAAAATGGAGCAGTGGGTTCTTCTTTATTATCAATATGTGGGCCACATTGAAAAAAGGGAGCCTCATCATTAAGGTTTATGGAATCTTGCTGGTCTGTACCTTCGGCTCTGTGCATCATCCTGTCTATCTGTCCCTGGTAGATTGGATTTCTTATCAACTCAGTTAAAGGGACCGCTATTTTTAGTTTATTCAGCTCTTGCTCCAGACTGAAAGGGGTAGGCCCTTCTCTAGGGATTAATTCTATTCTCTTGTGGGGGCTTATGCCTGTCCAATTCAGAACATTTGGGGTCATGACTTTGAATTATTTATCTTTAGAGAGAACTCTTACTTTGGGTAGGGGAGTTGCTTCAGGAGGCTTCATCTGGTCTGGCTTCTGTGGGGATTTTCTAGTCATAGGTCCACTTTGCTTGGGCGCAGCTTCTAACCTTGGTCTTAAATTATACCTCTTTGGCGTTCTTTCAGGTTGAGTACTACAAGAAGCTAGATGATCCTCAGGAAAATCAATACTCTCTTGGGTATACAAAAGGTCCGAGCTATCTTCTTGTATAACTATGAACTCTCATGGTCTTCTCTAGTGAGATGCATGAGGTGTGAATCTTTTTCCACCCAATTTAGCTGTTCCTCAAAATCTTAATAATCTTCCTCCACAGCAATACCAATCAGATTATTTTCTTTTTCACGAACATGAGGTCTGAATGGTTGTTCATCATTTCTTTTCTCTCTATACGCCATCTACAGATTGAAGGGTCTTCTAAACTGATTTTGAGGAAAGGGGGGAGATTGTCGATTGGGACTGCTACCTTCAAGCTTCATTCTAGTGAGCTTGTTTGAAAGTTTTTTTATGATACGATTCATCTCATCAATCTTAGCATTTTTAGATTCTTTGATTTCTGAAGATACCCCTTCTTCCCTAGCCTTTCCTTTATCTTTGGGTTCAACCTCATTTTTCATCTTAATCTTTCCTCCCACTCTCAAATTTCCTTCGACGTCGATGGCATCATCTTGCATGTCGCTGAGCGAGACTAGTCTTCTTTCTCTCAACATTATGGCGAAATCTGATGGGAAGGCAGCTGCATAAGTGACCCGAGCTGCAACTTCAGTAGGACGAATGTCATCAGGGATTCTGAAATATTGCTTATTAAATCTTGCTGTGAAATCAACCACATTTTTAGAGCCACTTTTCTTTAGGGAAGAAAAATCTATGAGATAATATAAACTATCCCGTTTAACTCCCCACTTCTTGACGAATGTGGATTCCAAGATTTCCATAGTGCTAATAGAGGCATTAGGTAAATATCTGAACCACTTTTTGGCCTCAGCTTCTAGCGACTAGGTGAAAATTCTCATGAATACATCATCATGCTCGATCAAGATATTGTCTATGAAGTCTTGAAATTGATCCACGTGTTCTTCGACAGATGTCTCTCTGCAGCTTCAAATAATGAGTAGGCATGTCATTCAGGGGTGTGGGAAATTGCATAGGTGCATGACGGCTTGCTACCCATCTTGGGGTTGGTGTAGGTGGTCCTCCACCTCCTCCTTATGACATGGGTTGACCAGGATTCAAGGTTTCTTCCTATGTGACAATGAGGGTTCTAGGAAAAGTAATATGGTCTGCAAGTTCCTCGTCTATAGAAGGGATCTTTCGAAAGCTCAAAAAATCAAAGCAAGAATCGGGATTTTGCTGAAAAGGGTTGTTATCAAGGGTTTGGATAATAAAATTGAACTGGGGAAACTACAGGCCGAACAAAGGGGAGAAGAATCTACGCTGGTAGCTTGGCGAAGTAGACTGGAATCTACCGCATCTGTGTCTCCAGAAAACTGAATCTTCTAGGGTCACAAATTCTTCGTGGCTAGGGTTTTGGCGAGTGTGTCTTCGTCTAGATGCCAGGTTTTCTACTGTGGAGTCACCAGGTGGATTACAGCCTGCACCTCAATTTTATCCACCATAAAACTGAGAGCGTATAATTCTGCCGTTATACCCAGGGAAGATTTACCTTCTTGATTGCATTCCCTGGCAACGGTGCCAAAAAAGATGTTAGTTCCAGAGACGTTCTAAAGCTATTTTTTAGAATAGTGCCTGGGAATCAATAATCACTTCTGAAAAAATTTACTGAATCACAAAATAATCTAACAGAAAAAATGTAGAATTCTGATATTGAAATGTTAACAAGAAGTATTTCAATGTGCAAAGGAATCAAACTTTAGTAGCAGATGAAAAATGAAATGGTGCAATATAAAGGTACTGTGTAAGTAAATACTTCTATTACATTTGCAGAAAGACGTGTTGAACCTAAGGGAGGAATTCAACAGTCTGAACAAAATGAATAGCAAAACACCACTGAATAATATGAGGGTATCACTTCAAGGTATATTAACCTGAACACTTCAATCACCAATTACCAAAGAACAAATACTTTTAAGCATAGGCACTCATATAAACCCAGACAAGCTCTACATATCATACATAAATGGAAGAGATGGAAAACAGAAGAAGATACTAACTCAGCACATCAAAAATTTGAATCCATTAGCTCCAATATACAGTAATAATATGTTCCTGTATATTGATCAACTATCAAACATAGAAGTAATACTTCTTACATCAAAGAGATTACCTTTTGGCTATCGCCTACGTGGCTATATATAACCTTCCTACTCTAAAAAAAAAATATGTTACGATCTGTTCAACTCAACAACTTAGAGAATGATAGTTTATACTCCTTAATAGAGTTTGTTACAAATAATAGAAATGAGTAAAATACTTGGTCATCCACCTAACCATGACCCGGGACCATTTTGATAATCAAAATAGTACATCCGAATGGATAAAGAAAACATGCGACCCTTATATATAGGATAGCCACGACGTAAATGTTTCAGAACTGCAAAGAACTTATTTCACACTTATCTGACCTCCTTTGGCCTAACAGGGACGTGGATGCAACCATACAACTAATGAACGATGCTTCGCAGACCACTACTGCTTCCCTCCTTCATCCCTTCCAAGCCCTTTGCTCTCAGAACCTAGATGCAATGGGACGAAGACCTACTACTGATGTCGGGCTATGGAACAAGACCTGATGTAGATAATGCTTTGTTAGAATTGCTCATGTACTACTGCTCCGACATTTGATCATCCTTCATTCGGACAAGTGTAACTCAACACCCCGTCCTTCTGCAACTGAGAGGCAATATCCCTTTCAACTGCTACACATGCTAAATTCTCCTTAGACATCTCGAATGAGACCTCGGGTTTATCTCGCCTTCTAACACAGAGATGCGAATCAGCAGGATGCTCATGAGCACTAGACGTCTGCCCTCTCAGTGTTCCTGGAGTGGCACCTCTCGAAATGTAGTGAACCATGGGGAAAAACTCAGCTAATTTGCTCAAACCAGAAAACAAGTACCCAACTTTCAGTGACGGACAAATGAGGTGAAGGAGCTCTAATAAAACAACAATGTCTAGTGGGGTATTTATATAACTAGCTAGGCCTTCCTTGGTAAATGAGCCTGTACCATTTGTAATCATTGCCTGATACCTTTCGAGCTTTGCACACAGAGAGTGAGCTGTAACTTAGTATGATTCCAGCGACGTTAATCATCATTGGAGAGGGCCACTTCAGCGTGAAAAGTGAAAATGACAAAAACATAAAACCACTTATGGTATTCAGGCTCTTTGAAAAGTGGTCTTAGAAACCCCCTTTAGAACCCCTGAATGATTCTGGAGGCGCCACGTGGAAACAATTTTTTTTACCTCAAGGAGAGACTCCTTTCTATATACTTCGCGAATCTTTTCTACTCATATGCTTTCTTAACCGTCGATCTCCTGCTAGGCTATCTCGAGATGAGCGTCTAAAAACACGCAACTATGGGGATGGGTCCCACACCGTACCTACTCGTCAGTAGGATCACATGTGCTTCAAAATACTCGCGTGACTTTATCGACTAGTTTCAAGGCCTTCGAAAAGCAGTTTGGGAAAACCATCTTGACGATCCTAAATAGCTGAGAAGATGACACGTGTACATAATGGTTTCTAGTCAGGAAAAGTTCGTTCCTTGGAAAAAATAGGCCATTCATGGATTCTGATAACATCCTTTTAACACCGGCTTATGCGAGCTGATATAACGAGCCTTCACTACGTTTTTAGCAAGAAAACTTGTTCCAACGACCTCTACCTATGTAATTTCGATGCCTCCAATCATCTTTCAGACATAGCTTCCGATTTAGCTGACGCCTTTTCTTTTGACAACAAATATCACTAACATGTATGAAATGTGATAGGAATGGGAGTGAATGTATCAAAGTGACTTTCAAACTTGATAAGGAAACAGAATGGAAACAAATCTAATTTAACTTTGACAAACCAATGTAAATTACAGATTTTCCAACTACAGTTAACATTAAACATTATGATGTATCTTCTATCCATAAGTAAATGACATGAAACTGGTATAACTTAGAAGCAAGTAGAAAACTTAATAAAGATATTGACTTTAAGATGAATTTGATTGAGAAGCAAGTAGAAAAATTGATAAAGATATTTTATGTAGAAACAAGTAGGAAACTTCATAAAGATAACTCAGTTCTGGACCAAATCTTATTTCATTGGCATCTTCATTAACTATATGAATGAGAGAAGCAGATTCTATATTCGAACAAAGAAACTACTATTGAAGCTAAGATATTGTGGAGAATTAAATTACTAATCCTAATCCAAAATCAGTCTTTAAGAAACATGACATAACGAAACTAAGAATGGAACCGATGAATTCTGTAACAATAAAGTATTAATGAATCAAGTAGAAAAGAAACATAATCTGCAAAAAACAAAGTTAAGGAAAACAAAATGAAAACTACAAATAATGATGAAACGAAATTAAAACTTTATGTAGTGTAAAACAAGATCTTAATTATAGTTAAGAGTGCTAATAAAAGTCAAGAAATATTACAATTCAAAGACCTAAGAAACTGGATTCTAAATAAGCGTAAAAACAATGCAGAAAGTATTGAGGTTCGTATGGCGATCCGATGACAGTCTAAAAGACGGTCCGAATGACAGTATGGATGGAGGAAAATGATTAAAACTCAAGAAAGAAGAAGTTTGGATGATCTTAATTACCAGCTGGCTGATGCATATGAAACTACAGTGCAAAGGAAGTAATGGAAAGAGTGTTTAGAAGCTAAGATAACAAGAAGCAACCTATATTAATCATTGTTCTAAGGAATGAACTGTTTCTATGACATAACAAAACTAAGGTATGAATAAAACTAATCTACAGCTACAGGAACACATTAGCATAACTAATTCTAACTATGAATTTAATTCGAACTATTAAAACATTAGCTAGTTGATTTTATCTAGTTGCAAAAGACTGAAAATAAACTACAAGGAAAACTATGCTTGACCGGTCAGTATCAATTGTGTAAATGTAAATTAAATTATCAACAGGAAATAAATTACAGGAAATGAAACAAGAGCTATAGGAAAACACAGTTAAATACAATTACTGAAAATGAAAAATTTGTTTAGTTGCAGAAAGAAAAATAAAAAATATACACAATAGAACCTCTGGTTGTTGAGGGGCCCTTCCTAGCAATCAGATATTGAATCTTTAACTCACACTAATCACCAACAGTAGAACATCAATAGTAAAATTCAGGAACTTCCATTAACTGAGAAAATTACACAACGTTTCTACAAATTACTGATAGCATGTGTGTGTATATCTATTGTACTATATATCGTCTACACTGTCTTTGTTTATCCAAAGGAGATGTCTATTTATAAGTTTACAATGGGAGAGAGGGTCGACATAGTCAAACTCTCTAAAAATAGAATTCTTTAATGTCCATACAACGACTGCTTTGTGGTTGATGACAGCGCAGAGGCCCTTGGCCTGCTACCACGGCGCCAACTCCCTTTGACAAGAACAATTGCGTGTTAGTTTCCTTTACCCGTGGGCAGATAATGTGTTGGTAGGCTGAGCGTGGGAGAGAAAAGATCTTCTGGAATGTCAACGTGAGAAGAGGTGTGTGCTGCCACGCTGGGGGAACAAGAAAGATGGAGCTTCTAAAGCGTTGACGTGAGCAGGAGTTGTGTTGTCAAGCTAGGTGAGCAAGGAAGCGAATCTTCTAGAGTGTTGACTCACCAACCATAACCACCAAATTGCTAACAGAACTCATATTTATGTTTTTGTCTTTAATGGCCAAGAATATGCCAATCGACGATTCCGAGGGCTGAATGAAGGGCTGGTCAACGAGCTGGATGTGGCTTGATGTTTGTAACAAGAACACAAGTCTGAATGGAGGTCTGTTTGAAACCTATCACTTGCAAGCCGAAATCTATTTTCCAAACAAGTTGCAAAACATTAACGTAATATTAATAAACCATGAAAATAATGATATTTAGCCAAGATTCACGTGATATGAAAATACGGTCATACCTAGGTCTGATTGACGGTCTGAATGGCAAGAAGAGTGATTTATTATATCAGAATAGTGAAAATAATTCCACTCAGAGTATATTTGCTGATAAAAAATAGTGACAAAATGGACACCAACATTCCCCCAAACTGGAGATATTCCAGGTCCCACTGAGCAAAAAGGAGAGGAATTCATGAAGAAGGCTGAGTTGTAGTAGCAGCTGCCTTCGACTTGGAAGAGGAAGTGGTCTTAGCCTTAATCTTCTTGAACTGATTCTTCAAGGCATCATACCTCATCTGGAGAGAAGTATGGGACGTTGTTTTGGAGTTGACCAAGCATTCAATGCTTCTTACTTGTGTGCGCACTACCTTGTTTTCTTTATGAAGCTCATAGATTGTTTCCACATAATTTTTATTTTGGTCTCTCAACTGTGTTATCCCTCGGGTCAACCTATCCACTTCTTTCTGATTCAGAACGGGTTGTTCTTTGTTATGTTCAAAGTCCTTTGTAGGATTCAACTTTCTTGGAAATGTTTCAAGCTCAACAATATGTTCTTCAAGAACTCTGTCTTCGTTGTGTGTAGGAGAACTTCCAGCAGTAGGGGCTTCACACAATCGAGCAGATGCATTGGCTAATATGAGGAGGGGTGTTTCAAGGATATGGTCATCTGATTGTGATGGTTGAACGACAGTCAGAATGACAGACTGGTTGGTGGACTGTTCACCATTGTTTTTCCTGGATTTAGTGGGTATTGATGAAAGAAGTGGGGGTTTCGAAGTAGGTGCACCAAGGGATAACTTAGGACAAGGAAATGGATTGACAAGGTCCATATTTCCTAAGGGATCCTCATCAATCTGCACATGCTTAGTGTATCGTTCTACTTGTGTAGAGTCTTGGGTCGGCTCACTAATACCGGTTTGGAAACGATGGTGTTTTCGAGAAGCATAGGGTTTAACAATAGGATTCTCAATGAAATGAGGGTTTAGTATTTCAAAGACAAAACGATCCCAGGTTTCCCCTCTTTATTCCAACTGGTGAATGATCAATATTTTAATGAGACAGTGATGGTACAAGCTACCAGAGGGATTAACAGTATTTTTCCTAACCTGGCTTGACATTTTCTCTAAACTTTTCAAGAAATAGGAGGGAAAATTAAGAGTCTAATCGTTAACAAAATGTGCTAGCAATATAAAATGGCAGACTTTTAAAAATGGTAAACTTACCTTCACAAGTGATCAAATGGATGATGACAGTTAAGGGATCTAGATATTTTGACTTGACCCACTCCCACTGGAATCCTTTTGTTCCAGCAACATGTTTATATTTGGCCTTCAAAGAAACTTTGTGAGCCTTCCATGGGAGGAGGAGATGTTTGTTCCAAAGGGCACCCTCCCTAGGAAGCTTTGTGGCCAATGCGATAGATTCTTCCATCAAAGAGAAAGTGAGATGGCCGAATTTGGTCGTCTTACCATTGAATCCATTAGCGAAAAGCAATGAGATTTTGCGGTCGTGGCCTTGGAGAAGGCAGAGAGACGGACACCATATGGCTCGAAGGAATAACTCACGGCACTCCTTGAACTCAGGGATGTGAAGTAAATCTTGGTAACTTCAAGGTTCATGACAAATTGGCATAATTGGACAGAGGTCGAGGGATGCAGATAGGTATAGGGGATGCAAGAGATGCAGGAGACGCGGCTTAACAAAAAATATCGAAAGTGAACATAATGAAGCGAAATTCATGTAGTCATCAGTTTAAATTGAAGTCTGTTTGAATGGTTGAATGATCATAGAGATAGATTTGGCACGTTCAAATGATACGCTATCATTCAGTTACCTTGAGTTGTGTGCCATCATAGAACTTCATGAGTTATTGAATTCATATGGCTATGATATGTTCAACCATTTCCAAAGTGAAACTTTGGATAGGTTGAACGTAATCCTCATTATGAAATTATTAAAAAAAAAAAAAACAGAATCATGATGACTTAATAAATGAAATGGTAGAGTGCACGATAAAAGTTAGTGGAGGATTAAAATCGTATGATATCCATATGATGGTTAATCAATTCATTTGATGAGATGAAATGAGTGTGCAAAGATGTCATTTAATTTGATCCTTGACATGATTAGTTAATTATATATAAAATCAAAATTTTAAATATCTTAGGACACGTATTAATATCATTACACGCTATGGTTTTATTCAGCACTTCAATCAGATCATTATTCCCATTTGCCTCATTCGTCACCTCATTCAGATCGTAATTAGACCCTTCATTCAACCCTTCATACAGACCTTTGTACAGAAATGTGCTTTGATGGATTTGACTGCTGCTGATTATGCAGAGAATTGTTCTGGGACTTGTCAGCAAACAAGAGATGTTGTAAACCTTATTTTCTAGAACTTTAGTCGCATTCTTCTTTGTTTGTCGTTGATCATAACATTTTTTGTTATGCTTTTTGCATTATCCTGAAAACACCTATAATTTTATCAGAGATAAATAAACTTTTTATAAATATTTAGAAGGTAAAAACAGTTATAAATCTCCCCCAAACCAAAAATATGGTGTGTCCTCAAGCCATCAAAGAAAAATTGATAATTATTCAAATATTTTCAACATATGGTTCAGGAAATAACTTCTAAAAATGTTGTGACAATTTTCGTAAGAAAATGAAAGATAAATGTAGATGATTCAGATATGTACATTCATAAAAAATAATACAACAGTTCTTAAGAAGACAATATGAAGAATGATAGTGCAATGGATGCGAAAAATGCCATAGGAAAAATATCCATCCATGACTCATTTGGAAGATCTCTTGTCATCCAAAGAATATAGATAAAGTTCGCTGTAAAGTTTGTAAGATTTACTATAGTTATGGATCCCATTTCTAGGATAGTAATATCCTAGGTATTATGTGAATTAGATGACGGGGTCCAAGTCCAACTTACAGCCATTCTCTAATGACAGTATAAATAATTGGCCTAAACATGTGTTTGTATACTTAGGTTTTTTATGAGCCATGTGAATAGCAATGCGTTAACCAAACCTCTTTTACCCGATATTGCCCTCCTGCCAGCAATCTTGTTTAGTACCCTGACGGGTTTATCTTGGTACCCTGCAAGCATATCCCCACTGCTAGCGATCATGTTCAGTACCCCAATAGGTTTACTTGCATTTACTAGGATTCCTTTTTTAATATTTTACTTAGCATGGACCCACTACCAGTGAGATTGTTCAGTACCCCGGCGGGTTTGCTTCATATAATGATATTTTTAGTAAGGAAGTTGGTTGGCACTAGAGTGTGCTAAGCCTATTAAACACATAATTTAAATTTTTAGAATGAACCTTATGAGTAACTTTATTTATAATGGCCTAAATTATAGATCATGTCAAAAGATAATAACCTAAAATTGTTCTTTGACCTCCCAGTCTATCCTCTTCATAAAAGATCAGTAATGTTCACCACAAAATAGAAATATCAATCACTTTTGGCCTACCTTTTAAAAGTGCTTAAGAGAAAAGTTTTGAAAATGAGTCTAGGATGAGTTAGTAGTCCATAGGTGTAGGCTAGATATTTTGAAGATCATAGTAATTAAAGTAGGTCTTAAGCAACTGTTATAATGATAAATCG
This sequence comes from Larix kaempferi, assembly GCA_027924585.1. NCBI lineage: Eukaryota > Viridiplantae > Streptophyta > Pinopsida > Pinales > Pinaceae > Larix > Larix kaempferi. The sequence continues at coordinate 172,728 of BSBM01000844.1, read as the reverse complement.
GGAATGTGCATGTATGAATCAAACACAAACATACAAAAGCATACAAATGAAACTAATAAAAAGAATCATAGAAGAGAAGTCGTTAGAAATCAAAAAATTTTATTTTGCAAAATAATCAAAGGAAAACAAATCACATAAATACTTCCCTTTTTAATTGATGAAGCTATATGAGCTGACAAAAATTACTATGTAAATATAAACCAATTGACAGAAGTTATTCTCATTTATTCCAAGAAACATAAATATATGTACATAATATCCTCTTCTACTTAGAGAGAAACAAAACTATTATATTCAAGTATTTGAATTCTTCCAATGTAGCCAAGTGTGAAGCAAGATTAAAAATATACCTTTATCCACATATGAGAAAATTATTGTAGTGATTACATGGATATGAAGAACCAACCGACCTGTTTGATTTAGAAGCAATATGCATTGAAGGAGAGAATGGTATTGTGGCTTGGTTGCCTCGTGGAATCAGATATCAATATAATCCTTATATTCTGGGATGTCTTCTTTATTTGTCATCTCACGTGGTCTTTCATCAAACTCTAGAATGCATAAAGAATCTGTGTTTGGTGATGGGGAATATTCAGGTTTGAATGTGCGTCCCTTATAAAATTTGATGCATTCCATGTTGATCTTGTCTTCTTATGGATAAGGCCAAGTAGACACTTCCTTTTCTTCCATAGTTTCTACGAATCCTAAATCTATAACCCCTCGAGTCCTTGTGTGAATTTCCCGCAATGATGTTGGTGAGGTAGGAAAGGTGGGTAAATTTTGAAGTTCAACACTGTAAGCATATTGTACTGCTTTATTGTTGTTAAAATGTGGAATGGATTGAACAGGAATGTGCATAGGGCATAGAGGAGGTTTATGAGAAGGTGATTGTGGCAGGTGTAGTTGATTGGCTTGTGTGGTTGATCCCGCCGGGTAAATAGGATATTGTTTAAAAGCTTGTTGAGAGTATAGAGGACGAGGTGGTATTGCAACATGAGAGAGAGTATCCAGATGATCATAAGATGGGACATGAAGGCTTTGTGAACAAGTTTGGTAGGGGTTAAGCTAAGGCTGGAACAACTTCCATGGTGTCAGAGGATTATGAGAGTAGGCCAATGGAGGGATGGAGCTCTGAACCCTACATGTAGGCCATGATTGCCATGATATTTGTGGTTCCATTTGATAAGGTGAACTTGTTGCAAATTCCAGATCTCCTTGGCAGGTTGTTTCCATCCTAGGTAAGGAAGAGCAACTACCCATGGAATGATTCAAGCTACATATGCCACAAATTATGAGACTATCCAAAGGACAATCCCTTGTGAGATGTTTCTTTTGGCACTGATGGAAAAATGCTCCTTCAAATTCCTCATTTTTCCCAACCTGCAAAATATCCATTTGTGAATTTAGAGAGTTGATCATATCAAATTTAAATATTTCAAAGAAATTACCAATTTCAGCTCTTGTAATTCCAATTCCTACAACAGACTTCAAAAACTGAGAAGAGGGTATATTATTAGCAGTCTTGAATTTTCTTCTTGAATACCTTCTACATATCTCACAAACATCATAATATGGTAACTGAAATACATCGCCTGTTCCCATCAGACTTAAGATTTCTAAATATTCATTTTTATTCCTTTGAGTATAAGTCTTTTCAAGGTGTCTTCCCCCAACTGTTTTAGTTTGGATCTTTGAAGGTTTTATTGAAACTGTTCGATGTAATTTTCCAAAGTTTATTCTTCCCCTTGTGTTATTTCGAAGATATCCTCATTGACACTACAATAATATTGGTATCTTTTCAACAATATATGTTTCATGTCATCCCAAGTTTGAATGCAATTCCCACCTAGGCTCATGAACCATTGGAGGGCTGCTCCTTTCAAAGTAAGAGGAAATTTTTTTATATTTTGAACATCATATCCTCTACAAAGTATTTCCAATTGAAATAAAAATTCATCAGTGTCTTTGTTCTCCAGTCCGTGAAAATTTGGTAGAATGGATGGGGGTATTCTTTGCATTTGTGCTACTCTTCCCCGATCTCGAATAGGGAATTCAAAGGTAAAAACTTCTTCATCCTTATCTCCTGCCATATCTTCCCACAATATAAATAGTTCTTAATGTGTTATCTTGAGGCTCCTCTTTCGAATGTTCCTGTTAGTTTGTTAGTAGGATGGGTGGTGCTTACAACACCACCAAGTGATTTAATTGTAAAATAAGTCAGATACTTGCATGAAATAAATAAAATCATACTCACTCTTTGCATAAAAGGAAGAAACAAAATATTGAAAAAGCAATGAAAACAAAGCTAATACTACTACTGCTGGGTTTTGGGGATGCCTGTTATAACAGATGCGCAAGTTCTTACCTCTTGTCTTATCACTCACCTGCCAAAGCCTATTTCTAAATTTCAAAGCAGAGAAATCAAATCTATCACTAAGTCGTTAAAATAAAATACTAAATATCTATAACTGGGTTCTACCTATCTACAACTGAATTCTACCTATATACAACTCCTCGACAATGGCGCCAAAATGTTGATGTGTATTTACTGTTCTTAAGTAATCACCAAAATATTTATTTATCGACCAGGGTTGGTAATCTTAGAGTTGTGGAACAGTATATGCTGAGGTAGAATGGGACCTAAGTTTCGGCTCATCAGACCTTAGAAAATGTTTAATAATGAAAAAATCAAAAGATATTTCAAAATGAAAAACTGCGTCAAAGTTCAGAAAGACAACGAAGGAACTAATTAAACCTAGCTAAACCAACAAATTAGAATAGTACCAAGCTATACTACTCTACTCTATGATTAAACAATGGAAAAAGAACAAATACTGATAAAAAAGAAAATTACTTCTTATGAAAATGGAAACTACTTTGACTTAAAATAAAAACTACAAACTACTTAAGGAATTCAACAACTATTCATGTATTCAATTAACACTTCAAGGCTACACTAAAGTATCTAATTCCATTCTCCTTGAGGATTTTGAGGAAGTGTATCAAATGTGATAGGAATGGGAGTGAATGTATCAAAGTGACTTTCAAACGTGACAAGGAAACAAAATGGAAACAAATCTAGTTTAACTTTGACAAACAAATGTAAAATATAGAGTGTCCAACTACAATTAACTTTAAACATCATGATCTATCTTCTATCCATAAGAAAATGACATGAAACTGTTATAAATTAGAAGCAAGTAGAAAAATTAATAAAGATATTGAATTTACGATGGATTTGATTGAGAAGCAAGTAGAAAACTTGATAAAGATATTTTATGTAGAAGCAAGTAGGATACTTGATAAAGATAACTCAGTTTTGGACAAAATCTTATTTCATAGACATCTTCATTAACTGTATGAATGAGAAAAGCAGATTCTATATTCGAACAAAGAAACTACTATTGAAGCTAAGATATTATGGAGAATGAAATTACTAAGCCTAATACAAAATCAATCTTTAAGGAACATGACATAACAAAACTAAGAATGGAACCGATGAATTCTGTAACAGTAAAGTATTAATGAATCGGGTAGAAAAGAAACATAATCTATAAAAAACAAAGTTAAGGAAAATGAAATGAAAACTAAGAATAATGATGAAATGAAATTATAAATTTATGTAGTGCAAAACAAGATCTTAATTACAGTTAAGAGTGCTAATTAAAGGCAAGAAATATTATAGTTCAAAGACCTAAGAAACTAGATTCTAAATAAGCGTAAAAACAATGTAGAGAGTATTAAGGTCTGTATGACGATCCAGATGACAGTCTGAAAGATGGTCTAAATGACAGTCCGAATGAAGGAAAACGATTTAAACTTAGGAAAGAAGCAGTTTGGATGATCTTAATTACCAGTTGGCTAATGCATATGTACCTACAGTGCAAAGGAAGCAATGGAGAGAGTGTTTAGAAGCTAATATAACAAGAAGCAACCTATACTAATCATTGTTCTAAGGAATGGACTTTTTCTATGACATAACAAAACTAAGGTATGAATAAAACTAACCTACAGCTACAGGAACACATTAGCAGAACTAATTCTAACTATGAATTTAATTCGAACTATTAAAACATTAGCTAGTTGATTCTATCTAGTTGCAAAAGACTGAAAATAAACTACAAGAAAAACTATGCTTGACTGGTCATTATCAATTCTGTAAATGTAAATTAAATTATCAACAAGAAATAAATAACAGGAAATGAAACAACAGCTACATGAAAACACAGTTAAATAAAATTACTGAAAATGGAATACATGTTTAATTGTAGAAAGAAAAATACAAAATATACACAATAGAACCTCTGGTTGTTGAGGGGCCCTTCCCAGCAATCAGATATTGAATCTTTAACTCACACTAATCACCAACAGCGGAACATCAACAGTAAAATTCAGGAACTTCCATTAACTGAGAAAATTACACAGCATTTCTACAAATTACTAATAGCGTGTGTCTGTATATCTCCTGTACTATATATCGTCTACACTATTTGTGTTTCCCCAAAGGAGACATCTATTTGCAAGTTTAGAATGGAAGAGAGGGTTGACATAGTCGACCTCTCTAAAAATAGAAGTCTTTAATGTCCATACAACTGCTGCTTGGTGGTTGACGACAGCGCAGACGTCGTCCACCTGCTTCCATTGCGCTGATTCCCTTTGACATGAACAACTACGTGTTAGTTTCCTTTACCCATGGGAAGATAATGCGTTGGCAGGCTGAGCACAGGAGAGCAAGGATCTTCTGGAATGTCGATGTGAGCAGAGGTGTGTGCTATCAGGCTAGGCGAACGAAAAAGACGGAGCTTCTTGAGCATTGACGTGAACAGGAGGTGTGTTGTCGAGCTGGGCGAGTAGGGAAGTGAATTTTCTTGAGTGTTGAATCACCAACCATAATCACCATGTTTCTAACAAAACTCATATTTCAGTTTTTGTCTTTAATGGGAAGCAATATGACAATCGACGATTCCGCGGGCTGAACGAAGGGCTAAACAACGAGTTGGATGCAGATGGACGTTTATAACGAGAACACGAGTCTACACGGAGGTCCGTTTTAAACCTATAACCTGCAAGCCGAAATCTATTTTCCAAACGAGTCGCAAAACATTAAAGTAATATTAATAAACCATGAAAAAAATGATATTTAGCCAAGATTCATGTGATATGAAAATACGATCATACTTGGGTCTGATTGACAGTCTGAATGGAAATAAGAGTGATTTATTATATCAGAATAGTGAAAGTAATGCCACTCAGAGCGTATTTGGTCATAAAAAGTAGTGACAAAATGCTCACCAACATTCCCCCAAATTGGAGATATGCGAGGTCCCACTAAGCAAAAAGGAGAGGAATTCAGGAAGAAGGCTAAGCTGCGGCAGCAGCTACGTTCGACTTGGAAGAGGAAGTGGTCTTTGCCTTAATCTTCTTGAACTGATTCTTCAAGGTGTCATACCTCATCCGGAGAGAAGTATGAGACTTTGTTTTGGCATTGACCGAGCATTCAATGCTTCTTACTTATGTGCGCAGTACCTTGTTTTCTTTATGAAGCTCAGAGATTGTTTCCACATAATTTTGATTTTTGTCTGTCAACCGTGCTATCCCTCAAGTCAACCTATCCACTTCCTGCTAATGTAGAATGGGATGTTCTATGCGATGTTACAAGTCCTTTGGAAAATTCAACTTTTTTGGAAATGTTTCAAACTCAACAGTATATTCTTCAAGAACTCTGCCTTTGTTGTGTGCAGGAGAAATTCCAGCAGTAGGGGCTTCACACAATCGAGCATATACATTGGCTAATGTGAGGAGGGGTGTTTTGAAGATATGGTCGTCTGATCATGATGGTTGAATGACAGTCTGGATGACAGATTGGTCGGTAGACTAGTCACAATTTGTTTTCCTGGATTTAGTGGGTATTGATGAAAAAATTGGGGGTTTCGAGGTAGGGTCACCAAGGGAAAGCTTAGGAGAAGGTGATGGATGGAAAAGGTGCGCATCGCCTGAGGGATCCTCATCAATACACACATTCTTAGTGTCTCGTTCTGCTTGCGTAGAGTCTTGGGTCGGCTCACTAATACCGGTTTGGAAACGATGGTGTTTTCAAGAAGTAGAGGGTTTGACAATAGGATTCTCGATCAAATGAGGATTTAGTATTTCAAAGACAAAATGATCCCAGGTTTTCCCTCTTTATTCCAACTAGTGAATGATCAAGATTTTAATTAGACAGTGATGGTACAACCTACCAAATGGATTAACAGTATTTTTCCTATCCTAGCTTGACATTTTCTCTAAACTTTTCAAGAAATAGAAGGGAAAATTAAGAGTCTGATTGTTAACAAAATTTGCTAGCAATCTAAAATCCCAGGCTTTTTAAAATGGTAAACTTAACTTCACAAGTGATCAGATGGATGATGACACCCAAGGGATCTAGATGTTCCGACTTGACCCACTCCCGGTGGAATCTATTTGTTCCAGCAACATGTTTATATTCGGCCTTCAAAGCAAATTCGTGAGCCTTTCGTGGGAGGAGAATATGTTTGTGCCGACGAGAACCCTCCCTAGGAAGCTTTGTGGCCAATGCAAAAGATTCTGCCATCACAGAGAGAGTGAGATGGCTAACTTTTGTCATCTTACCATCGAATCCCTTAGCGAAAAGCAGTGAGTGTTTGTGGTCGTGTCCTTGGAGAAGGCAGAGAAACAGACCCCATCCGACTCGAAGGAATACCTCACAGCACTCCTTGAACTCGGGGATGCGAAGTAAATCTTGGTAACTTACAGGTTCATGATGAATCGACATAATTGGATAGAGGTTGTGGGATGCAGATAGGTGTAGGGGACACAAGAGATGTAGGAGACACAGCTTAACAAAAAAGATGGAAAGCGAATAGAATGAAGTGAAATTCACGAAGTCATCAGTTTAAATTGAAGTCTGTTTGAATGACTGAATGATAGTAGAGATAGATTTGGCACTTTCAATTGATATGCTATCGTTCAGTTACCTTGAGTCGTGTTCCATCATAGAACTAAGTGAGTTAGTGAATTCGTATGGCTACGATATGTTCAACCATTTCCAAATTGAAACTTTGGACAGGTTGAACGTAATCCTCATTATGAAATTATAAAAAAAAAACAGAATCATGATGACTTAATAAATGAAACGATAAAGCGCACGATAAAACTTAATGGAGGATTAACATCGTATGATAGCCATATGATGGTTAATCAATTCATTTGATGAGACAAAATGAGTATGCAAAGATGGCATTTAATTTGATCCTTGACATGATTAGTTCGTTAAATATTAAATCAAAATTTTAAATATCTTAGCACACTTATTAATATCATTACAAGCTATGGTTTCATTCAGCACTTCATTCAGGTCATTATTCATATTTGCCTCATTCGTCACCTCATTCGGATCGTTATTCCACCCTTCATTCAAACCTTCATACAAACCTTTGTACATAAATGTGCTTTCATGGATCTGACTGCTACTGATTATGCAGAGAATTTTTCTATGACTTGTCAGCAAACAAGAAATGTTGTAAACCTGTTTTTCTAGAACTTTAGTCACGTTCTTCTTTATTTGCCATTGATCATAACATTTTGTCTTCTACTTTTTGCGTTATCCTAAAAACACCTATCATTGTATTAGAGATAAATAAACTTTTTATAAATATTCAGAAGGTAAAAATAGTTTTAAATCTCCCCCAAACCAAAAATATGGCATGTCGTCAAGCCATCAAAGAAAAATTGATAATTATTCAAATATTTTCAACACATGGTTCAAGCAATAACTTCTAAAAATGTTGTGACAATTTTCATAAGAAAATGAAAGATTAACTAATAAATGTAGATGATTCAGATATGTACATTCATAAAAAAGAATACAACAATTCTTAAGAAGACTATATGAATAATGATAGTGCAATGGATTCGAAAAATGCCATAGGAAAATTAGTCATCCATGATTCATTTCAAAGATCTTTTGTCATCCAAAGAATATAGATAAATTTCATCATAAAGTTTGTGAGATTTACTATAGTTATGGATACCATTTCTAGGATAGTAATAGCCTAGGTATTGTTGGAATGAGGTGACGGGGTCCAAGTCCAACTTACAGCCATTCTCTAATGACATTATAAATAATTGGCCTAAACATGTGTTTGTATACATGGGTTTTTTATTAGCCATGTGAATAGAAATGCATTAACCAAAACTCTTTTACCCGATATTGCCCCACTGTCTACAGTCCTGTTCATTACCCCGATGGGTTTATCTTGGTACCATGCAAGCATAGCCCCACTTCCAGTGAGCCTGTTCAGTACCTGACGGGTTTACTTGCATTTACCGAGCTTCCTTGTTAAAGATTTTACTTAGCATGGACCTACTACCAGCGAGTTTGTTCAGTACCCCGATGGGTTTGCTTTGTATAATGATATTTTTAGTAAGGAAGCCAGTTGGCACTAGAATGTGCTAAGCCTATTAACCACATAATTCAAATTTTGAGAACGAACCTTTTGAGTAACTTTATTTATAATGGCCTAAATTATAGATCATGTCAAAAGATAATAATCTAAAGTTGTTCTCTGACCTCTCAGTCTATCCTCTTCATAAAAGATCAGTAATGTTCCCCACAAAATAGAAATATCACTCACTTTTGGGCTACCTTTTAAAAGTGCTTAAGAAACAAGTTTTGATAATGAGTCTAGGTTGAGCTAGTAGTCCATAGGTGTAAGATATAGCTTTTGAAGATCATAGTAATTAAAGTAGGTCTTAAGCAACTGTTCTAATGATAAATCAGGAATGTCAATTTATGAATCAAATACAAACATACAAAAGCATACAAATGAAACTAATAAAAAGAATCATAAAAGAGAAGTGGTTAGAAATCAAGAATTTTTGTTTTGCAAAATAATCAAAGGAAAATAAATCACAAGAAATACTTCCCTTTTTAATTGATGAAGCTATATGAGCTGACCAAAATTCGTGTGTAAATATAAACCAATTGTCAGAAATGTTTCTCATTTATTCCAAGAAACAAAAATATATGTACATGATATCCTATTCTACTTAGATAGAAAGAAAACTATTATATTCAAGTATATGAATTCTTCCAATGTAACCATGTGCGAAGCAAGATTAAAAATAAACCTTTATCCACATATGAGAAAATTATTCCAGTGATTGCCTGGATATGAAGATCCAACCTACTTGTTTGATTTAGAAGCAAGACGCATTGAAGGTGAGAACGGTACTATGGCTTGGTTACCTCGTGGAAACAGATCTCAATATAATCCTTGTATTTTGGGTTCTCTTCTTTCTTTGTCATCTCACGTGGTCTTTCATCAAACTCTAGAATGCATAAAGAAACTATGTTTGGTGATGGGGAATATTTAGGTTCGAATGTATGTCCCTTATCAAATGTGATGCATGCCATGTTGATCTTGTCTTCTTGTGGATAAGGCCAAGTAGAAACTTCATTTTCTTTCATAGTTTCTACAACTCCTAAATCTATAACCACTCCAGTCCTTGTCTGAATTTCCCGCAATGATGTTGGTGAGGTAGGAAAGTTGGGTAAATGTTGCAGTTCAACACTGTAAACATATTGTACTGCTTTATTGTTGTTAAAATGTGGAATGGATTGAACATGAATGTGTGTAGGGCATAGAGTAGGTTTATGAGAAGGTGATTGTGGCAGGTGTAGTTGATGGGCTTGTGTGGTTGATCCCGTCAGGTAAATAGGGTATTGTTGAAAATCTTGTGGAGAGTATAGAGGACCAGGTGGTGTTTCAACGTGAGAGAAAGTATCCAGATGATCATAAGATGGGCCATGAAGGCTTTGTGAACAATTTTGGTAGGGGTTAAGCTGACGCTACAACAACTACCATGGTGTCGGGAATTATGAGAGTAGGCCAGTGGAGGGATGGAGCTCTAAACCCTACATGTAGGCCATGGTTGCCATGATATTTGTGGTGCCATTTGATAAGGTGAACTTGTTGCAACTTCCAGATGTCCTTGGCAGGTTGTTTCCATCCTAGGTAAGGAAGAGAAACTATCCATGGAATGATTCAAGCTACATATGCCACAAATTCTGAGACTATCCAAAGGACAATCCTTTGTGAGATGTTTCTTTTGGAACTAATGGAAAATGCTCCTTCAAATTCCTTATTTTTACCAAGCTCCAAAATATCCATTTGTGAATTTAGAGAGTTGATAATATCATATTTAAATATTTCAAATAAATTACCAATTTCAACTCTTGTAATTCCAATTCCTGTAGCAGACTTCAAAAACAGAGAAGAGGGTATATTCTTACCAATCTTGAATTTGATTCTTGAATACCTTCTACGTAACTCAAAAACATCATCATATGGTAACTGATATACATCACCTATTTCCAGCACACTTGAGATTTCTAAATATTCATTTTTATTCCTTTGAGTAAAAGTCTTTTCAAGGTGTCTTCCCCAATTGTTTTAGTTTGTATCTTTGAAGGTTGTATTGAAAGCGTTCGATGTAATTTTCCAAAGTCTCTTCTTCCCCTTGCGTTATTTCGAAGATATCCTCATTGACCCTACAACAATCTTGGTATCTTTTCAAGAGTATATGTTTCATGTCTTCCCAAGTTTCAATGCAATTCCCACCTAGGCTCATGAACCATCGGAGGGCTGCTCCTTTCAAAGTAAGAGGAAATATTTTCATATTTTGAACATCATATCCTCTACAAAGTATTTCCAATTCAAATAAAAATTCATCAGGGTCTTTGTTCTCCAGTTCATCAAAATTTGGTAGAATGGAGTGCTTGGATTTTGTTCTCCAGGGTCTTTTATGTATTGCATTTTGCATTGAGTGCTTGTTGCTTTCATTTAGGTTCTGCTTGTGCATTGAAAATATAAAAGAGTTGCATTTTTATTTCTAAACTGTTGACTTGATTTTCATTCTAATGGCATTATTTTTATTGGATAGATGAGTCTAGAGTTTGACGATTTTGCATATTATTGAGTCATATACATAACTAGTTTCACGACCATATCCTTTGAGTAACCACAACCATTAAAATTAACGCTTAATATAAAATTGATTAGAACGATTTTATTTATAGCGTACGCCAACTAGCATAGGTTTAGAGTCTCGGAATAGATCATTGTGAGTAAACGATCCAAGACTAGTAGACAAAACATTATGTGTCTGACCAGGGAGTGGTGAAATCCATGGTATATATCAGTGTTCTTAGGAAGCTCTACTCAGACCAGAGTTAAGCACAAGGTTACAGGAGGTTGGTTGCAGAGATAGCCCTCCCATACTGGACAAACGTGGGAGATATTTCCGGGATTTGTTCGTATTTGGGGAGTCTTGGGGGATTTGACCCTCTTGATTTTCGGGCTTAGCTACCCTACCCATACGACAAATCCCACCTGCGACTGTCCCCCTGATCATTGGTTATACCGCGGTGACCATAGTTGCATTACCTAGGTATCACACAGGGTACTTGCAGTGGTTATACTGTTTGTGTCCTGAGTCAGATAGGGATTGGATAGCACAGTTGTTTGTCGCCGAGGGTTACATCCCTTTGCATGCAAAGAAGCCTGGGAACCTCTATAACTGATTCTGTTACCTCCAACTACTTTTTGGGAGTCTCAAGCTTCTCCTAGGCGAGACATACCGGCTCTAGTGTCGGGAGCACATTTAGCCACTCTATTTGTCTGCTCTTGGCTATAGTTTCTCTAGGTGTGTGCTATTTATTTACTGTTTTTATCAATAGTTTGGTTGATAGGGAATATTGTGAGTTTATATTCTCTCTGGAGATATCGTGGCACGGAGTCCTTCTCTCTGTCAATATCGTCGATTGGTTGTTTTATTACCTGCCTAGCTTTCATGTCGTGTTGCTAGGGGACACCGGTGGGGTCCCTTCGAGTCTTTGGATTCTTACGAAACATAGCTCCTAGAGGTAATGACTACACACTCTAACACAGGAGAAATCCCTATGAATCCACCGAGTAGAGTCAAGGACACTTCAGACACACGTACTCCGTGTGAAACGCGGGGGGGTGATCCACCTAAGACACAACCTAGTTTGTTTGGTCCGGATCCACCCGAGACCCAATCTAGCTTGTTCGGTCTGGATCCACCTGAGGATGACCCGTTCATTCCTTCATTTCCATATAATTATCTATATGGGATGCTAGATTTACATGATGATATAGGTCCTACAATCAACCCCACCACGTTCTCTTTTGGTATGGATGATTACAACACAGTTGATCCTTCCACTACATTTGGTTGTCATGTTGGCACTAGTCATGGTGTTAGCAACACTGCACCCACTGGGGGAAATACCATTGCCGAGGGCACCACGTTGTCCACTCATACACATAGTATGGGGACTGGGCACATTCCTGCTAACAATGCTAATGTTGGAAGAAGGCCACCTCCTAGGACTACCCATCCTAATAGGAACACTGTTCGCAACCCGACTAGCCATCCACAACATACTACACATGCCGCTACCCGTCAACCTAGGACCACTTTCGTGAATGTTAACATTCCTCCCAATCATGGGGGTGGACACATACCATATACTTTTACATCCACCACCACTACTATTAATGCTAATGTAGGGGGTGGGAATATACCTTATCCTCATGGTCACAACGCCACCATTCTTGCTACTAGTAACACCAATGTTGGGATTGGGAATACATCTCATACTTATGGTCACCACATGACTACTCACACTACTCATAACGCTTACGTTGGGGGTGGGAACATACCTTATAATCATGGTCATTACAACATGGTCACTGCTATGAATAGTATGTATATACCGCATAATTATGGTGGCGACCCTTACTATAATACAGTTGGTGCTGGCCACCAGTACAACCTAGCTCAATATGGTGCTCACAACACATATCTACCTGCTTACTCTCACACGGGTCAGGTCAGAGGAGGTTATCAACCTTATGGCCATGGTAAAGCTTATGGTCAGTTAGGTCCATATAATCAATATTTTAATGCTCATGGTCAAGCTTATGGTCCTTCTTATCCTTCACGTTCTTACAATCAACCTTTTATGGGAGCTTATAATCAATCTTTCCAGTTGCAGCTTCCGTTCCTTGCACGTTTGAATCTTCCGGATATTTCGAAGCTCATGAATGATCCGGTGTGTCACGACCCTAATTGGCCTCTAGTCCCCACCAATCTCCCTTCAAACATTCCTAAGTTTGAGGGGAAATGTAGTGAGGATCTAGGTGATCATGTCAGAAAGTTTCACCTTTGGTGCTCTTCCAACTCGTTGAATCACGATTCCATTCGATTATGACTATTTAAACGCACCCTCATGGGGGCAGCTGGGAAGTGGTATGTTGAGTTACCTAGGGGCACTTATAGGGGTTTGAATGAGATCACTTTGGTTTTCTTGGATCATTTCCATTTGTCGGTTCATTACGATACTGGAACTGAACTTTTGTCTACCTTCCGTGAGAATAAGACCGCACATATTTCTGACCATGTTCAAGAGTGGCATCGGCGGAAGAGGTTAGTGAAAGCCAACATTCCTCCAGAGTTTCTGTTGGATTGGTTTCTCAAGTCTCTGCTTCCATATATTTCTAAGGATGTTTCGATGTCTGGTATTATGACTAAGGAACAAGCCATCTTAAAAATCCACCAGTTAGATTTACTATACTCTCAGTCTGCCATTTTATATGACATTATTCCTGACGCACCGTGAACTGTAACGTCCCCTTCCATCATCAAATGCAGGGAAGAAAACATTAACAACACATGGGGCTTTTGACAGACTTAGCCTCAATATTCTTTCTTTCTCAAAATGCATAACAATTAAAAAATTTTGTGTGCAGATTCAACTCATTACAAACACAGCGGAATTAAAACACAATTGCACGCACGCAAACAGCAATGCATCAACACATCTAGCACAAACAGAAGGTGATTCCATATGCAGAGAATTCAATCACATTCTTATGCTATGCACAGAATTCCTATCAATTTCAATATCATGAATAATTAACATTTAGATTTAACATGGGCAATTAACATACTGCAGAACACAGAGTGTATATAAATTAATTCACAAGAATACTTATCTTGAAATGTAAATGTCCAACGACTGGCTACGTGAGAGCAACGTTCCACCCAACCATAGATATCTATCCAGCCTATATTCTTTCAGCTGAGATATCACCCCCGAGATGGGCTATGTATCCACTAAGGAGGAACTAGTTGGACTCACTCACAACCATGGTTTCAATCATCAGCTATGCTAAGCCAACACACAGTTGGGTTTATCAAGCATACAAGAAGATAGAGGAGGGTAACGCTAAGACAGTGAGCTCAACCACAGAGCTACAGGCATCTCAAATGAACTCAACAGTCAGGCACCCACATTACCTACCACATCCAACACAAGGAAGATCCCCTTCTCTGTTATACAGTCCCTCAGGCAACTCTTCCCTCCAGTGCTCTTCAGGATGGGGATAGAAAGTTCCATCTGCTAATCCTTGAGATCCTAGCCTTCACTGGGTTTATCAAGCAAACCCAACCTCTTCTCAATCATTCACACTTGGATTTCTCACAGTTCTGTTATCCAATAACTCAATCCCGTCACTGGTTTTCTGGGCTGCAAAAACTGGGTTTTCCTATGGATTTCTGGGTAGCTAATGCTCCAAAATTCGCCCCAAGGCTCATACCAATGGATACCCCATTGGATTTCATTGTCCAATACCAAATCTTGACGTTTTTGGCTTCCCAAAACGCGGGTTCTCTCACAGTCGCGATTTCTGTTTTGCTCTCTACTCGGAACTCGTAATGGATGAAAAATGATACTCGCTGTTCAACAATGGAATGGGAATGAGCAAGAACCAGTTCCCATGAGGTAGAGTGACTTGTGGTACAAGAAAAACAGAGCCCATACCTTCCATATGAATTTCTGGGTTGCCCATGCTCCATTGAGGCCATGGACTAAATTCTTCAACCACTTCCTTACATCAAAATTAAATGTCAGCAAGGAAAGTCAAATGGGTTCCCACAATGACATTTGGCAGCATATGGTCCATCCCCACAACCCTCTCACCACTCCCTAGTGGATACACATGGCCCCTTCTCATTCGTTGCCTCCATAGCCAGTCTTGGAATTTTATATTGCATGATGTTTATTTACATCCTTTTTACAATTGCCATGGCTTAAGAGCACATGGGCATCAAATATCAATGCTTTCCTTTTTTAATCAAATTCGGGCTTTCACTAGTGGGGTCTTGGCCTTGAGCTCCACGCTAGGAAAACATACATTACATGTACACATTATTTACATTAAATGCTAATACATCCTAAGAGTCAGAATGGGGTATTACAATCCCCTCCCCCTTAGAATAACACCGTCCTCGGTGTTCCAAGACTTAGGCATACATATACAATTTACACATGTCCAAAACTTTCAAAAACTTTGCAGATCTTCCCTGCATTATTTTCTTTACTTGGAACTTTCAAGACCAAGTCCTTTGATTTTCATGAGCTTCTCCTGGTGATTCAGACCTTCCAGCTCATCCATAAGTCTAAAAACTTTATGGCTGCTACCCTCTTGAGGTTCTCTTGTTGGGCAGTTGCGGAGGCAATGATCCCCTCCACATTTCCAACACTTCACTGGTTGCTTCATCTTTACTTGCTCAATTTCCTTTGAGTCTTCCCACCTGGAGCGTTTCTTAATCGGACGATTGGATGAGTGCTTCTTCGTTGATCCACTTTTCTTTCCCTTGCTGGTTGCCCTCATAATGCTTTTTACCTCTTTCTGCCGACGAATAGAGTCCTACAAGACCCTATGGTTTATCTCGTTCTGTTGCTTTTGCATCTTGAGCATCTCTCCAAGATTTTCTTGGGTCTTGGCAATTGTTTGAAGAAGACTTCTAGCCAATTCTAATAGCCCTTGGTCTGCCGCCATGGTCAATGGAAACAACTGACCACACTTTGCTCACTAGCAACACTTGCCTGCACCGGTTGTAACCAATTGATTCAATTTCCACCTATGAAATTCATGATTACAATTCTCGTTAGGCCAAGCATAACCCAAACATTTAAAAATCAGTCAATGGTTTTTTTTTTCCCCAGTTGACATGGATAGTCCATGCTTTACTCATGAGACTTGCACACTTTTTATGCTTGCCCAACATACACATGAATTCCTTCATGTTCATCCATTCATAGGAAATTCATTAATTAGCATTCACAATTCACTTTAATCAAATAAACACACTTTTACTTTCAGTCATGCATGCATTCAGCAATTTTCTAATTCTATAAATACATCAATAAAAAGGAAAGAGAGAGAGCAGTAAGAGTTTTCTCCTCTTCGTCTTGTTCCATTCTGGAACCCACACCACCATTGTGGTTTTCATGCTCCTGTCCTCTTTCACTTCACGTGAATGCTCGACCTGCCCTTCTTGGCCATGACATGTAGTGTCTATGGTCTATTCTAGACCTCTCAACCATGGAGTTCCTCCACTTGGTTGGTCTAACTCTTGGCTGCTAGGACTCACACAGTTTCACTAGCCCCATCTTTCATTACTGCTCATGCTGAGCTCTTTAGGATGGTTACATGTCCACACGCATCCTTGATATGCTTTCATAGTCATTGCTTCCAGCAATACCTACACTCAAACATTGAATTAATTCACATGTTTGGTTTATTTTCATAGGAAATCATAACCAAATCATATACACATGTATATTCATAAGCAAGAAATTACAAGATAACCAAATACTTATCTGTATTGTGCATTTCCTCTCTGGTCCACAGGGTCCTGCTTTTACTTTATAAGCCTTGGGATCCTCCTGCGGACTAGGATGTTTGTCCAGCACGCAGGCTGCTCCAAATCATCAAATAATTAACACCTTACCAGTACACCTTCATGCCGACTGGAAGGAAACTTCACCACAACCATTTCTAGGTCAAGGCTCTACTATGGAGCCATAGGCATATAATAGCCCTTTCATCAATACTTCACAACCCTTCATCGAAATCCCCACAACCTCCACAACATCCTTTTATTTATATTAACCCTTCCACCACAACCCCTCACAACATCCTTTTATTTAGATTCTTTAGTGTGTAACATCAATTACAATCTGTTTAGGCTGTTAACACAAGATGGATAAGAAAGTTCATTAGTAATGCTGCTCTAAAACTATAAATATATTTCATAACATTCACTATCCAACCTTGAAACACCAGGAATGCGTCCATTCCCTTAAGGCATAGTCAATATTGGCATCCCTAACATAACTTAGCACCAGAAAGGCGTGCACTCCTTACTGATGTGAACTATGAAGGTCCTAATCATACTTCAAGCAGTCTACCATAATGGAAATAAAATCAAAACATGCTCTGCATATTCACTCTAATAATTAGACATGCATGTATGTATATATATATATATATATATATATATATCAATCAGGGTTTATGGAACACTTATCCATTTTGCAGATGTTATTTCTCTTCTTTAATGAGGAATGGGGGCTCCTTCTCTGAGTTGGCAGTCCCTCGGTTTGCCATCCCAATTCCTTTTGATGTTACATGCCTCTCACATGTCTTACTGACATAATCTTCACCATCTCACTTATATTCTTTACCAATCATGTAGTGCAGATGAGACATTAATGATGTCTCATGGCGTTTCTCCTGAAACCCATTTTCAAATCATGGAATCTCTTCCCATGAAGTTTGGCTTCTGCAGGCCCACTCTCATGGTCTTACTGCAATGTGTCTTCCTGGAACACTTATTGAACAACCAAACAGTTAGCAACATTTAACAATACAATTCAAATCTGATTGTTCCATAACCAATCCGTGGCACTAATAATTAAATTCAATATGAATTTGTAACTCTGTCTACTGCAGAAATTGGTTTTCTTACTCATGAGGCTATCCTCATATTGTTTGGCTCCTGTAAGTGACATCACTCTGCCCGTTATGGTATTATGCCCGCTACCATACATGATCATCCACTTACAGCATGTCCTCCTGACACATTTCCATATAAGCCAAACAGTCATTAGCAATTATTAGCAAAATTTCAAACCAAAACATTTACAAATCTGATATTTACAACTGTTCTTACTAACAGAACTTAGAGCTCTCAACCATGAGATTCCTTCTCATAAGCTCTAGATCAAATTTCATAGTCATATCATTCATACAACTCTGTCCTTCCACAGAACATTCTAGCAGCCCATCGATCATGATTGGGCTCTTCATACACTTACTATTCTGCATTCATAACAGCCCATGAAATGATCCTATAATTATCATCAATTCATCATTTCATTCATTATTTATTTTGCAATAACATATGCATCATCCCTATGCATTCATACAATGCATCACAAGATTTATAAAATCTCTTAATGCACATCTACTCAATGCTACCTTGCATTGTTTCATGAGTACTATGCATTCAAGCATATTATGATCGAAACATGATTATCTCATATAACTTGCATTACCATAATGAGG
Organism: Larix kaempferi; assembly: GCA_027924585.1. Taxonomy (NCBI): domain Eukaryota; kingdom Viridiplantae; phylum Streptophyta; class Pinopsida; order Pinales; family Pinaceae; genus Larix; species Larix kaempferi. Next base: position 154,204 of record BSBM01000844.1, on the reverse strand, counting down.
ACCACCAGTCCTCACTTGCTTTGGTTATTAAACACATAACCAACATACACATGGCATGCTATAAATTCATATGAATGCATTGAGATTTCTAAACAGTCATAGGGTGTAAGGATCATTTCCTTCACTTACCCACACCTCACCAAGCTTGGTAGGTTAACAGTCCCAATCGGTATTCAATATCACATGCAAACTAACTCAACATAGCTCAAACATAGTTGAAGAGATCTTACCAAATCCTCTTTCAACATTCATGCAATTTGGCACCAATAATCATTACCTGCATGGTTACTATTAACATCCCCTGATGTTACCTGATCAGTTGGCCTCTTACCAAGGCTGCTCAGTCCTTTTGCCAACTTTATGATCATAGATTTGTTGCACCATCCTTTCTGCATAAGGTTGTTGGCTTCATGCAACAACATCCTCAGCACATTTACCCATGCTCTTTGTTATCCTTGGTCCTACAACCAATACCAACATCAATAGTGATTATCAACCACAATATTCTCCATTAGTGGTTCATTGCATATGCAGACTTCATTATTCTACCAATATGCAATATCCCATTCATGCACAAGCATTTCCATATGCACTATGCAATGTTTGTTAAGATGCCATCTAGTGCATATACATCCATGTAATCCCTTACATTTTTAACGTTTTTATGCAATATGACAATTTCATAATTATAAATATGATAACAAACAGGGGTTTAAGGAATTCTTCCCTTTTCAATCCCTCATCGTAACATGGAATTCACTTTCCATATCATGCAATTGTAGAAATTGCCCATATTGACAACAAAATTTGTTTGTCAAAACAGTCGCTGGTACATTTATGCTCTAATTATTTGTGGGGTATGATAACTTCATTCCAATTCTGGTCATACGCCATTATTCCCTGCTAGACAAGCTTTCCAATGCCTATCCCCGTGCTCCATTCTGACATCGGGTGTGGAAACAACGTTGTTTCAAAAATGACAACTCTTACCAATAATTCTGCACATTTTACACAGTTGTATTTTGGTCCAGAATGCCAACTTCAACCACCTATGGAAGAAAATACCTGAGGAATCACAAAAACTTTTATATCGGGCGAAGTTAGTCCATATAACAAGGAACACTCAATAATTCGCGGATCTCAATTCCGATGCACCATTCATCTTTTATAAAATTCTGGGTTTAACTACTTTTCCTTTTTAACTCCCTTTGCAACCTGTGCTCCACCTGTGCGCCACCTGCGCACAACCTGTGTGCAACCTACGCGCAATTTATGTGCGACCTATGCGAAATCTGCGCGCAACCCGCATGCAATCTGTTCATAAATCCGTGCACAATCTGCGCGCAATCCACGCGCAATCTGTGCGTGACCTACACGCAATCTGCGCGCAATCCGCACGCAATCTATGCGCAATCTGCACGCAATCCACGCGCAATCTGCGCACTATCCACGCGCAACCCGCGTGCAATCTGCGCGCAATCCGCACGCAATCTGCGCGCAATCTGTGCATGCCCTGCACGCAGTCTGCGCGCAATCTACGTGCAATCCGTGCACTATCCGCGCGCAACCCACGCACAATCCGCGCGCAATCTGCGCACTATCCGTGCGCAACCCACCCATAATTTACGCGCAATCCGTGCGCAATCTGTACGCGACCCGCGCACTATCCGCGCGCAACCCGCGCGCAATCTGCACGCTTGCGGGGTCATATCTCCCTAGTCCCTTTACCAAATAAGGCAAGTTTGGTACCGTTGGAAAGCTCTGGAAGAGTTCTATGCAGCTGGGTGATCTTCTTCTTCATCTGAGAAGTCTGAACCTGTCATTTTCCCAAATCAAAATTCCGCCCCCAACTTCCCAATTCCACATCAAAACCATTCTGTCTCTTGCCTGCAACTGCAACTTTTCACAATAGTTATAAAATTTTCTGGAATGTGCCCTTTCGTCCCCTTATAGAGGTGAACTACTACAGATCAAACTTGCATAAAAAATTGCATAAAAACAGTAAGAGAATGGCAAGAACTTGTATCTCTAATAAGGGATTTTCTTTTCATTTCACATTCAACAATCCAACCAATGGATTCACAATTAATCTCCAAGTAGCCAACAAGCATGGGCAAGGAAACTCATGAGCGTAAGGGCGTAATTTGCAGGCTTTCCTCACTTCTGAAAACCATCAATCGACCACACAATGTGGATTCATTGTAATTAACACTCATCATTAAGACATGGGGCTGTAACAACTGACTGTTCATGCTTTTACTCAGGAAATTAACAAACAGAACTCATTTTCAGCCATGCTCAACATTCAGGTTCATGCATTTAAAGCATCATGGACATTCAAGGAACATGGATTCATCATTAATCAAGGTCTCAAGCACATGATGCATTATCTCCTATGCACAACAATTAACAACAACAACAACAAAACAATATAAGATGGCAGAGGTTGCCCCCTCCTTTCTCTCCTCCATGGAGGCAAACAGACAAATACAAAACTGAATGCTACAGCATTGGGGACAACTTTGAGCAAGCATTCAACCTGAAAATTAATTTTCTCCCTCTTTCCTCTATTTCATAGAATGTAATCAATGCAAGCAGCTTGCAAAAATCCCCAAACAGTCATGGAAATGATTTTCCATTCCAACAAATAGAAGCCATGCAATCTTGAGGTTTCTTTAAAGCATTTTAGTTCCAAATACAAAATGCATGTACACACAATGGTTTATATCTCTGTGAAGGGACCAAAAGCCGTAGTGTTGAACCTAGAGCTCTGATACCACTCTGTAACGTCCCCTTCCATCATCAAATGCAGGTAAGGAAACGTTAACAACACACAGGGCTTTTGACAGACTTAGCCTCAATATTCTTTCTTTCTCAAAATGCATAACAATTAAAAACTTCTGCGTGTAGATTCAACTCATTATAAACACAACGGAATTAAAACACAATTGCATGCACGCAAACATCAATGCATCAACACATCTAGCACAAACAGAAGGTGATTCCATATGCAGAGAATTCAATCGCGTTCTTATGCTATGCACAGACTTCCTATCAATTTCGATATCATGAATAATTAACATTTAGATTTAACATGGAAAATTAACATACTACAGAACACAGAGTGTATATAAATTAATTCACAAGAATACTTATCTTGAAGTGTAAATGTCCAACGACTGGCTACGTGAGAGCAACGTTCCACCCAACCATAGATCTCTATCCAGCCTATATTCTTTCAGCTGAGAGATCACCCCCGAGCTGGGCTATGTATCGACTAAGGAGGAACTATTTGGGCTCACTCACAGCCATGGTTTCGGTCATCAGCTATGCTAAGCCAACACACAGTTGGGTTTATCAATCATACAAGAAGATAGAGGAGGGTAACGCTAAGCCAGTGAGCACAACCACAGAGCTACAGGCATCTCAAATGAACTCAACAGTCAGGCACCCACATTACCTACCACATCCAACACAAGGAAGATCCCCTTCTTTGTTATACAGACCCTCAGGCAACTCTTCCCTCCAGTGCTCTTCAGGATGGGCATAGAAAGGTCCAACTACTAATCCTTGAGATCCTAGCCTTCACTGGGTTTATCAAGCAAACCCAACCTCTGCTCAGTCATTCACACTTGGATTTCTCACAGTTCTGTTATCCAATAACTCAATCCCGTCACTGGTTTTCTGGGCTGCAAAAACTGGGTTTTCCTATGGATTTCGGGGTAGCTAGTGCTCCAAAATTCGCCCCAAGGCTCATACCAATGGATCCCCCGTTGGATTTCACTGTCCAATACCAAATCTTGACATTTTTGGCTTCCCAAAACGCGGGTTCTCTCACAGTCGCGATTTCTGTTTTGCTCTCTGTTGGGAACTCGTAATGGATGAAAAATGATACTCACTATTCAACAATGGAATGCGAATGAGGAAGAACGAATTCCCATGAGGTAGAGTGACTTGTGGTACAAGAAAAATAGAGCCCATACCTTCCATACGAATTTCTGGGTTGCCCATGCTCCATTGAAGCCATGGACTGAATTCTTCAACCACTTCCTTACAGCAAAATTAAATGTCAGCAAGGAAAGTCAAATGGGTTCCCACAATGACATTTGGGAACATATGGTCCATCCACAAAACCCCCTCACCACTCCCTAGTGGATACACATGGCCCCTTCTCATTCGTTGCCTACATAGCCAGTCTTGGAATTTTATATTGCATGATGTTTATTTACATCCTTTTTACAATTTCCATGGCTTAAGAGCACATGGGCATCAAATATCAATGCTTGCCTTTTTAAATCAAATTTGGGCTTTCACTAGAGGTGCCTTGGCCTTGAGCTCCACGCTAGGAAAACATACATTATATGTAAACATTATTTACATTAAATGCTAATACATCCTAAGAGTCAGAATCGGGTATTACACGAACATGACATGAGCCCAAGACAGTTCCTGGACCACATGTCGATGGAGTCATGGGATTAACAAGTCCTCGCCCTATAGATTTGGTGGCTAGCCAAATGCAAAATTTGTCGCTTAACCAGTCTACTCCCGTATAGGTTCACAGCTTGTCCACTTCCACCCCATCGTCTGATGTACACACTGTGCAAACGACAAACCCATCGGTTAACCAACATCTTGGTGGTAAGAAGAAGGGGAGAAACAACCGTAAGAGTGGAAACAATGGGAACAATAGTAGTAATTGCAATACCCCTCATAAGGAGAATGCCAACCCTCCTTGGGAAGGCGAAAATGCTGGTGAGGACCGTAAACCTAGGTGTAAGGTGAAATTTCCTTGTAAGCTTTGTGGGGAAGATCATCTTACTCACTTGTGTCCTCAAATCGAAGAAGCATCAAAGCATCTTGCACAGAGCCTAGCTGTGTTGAAGGATCCCCTTCCTCATGATCAAAACATGGCTTCGCATGCTCCCGCCACTGTTTATGGACCTAACGAGACTGCAACACCTTCTTCCAATACTAGTGGTTATGGATGCATGAATATGGTCCAATCAGAGGTTAGTGTTGCTACTTGTCAACGTGATTATTGTGCACCACAACATAATATGGGGAGTGAGCCTCCCCCTCCTCTTGATAATTGCTTGCATATCGAGAAGCCCTCTATTATGCTACAGATACCGGAAGGTGTTCTTAAGTGCTCTACGCATAATCCCAATGCTCGAGCTGCCAAAAACTACTCCATTGTAGAAGATTTGGGCCAAATCAAAATAAAAACGTTCAAATGAAAGATATGGATGAGACAACCAAACTGCTCCTGACGGTTCGATGAACGGACGCCCGTAGCTCCCATAATCAGCAGTTGAACTTCGAGGTGAAAACTAACCACAAAATTCCAAATGGGTGAATAGTAAAAATGAATTGTAAATTGTAATTTTTTGTTACTATTTATAATTTTCAAAACCCACTTGTCTATAGTTTCCGCCATTTTAAGTTGTTTTGGACTAATATAATGTCATGGAGTAGCAATTTTTCACCAGATTTCTTTGACGAGGATTGTTTTGAACCATTTCGCGCCTACGGCAGGTATATTTCACACCTGGAATATAGGTTAGATGTCATTTTCACATGCATTATGCATTTGACCTTTTGACCATTTTCATAAACCCTAGGTGTGACCCCGCTTCTTAACCAACACAGAGTCTTCACACTGTTATAGAAGTGTCGTTATGTGGCAGTAGGGCCTTTCCGAACATGGGTGCCCTAGTTAGAACCCCCTTTTTCCATTCTGGTGCTCATGCCATTGTTTGTCCTTAGGATCGGCAGTCCTTTGTAGTTACACCATGACTTTGCGATAAAAACTCATACTCTACTTTGTCTTATGCTGGCCATCTCCCATAAGGAATCCCCCATTTATATCAAATTGTAATTGCATTGCATCATCATGCTTGTTGCTTGAGCCTTGTGCTGGCTCTTGCTTACTTAGTTGTTAGCCTGGTGCCTGAGCACTTTCCCTGTCGAGCCCTGCATAGCTTACATTTTCCCTTCACAATTTGATGACCTTTTGACCCTGAGGGAACACCCCCCTGAGTGTCTACATCCTACACATGCTTCCTTGCATTGATCATAAGTATGTTGCACTGCTTGGGACTAGTCTGCTCGCCATTTGACACTCGTTCCCTCACTTGTTGTACTATAAGGAATTTTGTTCTTTTTCAAGCTTTTCCAAATATGAAAAAGACCAAAAAAATCAAATATTCCAAAATGATGGACGAGATTATGGTTACCACTTCTATTTGGAAACTATTGTGTCACCTTTGAACAGAGCATCCATTCCATACATTATGAGTCGGAACTATAGTTGGACCTTAGGAGCTGTACTTGTTTCTCAATTTACTCCAGTGATCGGTTAAGCTTCCAGTCATTATGGAGCCCTTTGTGATGCCTCCTGCATCGCACAACCTATATTGAGTCTATGCTTCCTAAGTCTATCCATCTGCTCATTCTTTTGTTCAAAGAAAGTCCTAAAACCAGAGTCGGCCACTCCTCAAATCTCTTAACTATTGCATGTTGGCCATCCTTATTGAGTCAATCCATTTCACCTGAGTTCTTTCAAATATTTCGACATAGCTGGTACCGCGTGCTGGTTGATGGGGGATGCCTTAATTCCCTCCTCTTAGCGAGTTTCGTTCCGTCGACCTAAACCCATTTATTCTGGAACTTGAGACTTAGAGCTCAGTTGAGTACCTTGCGGCTTGTAGTCATTAGTGGTTGGTTCTCTCACCATCGATAGTTTTGGGAATACATCAATGTCGCCTAATTGATGGATTCATCTTAGTGTTCAACTTCAACACATCTATTTGCACTTTGATGATTGTACTATGTGCCTTGATGCCCATTATCATTATTGGTGGGTTATCTCGCGTCTGTTAATGGTATACATCATTGACTAGTAATCAGATGATGTCACATCAAGTTCGACCTCAACTCCTTTATTCACTTGATGGGACTTGCACCGTTGAAGACTTGTGTAGAAGACCCCAGGCGATAGTGCCATTCAGTATGCTAGTTATGATCGTGACTTTACATCTGAGATATCACCTCTCAGATATCAGCAGTTGTACCTCCAGTTTGCACCAGTTGTTTCATTTTCAGTAGGAGACCCTATCTTACTGTAGAGGGATCATGGCTATGATCACTTATGACATGTATTAACTATGTACTACCTATTCATGGCCATTGTATCAGATTGTTGTACTATACCGACATGTACTCAGGGATATTATTGTATTATGATGAGTGAGCTCCTCCTTCCACTTGTGTCTCTATAACTCCACTTCTGAGATTTATAATGTGTTTTGGCCATCGTAGCATCAGTCTATGACCTCACACATTATGGGGCATCTGTTACAACATAATTTTCCACCTTTTGACAATCAGCATTCTTTGGCCTGCAGGATCCATTTTACTGACTCAAATCCACTTTATATCCTTCAGACACATTATTTCCCTATTTTTTCCCTTGTACGCTAGCTGTATCACATCAGTGGGCGTACCCACGAGCTGCATCACTACATCCTGCAGGTAGCATGTAAAATGGTAAAAATCACTAATTAATTACTTTTTACTCCCAAAAAGCGGTCTTAGGGTGACCTTTGGCCCTGCATTTGCCCCGAAACGCCTCGATGTGTCCTTTCACTTACCTTTGGGAGGACTATATATTGAGCACATTGTAATGTCCCCCATTTTGACCCTTGTAATATTTTGGGCTATAATGTAAATATTGTATTCATATTATGTATGAGTCCTGGCGTGGAGCTCAAGTCCAAGGCCCAGCTAGTGAATGCTCGATCTTGAAGAGGAAAGTATTGGATATTATGCTACCCATGTGCTAGTGAACCATGGGGATTGTAAATATGCATTTTAATATAAATGCCCACAACTAGCTATGCAATGCAACAAGAGATGGGGGCATGATATTTACAAGGGATTGGGAGGGACATATTCAAACCTTTGAGCCAACCAAGCCAAGCCAAGTGTCAATGAGAGTACCCATCAAACCCACAAGTACCCATGCTAACCTTGTACCCAATCATTTACTCTCCCAAGAGTTGGTTGAGGTAGTTAATGCCTTGGGATTGGAGGGGTATGGTTGTCCAAATTTGAGTATGGGAAAGCCACCCTTCCTAGATTTTCGTGTTTGTCTTCTTGGGAAAGAAAAGAGCCATGAAATTTCCCCCAAGCCATTATTCATCCATCAGTTTTTCTCTCTCAAGAGTTGGGAGCTACCTGGGTGTTTTTATCCATGGTTTTGTTGTGTCTTTCTTCAATCACCTAGCTAGGAAGGGAGTTTTTGTGTTGTGTAACAGTGGGGAAGAAAGGGAAATCGATTTGGGGACCATAGAGGCTGTTGTGGCTCACTTATTGCTTGTATATCTGTGGGAGAAATCGTTTTCTCCCATATGGTCAATTTTCCCTCCCACAAATCCATTTTTGGTGTGCCTACGTTTTGGAGAAAACCCTTATCCATCTAGCTTCTAAGTCCCATTGCTCAAATTGTGTTTCCCATCCCATATTTGAGTTTTAGGGTGCAAGAGAATGCTAGGGTTGAGTTGGGTATCCATTGCTTTGGGTTGTGTTGAGCTTGAGAGTCCCCAATTTCCTTGTAGATATCATGCCCCGCTCGGGGGTGGTCTCTGAGTGCTGAAAGAGTATAGGTTGAGCAGAGACCTATGGTTGGGTGGAACGTTGCAGCAGCATAACTAGTTGTTTGGGACAATTGCGCAACAAAGATATGTGTTTTTCTATCTATGTGTTTTGCCTCTGCAAATGTATGACTTCATGACTGTTATTGATGTGATTGAATGCATATGAAAAATGTGTGTGGATGAGTTTATTTCCGCTGTGAATGTTTGCTTGTTTTCCATTTGCACACATATGTTTTATGACTGTGAATCTAATGAATTTGGCTGAGTTTATGAAAAGCCCCATAGAATGGAATCATGTTCCCTTCCTTGCATTGGGTCCAAGGGTGGGTACATTACACACATATGGCATATGGACGAGAGGAGGAGAGAGCAAGAGAACTCTAGTGGATTTTTTCCCTATCTGGAGTCTACACTCCTTGATCCTTCTTGTTGTGAACCCTTTATGTTCACCTTCCAAACTCCTATCATAGTTTGAGTTTGCAATTCCATGGAGGATTGGAGTGCTGGAGGCACAAGTGGAGAGACCCGGATCTTGGTTCAGATTGGTTTCCGACAAGAGGTCGTATCATATTATACTTCTTGTTATTTATTAATAGAAATACTCATATCCTCATCCATTAATGTTGTGAATGTTGTTTATATTACATTGGGTTGCATTTACTTATAATATCATGGACCATTGCTATTGATGATGTTAATTCCTTTCATATATTATATGCGCTTGTTGTATATTGGATGTCAAGACTAATTTGCAGGTTCAAGTGCACGAATTGAAAGCTCCAACGGGGATCTACATCGAACATCCATATCAAGGTTGGTTATATTCTCCGCTGTCTTTGCATTGTCATTTATATAGCACAGAATTGAGAATTGAGTTAATTTTTGGTAGTCAGCTGTCTGTTGTGGTCCACGCCAAGCCATAGGAAGTTTTCTCCAACACAGAAATGGTGACTCCACTGGGGAGAACATCCATTTTTGGGGACTTTTAGGCATTAGTCCTTATTTAGAGTTGTTGTGTGTCGAGTCTCTATGTCATTGATTGGCTGTTAGGATACACTATAAAAAACAACCTTTTTTTGAGCCATTTGACTCTTTTTCTGCTCATTTGCTTTTCCCTGTACACGGGTTAGCCTAGTTCTTCCCGCGTCTACCCGCCTCCGTCTGCACTATACCCCATGGGTACCCGCAAATATTCCTTCAAAAATAGCGTACAACTCTGGGGTGATTGGTTTATGGCCTTTAGTTGTTGCTGGGTTGGTTTTGCGTGTTCCTGAGTCTTCTTTGGCCTTGTTCCTAACTGTTCCAAGCCTTGTTCATGACCAGAACTCCTCTTTTCTCTTGGTTTTGAGCCTCATTGGTTTTTACCCATTTTTATTTTTTAAGCTCATTCCATTGGCTGAGTCTTACTGTTTGGGATTTGCTAGGTTGTCTGAGTGATTTCCTTTGCATTTCTACAACTAAATAGTGGGATTTTGCTTGCATTTTTCATTTCATAATATTGAAAAATACAAAAAAAAAAAAATTGCATTTTCCTTTTGCTTATAAGCGAAAATACAAAAAAAAATTATTTTATGTACTGCATTTTGCATTGAGTGCTTGTTGCTTTCATTTAGGTTCTGCTTGTGCATGGAAAATATAAAAGAGTTGCATTTTTATTTCTAAACTGTTGGCTTGATTTTCATTCAAATGGCATTGTTTTTATTGGATAGATGAGTCTAGATTTTGACGATTTTGAATACTATTGAGTCATATACATCACTAGTTTCACGACCATATCCTTTGAGTAACCACAACCATTAAAACTAACACTTAATCTAAAATTTATTAGAACAATTTTATTTATAGCGTACGCCAACTAGCATAGGTTTAGAGTCTTGGAATAGATCATTGTGAGTAAACGATCCAAGACTACTAGACAAAACATTATGTGTTTCACCATAGAGTGGTGAAATCCATGGTATACATTGGTGTTCTCAGGAAGCTCTACTCAGACCAGAGTTAAGCATGAGGTCACGGGCGGTTGGTTGTGGAGATAGCATCCAATACTGGCCAAACGTGGGAAATATTTCCAAGATTTGTTCGTATCTGGGGACTCTTGGGGGATTTGACCCTCTTGAGTTTCTGGCTTAGCTACCCTTCCCATACGACGGATCCCACCTGCAGCTGTCCCCCTGAGCATTGGTTATACTGCGGTGACAATAGTTTCCTTACCTAGGTATCGCATAGGGTACTTGCAGTGGTTATACTGTTTGTGTCCTAAGTAAGATAAGGGTAGGACAACACAGTTGTTTGTTGCCGAGGGTTACAGCCCTTTGCACGCAGTGAAACCTGGGAACCTCTATAATTGATTATGTTACCTCCGACTACAGTTTCGGAGTCTCAACCTTCTCCTAGGCGAGACATACCGGCTCTAGTGTTGGGAGCTCATTTAGCCACTCTATTTGTCTGCTCTTGGTTGTAGTTTCTCTAGGTGTGTTCTCTTGATTTACTATTTTTTATCAATAGTTTTGTCAATAGGGGACATTGTGAGTTTATAGTCTCTCTGGAAATATCGTGGTGCAGAGTCCCACTCTCCACCAATCTCGTCAGTTGGCTACTTTACCACCTGCCGAGCTTTCACGCCGTGTTGCTAGGGGATGCCGGTGACGTCCCTCTGAGTCTTCGGATTCTTACGAAACATACGTCCTATACATCATGACTGCACACTCTGACATGGGAGAAATCCCTATTACTCCATCCGATAGAGTCAAGCACACTTTAGACACCCCTACTCCTCGTGAGGCGTGGGGGGTGATCCACCTGAGACCCAACCTATTTTTTTTGGTCTGGAACCACTTGAGACCCAACCTAGCTTGTTTAGTCCGGATCCACCCGAGGATGACCCATTCGATCCTTCATTTCCACATAATTATTTATATGAGATGCCAGAGTTACATGATGAAACATGTCCTATGATCAACCCTACCGCATTCTCTTTTGGTATGCCTGATTACAACACAGTTGATCCTTCCACTTCATTTGGTATTCATGTTGGCCCTAGTCATGGTGTTAGCAACACTGCACCCACTAGGGGAAATACCCTCACTGGGGGCACCACGTTGTCCACTCACACACATAGTATGGGGACCGGTAACATTCCTCCTAACAATGCTAATGTTGGAAGAATGCCGCCTCCTAGGACTACCCATCCTAATAGGAACACTATTCGCAACCCGACTCGCCATCCACAACATACTACACATGCTGCTACCCATCAACCTAGGACCACTTTCGCGAATGTTAACATTCCTCCCAATCACAGGGGTGGACACATACCATATACCTTTATGTCCACCGCCGCTACTAGTAATGCTAATGTAGGGGTGGGAATATACCTTATCCTCATGGTCACAACGCCACCATTCCTGCTAGTAGTAACAACAATGTTGGGGTTGGGAATACATCTCATATTTATGGTCACCACACGACTTCTCACGCTGCTCATAATGCTTATGTTGGAGGTGGGAACATACCTTATAATCATGGTCATTACAACACGGTTCCCACTACGAATAGTACATATATGCCCAATAATTATGGTGGAAACCCTTACTACAATATAGTCGATGCTGGCCACTAGTACAACCCACCTCAATATGGTGCTCAAAACACATATATACCTTCTTACTCTCACATGGGTAAGGTCGGAGTAGGTTATCAACCTTATGGCCATGGTCAAGCTTATGGTCAGTCAGGTCCGTATAATCAGCAGTTTAATGCTCATGGTCAATCTTATGGTCCTTCTTATCCTTCAGGTTCTTACAACCAACCTTTTATGGGAGCTTATAATCAAGATTTCCAGTCGCAGCTTCCATTCCTTGCATGTTTGAATCTTCTGGATCTTTCGAAGCTCATCAATGATATGGTGTGTCACAACCCTAATTGGCCTCCGGTCCCCACCAAGATCCCTTGAGACATTCCTAAGTTTGAGGGGAAAGGTGGTAAGGATCCAGGTGATCATGTCACAACTTTTCACCTTTGGTGCTCTTCCAACTCGTTGAATCACTATTCCGTTCGATTACGACTATTTCAATGCACCCTCACAAGGTCAGCTGCGAACTGGTATGTTGAGTTTCCTGGGGGCACTTATAGGGTTTTCAATGAGATTGCTTTTGTTTTCTTAGATCATTTCTAGTTGTCGGTTCGTTATGATATTGGTTCTGAACTTTTGTCTACCTTCTGTAAGAATAAGGCCACACATATTTTTGACCACATTCAAGAGTGGCATCGGCGGAATAGGTTAGTGAAAGCCAACATTCCTCTAGAGTTTCTGCTGGAATGGTTTCTCAAGTCTCTACTTCCATATATTGCTAAGGATGTTTCGATGTCTAGTATTATGACTAAGGAACAAGCCATCTTAAAAGTCCAGTAGTTAGATTTACTATACTCTCAGTCTGGAATTTTATATGACATTATTCGTGATGCACCGTGAACACGACATGAGCCCAAGACAGTTATTGGACAGCATGCCGATGGCATCGTGGGATTAGGAAGTACTCTCCCTGTAGATTTGGTGGCTAATCAAATGTAAAATTTGTCGCTTAACCAGTCTACTCCTAAACAGGTTCACACCTTGTCCACTTCCGCCCCATCGTCTGATGTACACACTATGCAAATGACAAACCCATGGTGTAACCAGTAGCCTGGTGGTAAGAAGAAGGGGAGAAACAACCGTAAGGGTGGAAACAATGGGAACAATAGTAGTAATCACAATACCCCTCATAAGGAAACTGCCAACCCTCCTCGAGAAGGCGGAAATGCTTGTGAGGACCGTAAACCTAGGCATAAGATGAAATTTCCTTGTAAGCTTTGTGGGGAAGATCATCTTACTTAGTTGTGTCCTAGAATCAAGGAAGCATCAAAGCATCTTGCATAGAGCCTAGTTGTGTTGAAGGATCCCCTTCCTCATCATCAAAACATGGCTTCGCATGCTACCGCCACTGGTTATGGACCTAATGACATTGCAACGTCTTCTTCCAATACTAGTGGTTATGGATGCGTGAATATGGTCCAATCAGATGTTAGTGTTGCTACGTGTCAATGCAATTATGGTACACCACAACCTAAGATGGGGAGTGAGCCTCCCCCTCCTCCTGATAATTCCCATACACACTTGCACGAGCCAATGGCATGCAATCTTGTTGCTCCGTTTGCTTTTTCTCTCCCAAACTAAAAGTTACCAAGTGTCCCTAAACAACATTTTCATGCAACTTGCAACTTGACTTAAATCGGCAACCGGAGGTCAGATCGATGAACCGTCGACTCCATTGGTCTCCTGGTGTGCGATTACCTCTAGGGGGGCCTCTCCCTCATTTTCCCATGGCCCAGTGACATCATTGTGCATTCATTTCATAAACTAGAGTTTTGCTCAGTTTCCTTCAATGCGACTCTTGCATTGGTTGTTTCAACAACTGCACATGGGTCTTGTTCAATTGACTTAATCATTCGTTGTATATCAAACTCTACATATGGTACATTTGAACATGTTGCAGCATTAAAAAAACACTATGTGTCTAGAGATCATGGGATATATTATTCTTGTACTAAAGTATAAGCCAACAACCATATGCCTAAGCTACACTTACAAATTACAAACCAACTAGGGTTTCATGAACTAGACAATGCATAATAAAACTAGGGTTCACAAATTGAGACATGGAACTACAAACTAGGGTTTTATGAACTCTTATGGTTTAGATCATTAGATTGATTAGTATCATGTAAGTAGAAACCAAAAGGCCATATACCTAGGCTATGCAGATACATGAAAAAAAATGAATAGGGTTGAACATGGATCACAAGTGGAAGTTCACATGCATGCATGACTTAGAAGTAGAAACACATGTACACATGAATTACAAGCAAAACCAACTAAGGTTTAATGAATTATAATAAATACATGAGTATAGAGATTAGAGGATATGTTATTTTCATTAAACTAGAATCCAATAGCCCATATACCTAGGCTACACTTACAAATCGAAAACCAACTAGGGTTTGATGAACTACAAATTGCATACTATAACTAGGGTTCACAAGTTTAAAGATGGAACTACAAACTAGGGTTTTATGAACAAATTACGTTTATATCAACCCTAGCCCATCCAGAGTACCCTTGTCGTGCCAGAATCTCCAACCCTAGCCCCCGAAAGTTATTCTAAAGAGTCAGTCGTTACTTTGTATAGACAAATTTCCCCTGAAATTCATAAAGCTTTCCTTGATACTTGTCTAAAACCTCATGTAGAAATTGCACACACCGCTTACCCGCTGGACGAAAACCTTTTTAATGACAATACCCAATTGGTATTTTCTTTGATAGCTCAGTTTTTAGGTTCAGACTCAGATTTGTGGATAACTAAAGGGCAACTAAGCCTGTTATTCAGGATTAGTGTTAGTTCCCCAGAGGCAAGAAGTGAGTTAGTACCATCCCTCAAGTTTGAGGAAATTTTGGCAAAAAAAATACATGCACAGTTAAGCTGTTTTGAAAGTACCATATTTTTTCGGTTCCAAGCCTATTTGACTAAAATGATTTTGCATAGCTGTGCAGATGAGTTAAGATTCTCTCAGATAGTGTTCACAGGGAATTTGGAAGACAATGTTTTCGATTACATGAATTACATTTTATCTACTATATATAAAGTTATGTTTGAAGAAACACTACCCATAGTGTTACCAGAGATGCAAACCCTGATGCACTTGAGGGATGAACTAGCCGTTGGTGATTGGTTCCTACTGAAAGATGCCACATTAATAAGGGTGTACGGTTTTGTACATGAACCATACTTTTTACCAGCATTTTTGACCTTAAGAGTTTTTTCCCTTGAGTTCATCCCTAAAAGATTGATCGCAGAAGAGGAGCAGTTTGGGTAGCATAAGAAAAGATCTGATATAAATGTCCCTTGGCAAGTCAGCCCTTTCATTGTGAAATTTAAAGAGGCTGTTAGTGAAGTAGAAAGATTATTGAAAAATATGGGGTTCAGGAAGGACATAGCAATCACATATGATCCTCTACACATCATAGCCGAGAGAAAGAAGAAAAATTGTTTGAAGGCATGGGAACAACAAGAATCTGAAGGGCTACCGTAGGGGCGAAATTCATTGCAGTATGAGACTGAAGAGGTTGAAGATATAGATTTACAAGTACAAGCCCTAATCACAGCTGATGACCCTATGGAAACAGACCAACCGCTTAATACTCAGGAAGTATGCGGGAAGAGAGATTCACAGGAAATCATTGAGACAGAAGAAGAGGAAGAAAGTGAAATGAAAAGACTCAAATTGGAAACACCAAATGAGTTAGTTGTCCAAATAAATGATATGGATGAACAAGAAGAAGGGCCATCAACCCCAGTTATCCAAATCCATGAGTATAAATTCCAACATGCGACAAGAGGGAATGAAGACAGCCGATTTAAATACCAAGAAGACATGTTTAAGTATCATGGGAAAAATTAGCAGGCCTCTGCACAAAAACTTTTTGAACTAATGCCCACTATGACGAATTTGTCTAAAAGAGGAACGTCTTTGAAAACAAGTAGAGATATCCAGACACACACTTTCAATCTGACGATATCTGACAAAGACCAAATAACAGAAGCAAAGATAGACTGGAAGAAGATACCTTTTCTAGATAGGATTCAATTTCACAGGCAAATGGGATAAGGTTTATATGATGACCTAGTAGAAGCAGCCTTGAAGATCTCTAATTTCGACGTCACTATAAATAAGATGAATGCCCAATTAAAACATGAAAGGTCGGAGAATAAATCCCTTCAGCAACATATTAAAAAGATGCAGTTTGACTTAATTGAAAATGATGGTGGAGGCAAACCAAGCCATAAGTTGTTAAAGGATAAAGACAATTTGATCCAGACCCTACATAAAGGAATGAAAATCTCCAACACCCAGTTAATACAAACTCCTGAGGAACAAAGCTAATACAAGAGAAAGAAGATCTGCGTAGGGAGGTCAGCAATAATAAAGCCAAATTGTTAAAATTCGCAGAGAAAGAAGGATGCTGGGAGAAAGAGAGAATGAGTCTGAAGAGGTAGATCGAAGAGTTAAACAACAGCTTGTCAAACATATGTTTGCAACAGGAAAATTAAGGCCCGAGTAAAGAGAAAGATAATACAGACAACATTGTACAAGCTATGTCCCAGATCAACGTAAAAGATGGTGAGATACGAGAACTAAAAGAGGAAAATCAAAGGTTGAAAGAACAAAATGAGGTAAAGGAAAAAGGGACAAACGAGCTACAACAAAAGTATAAATAATTGGTAGCAATTAATAACAGGTTTTCTCAGCAGATTATAGGAAGAGAAGCTATGCAGGGATGCAAACATTTGATTTGGGATTTAATTATCCAAGAGGCTGAGAGATTCAGACCTTATCTGGATCTCATGAGAACAAAGGAAAATATAGTCACGAATGTTTTTAAGAGTTTCACTGCTATGAAGGAAAAATTGCACAAAAGGCCGAAAGAGACTACTTATAATGCTATAATTTTTTTGAATGGTTTGATAGATGAGGACGTTATAGATTTGAGCATTAAGGATAGGGTCACAACCATTGCAGCAACAAAATGGATACTAGGGAAAACCGCATTAGTCAAAGCTGTGGAAACCAAAGCAAATGAAATGAATGAACAATTGACAGAATTCAAAGGACAGTTTGAAGGACTGGTAGAAAAGAGGTTTCTTGCATTCTGGGATGAAAAGCAAAGATTGATTCCCATAAGTGAGCATAAAAGGTTGATGACTAGCAGGTGAATGTATCATTCTAAGTTCAAACATCTGAGCCAGCCACTTTCAGGGAAAATCCTAATAGACATGCTGGACGAAGATTTCGAGATGTAGTACAAATTTATTTCTATTGGTGAAGAGATTCCACCTATGTCTTCTATCGATCAACCTAACATCAGAGTCCTGGAGAAAGAGATGATGAGTTATGACATCCCGACACCTTAACTTTGGGCACCTGTGGAGAAATACGGGAAGATGAAATATACCTATCATGCTCCACCGGCAGCTGTTGTTCCTTAAATCTCAGATATGTGCATTTTTAAGTATCAGTTTATTTTTAATAGAAAAGATTAGGATATACTTTAGAATTTTGATTTTCTAGGACGTGGCAGTGGGTTTCCCGTTATGTAATGAAATTTCACCATTGGACATATACTTTAATTTTTTTATACTGTTTAACGACAAATCGGCAAATGCAAGAAAGCAATTGATCTTATCTTGTTATAGTTTATGTTTTGTGATAGTGACATCTGAACTATGATGAGGTGTCCTTGAATTGTAACTGATTTATGTTCCAAATGGGCTGAGTATGAGACTCCAGGCCACTATAAGTTCCATAAATTTACAAATGGAAAAACGGGGGAGAACTTTGAAGCTCTACGTATTTTTGTCTATTGTTGTTTTTGCGAGATATCTCTTGAATAAAATTGTTAGAAGCTTACATGCGTTTTCAGAGATTCCTGTGTAATTGGTCTGGTAGTCTGTTTTTTCTCTTCTATGTGATATGTGTTTCTTTCCTTTGTTAATCCATATTGTTAACATTCCTTCAAACTTTGTTCAGTGTAGTATCTGAGCGAGATTCATAGAGATTATGCCTTGTTCATTTCTTACCAAGTATTTCATGAAATATTTCTGCTAAAGTTGGTGTAAGATTCATCTATGTATGCCTTATATCAATGGATTGTTCATCTTTCTTCTGTTTCACCAATTAAATCACTTCGACTACTAGCTGGTTGCTACCTTGCCTCCGTGTGAATGTATCTGCTAAGCATCTGATAATAATGTTAATGTTATGCTTGAATTGACTCCATTGCCCAATATAGATCCTTGTTGTTCTCCACCAATGGTTTACCGAAGTAAAACTTGTCCTACAGAAATCTAACTTTCTGCGTATGTTTTAATAGAACATCTTGAGAATGAATGTTGGTGTTCCTTTTTCATGGTTGACGCCCTTGATTATTTCCAGTTTTTCATTAGTTTATTGAGAGAGCCCTCTCAGACTGTGTTGGGTTAGTAACATCAGTCCAAAGATTGGTTAGTGGTTACCCAGAATTACCCTCTTTTAGCCTTGGGGGTCAAATTTGGTGTTAACAAATTGGCACCGTTGCCGGGGAATGCAAGTTTCCTTGTTTTTTCCTTGCAAGAACGACAAAGAATTTTGAAGATTCGGAGAAAAGAGAGATCCCTGTGTGAAAACAGAGATTTCCATATTTTTGAAGGCTGTACAATTTTTCCCTGGAGACTCCACTCGTAAAGACTGATACTCAAGAAAGCGCTCCACTGGGGAAGATCGCCAAAGCTGATTTCTAGCTCTGAAGGAGATCTCAACAAGGCATCCTAGCCTCAAGAAAGATCCATACCAAAGGTAATCCTATTTCTGAAATTCTGCTAGTTGTTGATAATCTGGAAAGTCTGCTTAGGCGAAAAATCGAAAAAGATAGCACTAGTACTTCAAACAGTGAAAGAATTGTGTCTGAAGAAAGATTACATGTTTTTCAAGAAGTGAATATAGAAATTGACATTGGAAAACCTGTACCAAGATCATGATCCGAGTCTTATCTAAGCCTAGGTGAAGGAGTTCTTAATAATCCTCAATCCTACGTGTTAGATCCTACCTAGCGTGATTTACTAGATACTATCAAAGCTAAAAATGTTGATCCCTGTTCCCAGAATATCGCACCCCTTTCACAAAATACGCCTGTGATCATGGCTGCCAAATTTGCATCTTTAGTACTACCAGCTGTCTTACATGACCTACCCCAAAACTATGCACAGAGAATCGTCTCCTATGATGGAGAAGGAAATTTTTTCTGCTAGACAGCATGTAGACAGGTTTGAAGATTTTATTGATCTTGAGGAGGTAGACCATGATGATGCAAAGATGTGGTTATTTGCCCAAAGTTTGTTTGGGGAACCTAAGAAATGGTACATATTGTTACCAAATGCTTCCATAAATGATTTTGCGGCATTTAAGACGTTGCTCTTAGAGAGATGGGAAATGATAGGAAGTCCTGCCCTAGTCTTGTCCCAATACAATCACATCAAGAAAGAAGGTTTTGAGTCTGTACATGAATTTTCTGCTAGATTTATGAGGGCACACAATTCTATTCCAGATGACCTAAGGCCCTCGGCTGGCGCTGCGAAACTCCAATTTGCAGATGCCTTTGATGGAGATTTCTCATGTACATTAAGAGAAAGAAAGTATCCCTCTCTGCTTGTCTTGCTAAAGGATTCCCTAGAAGTAGAGGGGAACATGATGACTTCAGGAAAAATAAAGGGGAAACCAGAGGCTGAAAGAAAGAAGCAAGAGACCCAAAATTCTACCTCATATGCTTCTAACGACGCAAAATTTGATACCATGATGAAAACTATGGACAGGTTGATGGATAGATTAGCCATAGATACCAAAATCCCTCCCAGAGAAAATCCTGAAAACCAGATCCAAAATCCAAACTTTAGAAGACCACCACCTCGTGCCAGAAATCAAAGAAATCCTGAAGAATAGCCAATGCGTCCTCCATTTTATGAAAACATGGTAGATAACGAAATACCTGAAGAACCCACTGAGACCCATATTCATTTTGTTGACTCCCTAGACCATGAAATATACTTGACTGAAAGGGACCATGACTTCTTTAACAAAGAAAGTACTAGTGATAAACCTAAGTTGGAATCTGAACAATACCTAATGGGTTATCAAAATGATGTGAATGATCTTCAAAGAAAATTAAAATTGAGAAATAGAGAAGTTACCATGAATAAAGGTAAGCTCCCTTTGAACCAACCTCTAGTTGTCCAACAGGTTGCAGAAGAATCAAAAGGATAACAACAAAGAGCTGTTGCAACTAAAAGACCTAAAAATAAAGAAGAAGATGGTCAACCTTCAAAGGAAGTTAAACCACCAAAAGTCACAGAGATAATCAAGCCTGCCCCCACTTTTAGCCTCAGAGCTGAACTATCAAAGGTAAAGATCTCCATCCCTCTTAATGAGTTACTGAAAAATAATGAGTACAGGGAAAAGATAACAAAGATGGTTAAAGGAAAGAATGAAAACCAACATGCTATCCTAGAGTTGTCCGATGATGCTCCTACCATAATATTTGGATCTGAGTTGGAAGAACCAGGTGATGAAGAAGTCCCTCCTTTCTATTTAAGCCTAAATGTCCATGATCAAATCTTGCACAATGCCTTAATAGACTCTGGGGCATCTCATAACCTAATGCCAAAATCTATGTTGAAAGAGCTAGGATTAGAGGTGACCAGGCCATACCAAGACCTTTTCTCCTTTGACTCAAGAAAAGTACCATGTTTGGGGCTAATTAAGAATATGGTAGTGACTTTAACCCAAATCCCTGCTAAAAGTGTTATGATGGATGTGGTAGTGGCTGATGTGCCTGCAAAGTTTGGGATGCTGTTGTCAAGATCCTAGGTTTCAAAGTTGAAAGGAACTATGCAAATGGACTTATCTTATGCCACAATCCCTGTGTTTGGAGCAAATAGGAGATTATATAGGGAAAGCAGGATGGAATATGTCGTCAGCAGCAAAAACAAACCTGAAAATCACCCTATATGTGCCATTGATACAGACATGGGCTGCTCCATTTTTGTTGTTGAAGGTCCTCATTGTGATCCTAACCCTCCCCCATATAGAGACGTTAATGAAGATAAAGAATTTGTAGCCAGGTATGTAGCTTCTGAAAGAGAAAAGAATGAAGAAGGCTGGTGGAAAATGTATTTTGATGGTTTTGTGAGCAAGAATGGTGCAGGAGCAGGAGTTTGGATCATTCCTCCCAACATGGAGTCTAGAGCACTTTCATACAAGCTAAAATTTTCATGTACTAATAATGTTTCCGAATACGAAGCATTACTATTGGGATTGCGGGCTCTAAAAGACTTGGGAGCTAAGAAGATAGAAGTATTTGGAGACTCTGAGTTGGTAGTGAACCAAATAAATGATAGTTACCAAACCAAACACCCAAGAATGAGGGCATATAGAAATGAAGATTGGGGTTTTTTCGGGAATTTTTTCACAGAGCACAAGATTAGAGTAATACCCAGACATGAAAATGGGATAGTAGACTCTTTAGCAGTCACTACTGGAGGATTTAAGACTCCATCTTCTCCCAAGTCAAATATGAGGTCGAAATTATAAACAGACCCTCTATTCCTGATAATTCTAAATATTGGCAAATATTTGAAGATGACTTACAACTCAGGAGATTTTTGGAACTCTCTGATGAGTTTACAAATGTGCATATTGATACTGATAGTGAGAACCTGGAAAACTTTTTGGAAGGACGAAATGCTGAAGAGGAAGCTAAAAAAAAAGGGTGGAAAAACACAATGGGTGGTAAGGATATTATTCAACTGAAGAACAATTACATCCCTAAAGGTCTAATACCCCTGGAAAAGCTCTTTGATCAAGATGATGCAGCCATAAATATAAAATTTGAACCTGCCTGAGAATCAGTAGAAGATCAAAACTTGGGTACAGAGAAAGATCCTCGAATGGTAAATTTGTCTAACAGACTACAGACTTACAAAAAGAGACGCTATGTGGAATTGATGTAATGACACACTGATGCTTTTGCTTGGACCTATGAAAACTTAAAGGGATATGATACATCAATCATACATCACACCATTCCACTCAAGCTAGGTAAGAAGCCTTTCAAGCAAAAATTAGTTGACAGATGTAATAGAGAAAGAAGTCAAAAAGATTTTCAATGCAAAGATAATTGTTACCTTAAGGTTCTCACAATGGATAGCAAATATGGTCCCATTCAGAACGAAAAGTGGAGAAATCAGGATTTGTATTGATTTCAGGAACTTGAACAGAGCATCCATGAAAGACAATTACCCTCTACCTAAAATGGAACACATCTTACAGCAGGTGGTAGGGTCCGAAAGAATTTCCACCATGGATGGTTTTTCAGGGTACAATTAGATTAAAGTATGCCCAGAAGACCAAGAAAAAACCGCTTTTACAACTCCTTGGGGAACCTTCATGTACGCTAAGATGCCATTCGGATTGATGAACGTTGGAGCCACTTTCCAACGAGCTATGGATATTGCATTTGCTGAAGAAAAGGACAAATTTGCAGTGGTATACATGGATGATATAACGGTTTTTTCAAAGTCAGATGAAGAACATCTCAAGCATTTGGAGAGAGTTTTTATAAAGTGTAGAAAATATGGCATTTCCTTGAATCCAAAGAAATCCTTTTTCGCTCTGGACGAAGCTAATATTTTAGGGCATATCATCACCAAAGATGGGATAAAAATTGATCCAGAGAGGGTCAGTGCTATTCAGAAAGTGGGAGAGCCCAGAAGAAAAAAAGAAATACAATCTTTCATAGGCCAAGTCAGATTTTTAAGGAGATTCATACCAAGTTTTGTTGAAATAATGAGAAGTATTAAAAATGTGTTAAGAAAAGAGAATCAAATAAAGTGGACCGAAGAAGCCAGGGATTCTTTTAAAGGAATCAAGACAGCCATCACCGAAGCTCCAGTGTTGGCCAGCACAAACTTTACTAAAGATTTCCTAATTTTTTCATATGCATATGAACATACAATAGCTGGGGTGCTGTTGCAAAAAAATGATCAAAATGCTTAACAACCTATTTCTTTTTTCAGCAGAGTACTGAGAGAAGGAGAACTGAAGTATGATATCATGGAGAAACAGGCTTATGCTCTCATAAAATCTTTGAAGGATTTCAGGGTCTATATTATACACTCGCATATCATTGCTTATGTCCCAAATAGTGTTGTGATAAGAATTTTGACCCAGTCTGATCCTGAAGGCAGAAGGGCCAAATGGATTGCAGTATTACTGGAATATGATTTGGAGATAAAGCCCACAAAACTAGTGAAAGGTTACGGGTTAGCAAAATTAATGACTGAAGAAAATTGTGACTCTTTGCAGCTAAATTTTTTGTAAGAACATCCTAACTGGCCGAATGCAAACATACAAGTGAAGCCTGAATTCTCTGAATCTCCTTGGTATACTGACATTGTTTTTGTACTACAAAATTTACAGGCACCTATAGGGCTAAGTAAAAGCAGAGCCAGGTCTGTAAAACTAAAAGCTTCCAAGTACTGTATCATGAACCAATATATGTATTGGACAGACCCTAGAGGGGTGTTGCTAAACTGTCTGGTTGAAGAAGAGGATAAACATGTAAAAGAAGAATTCCACAAAGGGGACTGCGGGGGACATCATTTTTGAAAAGCGACAGTAAACAAAATCCTGAGAGCAGGGTTTTACTGGCCCACTATGTTTTCCAATGTTTACAAAGAAACTGTGGTCTATCACCAATGTCATATTTTTGATGGAAAAAGAAAGTTTGTTTCTCTCCCTCTACATCCTATTATAGTTGAAGCACCTTTTCAACAATGGGGTTTAGATTTCATTGGAGAAATAAACCCAAATTCCTCTGGACAACACAAATGGATATTGACAGCTACTGATTATTTTACTAAATGGATAGAGGCCATACCTACCAGGCGAGCGACTGAAGGAGTAATCATGGATTTTTTGGAAGATAACATCCTATCCAGATTTGGATGCCCCAAAAGAATTGTAACTAACAATGCTCCAGCTTTCTGCTCAAAAAGATGATTAATGTCTGCCATAAGTACCATATCATCCTAAATCATTCCACGGCTTATTACCCTCAAGGAAACGGACTAGCAGAGTCTTCAAATAAGATCCTGGTAAGAATCATAAAAAAGTTGTTAGAGGATAACAAGAAGTCTTGGCACACAAAGCTAAAGTATGCTTTGTGGGCTGACAGAATTAGCACGAAAAGAGCCATTGGGATGTCACCATTTCAGTTGTTGTATGGAGCAGAAATGATTTTTCCAACATCCCTAGGTTTTCCTGTCATGAGGTTATTACAGGGAATAGAAGAAGAACCAAACCACATGCAAAGAAGAGTAAATCAGATAGTCGAGATGAATGAGCTAAGAAGTAAGGCATATGACAATGTGGAAATCCATCAAGAGAAAATGAAAGAAGCTTTTGACAAAAAGGCCAAGGAAGATTATTTTCAGGTCAATGACCTAATTCTGAAGTGGAACGCCCCTAAAGAAGAAAAACACGGAAAGTTCAACCACATGTGGATGGGACCGTATGTTATTGGAGCAATCCGAGGAATAAATTCTTTTGTCTTGGAACATCAAGATGGATCTGCCTGGTCTGGAGGTCTAGTCAACGAAAGATTCTTAAAACATTACCTGTCCTAAGGGATGTAGGTATTCCATGTACCATAGCCTATGTATATATTTTCCATTTGTTTTTCAGTTGTTTTAAAAATCTGACGACAAACCTGAAGGATTCGAAACCCTAGAGAAAAGAATATGAAGTCTAGAAGGCTAGCCATGGTTCCTTTTCTTTTCATGTGTGGAAAGCCTAGTTATGCGGCATATACAGTTGCAGTTCTAAGAAATCAGAAGAGGTCAATGACTCCGAAGTTGGGATCCGCCCAATGGATCAGGCACTTGGTCTATGAGTTCTTTTCTACCTCGCAGGGAGGATAACATCCCTCGCTGGAGCCAGTTGTTGGCACCTATAAATTTTTGCTTGAATCCTAAGAAAAGGGTTGATTCGACTGATGAGTTCCTGGAGGAAATGGTTAAAACCCTATCCCTAATCAGGTCTAGGTTTCTAAAGCCAAGAAAAAAACCTCAGTTGGTAAGGAAATAAGGAGAAAGATGAAGGGTTTGGACCTTTTAGACATAAGGAAGTAGCTCAAATGACAAAATTTGGGTAAAAAGATCAATAATATATAGTCCAAAAGGAGATAAAGTGATAGATAAAGCTCGGATTGGTCCCTACCATTGATCCAGCACACGGGAGAGATCTACGGCCCAACGATCACCCTCGCATCGTGAAGTTGCATGAGAGAAAGAGAAGGAGGGTGGTCACAAGAGAAAAACCACCAGGATAGATGGCAGTTGGAGGAGCTCTCGCATGAGCATTTTGGTGGTAAGAAGAAACCGCTAGAAGGCTCGCAATACCACCGCAGTAAAAAAGCAAGGTATAAAATCGACGGCGCGGGTTTCCTAGTCAGAAATCTGATGACGCGGAAGAGCCATTGTCACATCAGCAAAAGATCAAAGCAGATCAACGGCCCGCAATGAAAGAGATCAGATCTATGGTTAAGTGGATGCAGGAGATGCAAGGTTGGTAATGTAATGGGATCCACTTACTAGAGTACCGAAGACTGGACACGTGAATAGCTCCTCGCCGTAGATATATTGAAGTCGATATCAATGCTCCTCATTGATCATCGCAAGGTATAGAAGCATCCCAGATAAGCATGAAAGGTGGTCGTGAGATAGTATACCCTTTGCCATGTGTCATCACTTGAACACCTCGCAAGGGAGATTAAATGGTAATCCAAAACCAGAAGTGAGGTTGCGATACCACCATACCCATATGTACGGTTAAGTACAATGGATGGCTAGGATTTAAAGTTGGTAGAAGATCCTACGGCGGAGATTAAGAGATGTCAAATCAAAGGGGTAAATAAGAGATTAGATCAATGGACCGGAAGCAACGCCCAGCAGATTGATGGATGGAAAAGAGGGACAGTTGGCGAAGATGAGCAGAAGTTATTGGGAAAGGTTTTATATATATAACGCGGCAGGTGAAGAACAAACATTTCTCTCTTGGACCTGTCAGAGTTGGAAGCTTCAGGAAGTGCAGAAGCCGAAAAGGACGACAAGTGAAAGGGTCACTCTCAAGCTTTCTGTGATAGGTAGGATCCCAAACTCCTTTGTTTACAACATGTAGTGTGTTTTATAATCATAAGAATGGCAGACGAATAGGTTTCTACTAGTTCTAAAGTCCGAGTAACCCTAGAATACAAAGAATGTGATGTGTTTGACCCAAAGCTTTGTTTCCCTATATTGGATGTTAAAAGAAGGCTAAAAGCCTTGCTTGAACAAGGGTTAGACGTCCATAGAGTCCACCAGCCCTTTTTCATCTTTTCTTGTCTGGTACAGATAATGCCCTTTCCAGAGTTCGTATCATGGTGTTCATTAAATTCTTCAGAACCCCAACGAGTGATAATGAACACCAGGAAGTCTAAAATTGTTTGTAGTATCGAAGCTGCCATCATCCGGAGTACCCTTGCTGTGCCAGAATCTCCAACCCTAGCCCCCAAAAGTTCTTCTGAAGAGTCAGTCGTTACTTTGTATAGACAAATTTCCCCTAAAATTCGTAAAGCTTTCCTTTATACCTGTCTAAAATCTGATGTAGAAATTGCAGACACCCTTTACCCGCCGGACGTCAACCTTTTTAATGACAATACCCAATTGGTCTATTCTTTGATAGCTCAGTTTTTAGGTTCAGACTCAGATTTGTGGATAATTGAAGTGCAACTAAGCCTATTATTCAGGATTAGTGTTAGTTCCCTATAGGCGGGAAGTGAGTCAGTACCATCCCTCAAGTTTGAGGAAATTTTGGCAGAAAAAATACATCCACAGTTAAGCTGTTTTGAAAGTACCAGATTTTTTCGGTTCTGGGCCTATTTGACTAAAATGATTCTACATAGCAGTGCAGATGAGTTAAGATTCTCTGAGATAGTATTCACAAGGAATTTGGAAGACAATGTTTTCAATTACATGAATTACATTTTAGCTGCTGTATATAAAGTTATGTTTGAAGAAACACTACCCAGAGTGTTACCAGAGATGCAAACCCTAATGCAGTTGAGGAATGAACTAGCCGTTGGTGACTGGTTCCTGTTGAAAGATGCCACAGTAATACGGGTGTACGGTTTTGTACATGAACCATACTTTTTACCAGCATTTTTGACCCTGAGAGTTTTTTCCCTTGAGTTCATCCGTCAGAGATTGATCGCAGAAGAGGAGCAGTTTGGGCAGCATAAGAAAAGTTTTGATATAAAGTTCCCTTGTCAAGTCAGCCCTTTCATTGTGAAATTTAAAGAGGCTGTTAGTGAAGTAGAAATATTATTGAAAAATATGGGGTTCAAGAAGGACATAGCAGTCGCATATGATCCTCTACACATCATAGCCGAGAGAAAGAAGAAAAATGGTCTGAAGGCATGGGAACACCAAGAATTTGAAGGGTTGCCGAAGGGGCGAAATTCATTGCAGTATGAGCCCGAAGAGGTTGAAGATATAGATTTACAAGTACAAGCCCTAATAACGGCTGATGACCCTATGGAAACATACCAACCGCTTAATACTCATGAAGTATGCAAGAAGAGAGATTCACAGGAAATCATTGAGACAGAAGAAGAGGAAGAAAGTGAAATGAAAATACTCAAATTGGAAACACCAGATGAGTTAGCTGTCTAAATAAATGATATGGATGAACAAGAAGAATGGACATCAGCCCCAGTTATCCAAATCCATGAGTATAAATTCCAAGATGCGACGGGAGGGAATGAAGACAGCAGATTTAAATCCCAAGAAAACATGTTTAAGTATCATGGGCAAAATAAGCAGGCCTCTGCACAGAAACTTGTTGAACTAATGCCCACTGTGAGGAATTTGTCTAAAACAGGAACGTATTTGACAACAAGTAGAGATATCCAGACACACACTTTCAATCTGATGATATCTGATAAAGACCAAATAATGGAAGCAAAGATAGACTGGAAGAAGATACCTTTTCCAGATAGGATTCAATTTCACAGGAAAATGGGAGAAGGTTTATATGATGACCTAGTAGAAGCAACCTTGAAGATCTCTAATTTAGAGGTGATTATAAATAAGATGAATGCCCAATTAAAACATGAAAGGTCAGAGAATAAAGCCCTTCAACAACATATAAAAATGATGCAGTTTGACTTAATTGAAAATGATGGTGGAGGCAAAGCAAGCCATAAGCTATTAAAGGATAAAGACAATTTGATCCAGATCCTACAAAAAAGAATGAAAATCTCCAACACCCAATTAATACAAACTCCTGAGGAAACAAAGCTAATACAAGAAAAAGAAGATCTGCGCAAGGAGGTCAGCAATAATAAATCCGAATTGTTAAAATTCACAGAGAAAGAAGGATGCTGGGAGAAAGAGAGGATGAGTCTGAAGAGGCAGATCGAAGAGTTAAAAAGCAGCTTGTCAAACATATGTTTGCAACAAGAAAACGAAGGCCCGATTAAAGAGAAAGATAATACATACAACATTGTACAGGCTATGTCCCAGATCAACCTAAAATATGGTGAGATACAAGAACTAAAAGAGGAAAATCAAAGGTTGAGTGAAGAAAATGAGGTAAAGGAAAAAGGGACAAATGAGCTACAGCAAAAGTATAAGGAATTGGTAGCAATTAATAACAGGTTTTCTCAGCAGATTACAGGAAGAGCAGCTATGCAGGGATGCAAACATTTGATTTGGGATTTAATTATCCAAGAGGATGAGAGATTCAGACCTTATCTAGATCTCATGAGAACAAAGGAAAAAATAGTCATAGATTTTTTTAAGAGTTGCACTGCTATGAAGGAAAAATTGCACAAAAGGCCAAAAGAGACTGCTTATAATGCTATAATTTTTTTGAATGGTTTGACATATCAGGACATTATAGATTTGAGCGTCAAGGACAAGGTCACAACCATTGCAGTAGCAAAACGAATACTGGTGAAAATGCATTAGTTGAAGTTGTGGAAACCAAAGCAAATGAAATGAATGAACAATTGACAGAATTCAAAGGACAGTTTGAAGGACTGGTAGAAAAGGGATTTCCTACATTCTGGGATGAAAAGCAAAGATTGATTCCCCTAAGTGAGCATAAAAGGTTGATGACTAGCAGGAGAATGGATCATTCTAAGTTCAAACATCTAAGCCAGCCACTTTCAATGAAAATCCTAATAGACAAGTTGGACGAAGATTTCGAGATGTTGTACAGATTGATTTCTATTGGTGAAGAGCTTCCACCTATGTCTTCTGTCGATCAGCTTAACATCAGAGTCATGGAGAAAGAGATGACAAGTTATGACATCCTGACACCTGAACTTTGGGAACCTGTGGAGAAATATAGGAAGATGAAATATACCTATCATGCTCCACCGGCAGCTGCTGTTCCTTAAATCTCAGATCTGTGCATTTTTAAGTATCAGTTTATTTTTTATAGAAAAGCTTAGGATATACTTTAGGATTTTGATTTTCCAAGACATGGCAGTGGGTTTCCCGTTATGTAATGAAATTTCACCATTGGACTTATACTTTAATATTTTTTATATTATTTAACGACATACCGGCAAATGCAAGAAAGCGATTGAGCTTATCTTGTTATAGTTTATGTTTTGTGATAGTGACATCTGAACTATGATGAGGTGTCCTTGAATTGTAACTGATTTCTGTTCCAAATGGGCCGAGTATGAGACTCCAGGCCACTATAAGTTCCATAAATTTTCAAATGGAAAAAGGGGGGAGAACTTTGAAGCTCTACATATTTTGTCTATTGTTGTTTTCGCGAGATATCTCTTGAATAAAATTGTCAGAAGCTTACATGCATTTTCAGATATTCCTGTGTAATTTGTCTGGTAGTTTGTTTTTTCTCTTTTATGTGATATGTGTTTCTTTCCTTTGTTAATCCATATTGTTAACTTTCCTTCGTACTTGGTTCACTGTAGTATCTGAGCGAGATTCATAGAGATTATGCCTTGTTCATTTCTTACCAAGTATTTCATGAAATATTTCTACTAAAGTTGGTGTAAGATTCATTTGTGTATGCCTTATATCAATGGATTGTTCATCTTTCTTCTATTTCACCAATTAAATCACTTCGACTACTAGCTGGTTGCTACCTTGCCTCTGTGTGAATGTATCTACTAAGCATCTGATAAGAATGTTTATGTTATACTTGAATTGACTCCATTGCCCAATATAGATCTCTATTGTTCTCCACCAATGGTTTACCGAAGTAAAACTTTTCCTACAAAAATCTAACCTTCTACATATGTTTTAATAGAACATCTTGAGAATGAATGCTAGTGTTCCTTTTTCATGGTTGGCGCCCTTGATTATTTCCAGTTTTTCATTGGTTTATTGAGAGAGCCCTCTCAGACTATGTTGGGTCAGTAACATCAATCCAAAGATTGGTTAGTGGTTACCCAAAATTACCGTCTTTTTGCCTTGGGGTCAAATTTGGTGTTAATAGAGACTGAGCTCTACAATCTCATACATAGAAATCAAGGATTTCATTAAATTTTGCCCCTAAAGTGTTGCACACACACATAATGTTTTCATTTCAAGGTTTTCTAACTTCAATAATTAATAATAAAAAAAATAATTCATGAAATTTTTTGAAAAAATAGTGTTGCACTAGGCCCATATGCCCTTTATATTTCTACACAATTTTATCCAAAATGGACATCCTTTACCTCAATAAGTGATGCGCCTGCACAAACATATATGTTATGATGTGTTGAAAATTTGAAAACCCAATTTAACGGAAACTAATTTTATAATCATTTACACAAAGGTTTTATAGATAAAAGTTATAGAGAATGAAAGCTAATTCAGTTACCTATCGTTTGTCTTTTTACTTCATCTTCAAATCCATTAAGGAAGTACCGCTAATTGTCACCTAAAGTTAGAGGTTCAATACTTTTTCAGTATTATGTGGCATCTATAGTGTCTTTAAACGATTCCATGATTGTGCATCATCCCATGTGCTATCAGGGTTTCATTCTTTTATTTTATATCAATGTTGAAAATGATATGAGTATTGGGGTCAGATCTAGCTATGTTTTTCATATGCATCTATTCTGTAAAAACAAAAGGATACAAAGAATGCATCTATGTATATGTTTCTGGCTGAACTGAAACAGACATGTAAACCTTAAGGTTTACATGTCAAGTAATTACAGTATATAAAATTATTATTCTATATCTTAGAGATTCACATGATTTTTTGTATTCAGAGTAATATATACTTGTAAACAATTTATTTCAGTACTCAGAGTTCATGCACAAACACTATTCACGATTTTGCTTTTAATGCCATTCATTTCGGCAAGAGAAATGGGAACTCATTCTCTTTATTTTAGTATGCAAATGCCAGTTTAGTGTCGGCATGGGAGTGTAAACTTCACAGTCAAAAATCGACCAGCGTGTAAAGAATTTTATAAATAGTGTTTATGAAATGGAAAAGGCTAAGCATCGAAAACTATCATTAATGATATAGTAGGGTTTGAACACCCATGAAGGTATATACAAGATTATATTAAAGCTTTTATGATTACAATTTTATTGTTATACTCTGTCTTTTTATCGATATATCACATTACCGTAAATAGAGTATCTATACCTATTTTTAAATGTATTTTCCATTACTCGACAGAGTACATTTTCATATCTACTCTATATACAAATGCATTTGATTTTTTAGTATGGAAACTCAAATTTGTTTCTATCAAATCTATATATGATTTCCATTTCTTTTCAGGACGAACCATTTAATTTGTTTTTATCTTTTTATATGTTCGGAATGGGACCTCGATGTTCATGGTCGAGCTCCGGCCATTATTTTGAAACCCAAAATAATACACAAAGGATAGAATTAGCATTAATGTGATTTTCCAGCGAATAAACATTGTATAAAATGCATTTACACGATAGGGTTATGTTACCCATTGGTTCACGAATACATAGTAAATACATCTATATAAACGATTTGCAAACTAAAAATGAATGCGAATCTATCCTAATGGTAACCTTGTTCATTGCTTAAAGAGAAAACTAGAGACAAAGAGCAAAACGTGTAATAACCGAACTCTGTATATAACATTTCGTGAGGGTTTAAATGATGTCCCACTTATATATATACATATTGTATGAAAAAAAAAAAAACTAAACCTCGGACCATTTTCCCATATATTTCAAATATGGAACCATTCCTTTGAGAGCATAACTAAAAACGAATTTTTAAGAATCATTGATACACATATGTGGTCGAGCCAACCTTTAACACGTTAATAAAGTATTTACAATACAAGTTCTGCTCTATAATAAATACATTCACCTATAGGCAGTGAATCCCTCTCTTAATGAGTTAAGCACAATCACATAAAAATAACAAAGCCGCCGGCCATTTGTTTCATGACGCAGACAGTAAAGAAACCAACTGTTCTAAGTAACCCATCTCTAACCGTCAGGTTAGTTTTCACCCGAGACTCATGGAAATGACAGTTTACCTGGCCATCAATGAGAACCATTCCTTCCTAGTTCATGGAGATAGTTGTGGGCCTTATCTAGCACGCCTTGAATGCTTAGTTTCACCTGCACACGAATTTCCAACGAGAAGTTCATTGTGGAGAATAAAAAGTTAATGTTAAAACTTGAATGTGGACAATGATTGTTTGTTACCAAACAACTTACTTTTGGATAGGCAATACACAAGGACTGGGAGAGTGGAAGTATCACACTTGCACAATACAAAAAAGAAGTTAAATCCGACAACAATATTTACAGTCAAATTAACAAGGTAAAACGATGTAACAATGCGTTAAACAACTATTTCTTACCTGCACTTATGTGGACACACCAAAAAGGTGTTGTTGGACTTTTCATTTTGCTCAGAACATAATGGAGCACATTCCTTCTGGTTTGAGTGTGAGCCCTCTACAAAGAGCAGAGGTGCTCTGCGACGAAACGGTCGCAACAATAAGGAGAGGTCCTGATTGCAGCAAGGGTTTTGTCCAACGCTGCAGTACCGGTTGGAGGAAGAGGTTACCTATGATACCAGTCAACCTACTCCCTTAAATGTTTGGTACAGTATTGTAATGGGTGCCAAGCACCATACCAAGATCAATGACATAAGTTTGATCATGTTTCCCAATTGGCATGACCCGGATCGTGATCAACGGTCAAACTTTCCATCGAATTTATTAACCATCAGGTGAGCTTGAATGCAGTGGCATCGAACTTGACAAACTCACGGGGTAGTTGGAGTGGGCTAGCTGGAACAGGAGTGCAACTTCCACGTCGGAGTGTTGAAACACTTGTGAATGCCGAGGGTGTAGTCACCTTACAAGAGGGAAACCCAAGATGGGTTTAAAACAATAGCTTATGCGTGTATAGTCTACGTGGCTATCATTGTTATGTCTAGCACGAATACATAACATTAAAATTGTTGCATACTTTAACTTAGTGCATAGTTATATTATATATGTAATATATATTATAACCTATGATCATAACAACGATTAAATAATAGTTGGTTTTTGGTTTACATATACATGGATAATGTAACAGGGTTAATCCATGAAGGTCGTTCATGATTTTTGGCAAGCGAAGCGCCACATTAGAGGAAATTTCAATTTAAAATGGGCCTTCCAAAAATAATATAAATTCCCTGTCATCATGTATTAGCCAATCAAAATGCTTTAAAATTCATCAAGGGAGCACCTAAAAAAATTGGAGGGAAAAAATAAAAACTATTTTTTTGGATCATATTTTCAACTTATATCCTTGTTGGTTTACTCAAATTTTAAGCGGGAGGACTCGTTGGATGCATAATTAAATTATGCATCCAACAAGTACCCATGTTGCATACTTTTAGTAACATCCACACCATGAAAAATCAAAAATACTTTAAAAAACGTATTTTCTCTCACTAGAAACACATTTTTTAATGTATTTTAGATTTTTCATGGTGTGGATGTTGTTAAAAGTATGCAATATGGGTACTCCTTGGATGCATAATTTAATTATGCATCCAACGAGTCTTCCCACTTTAAATTCGAGTAAACCTACAAGGAGATAAGTTGAAAATACGATCCAAAAAAGTAGTTTTTTTACTCTCTCTCTACTATTATTTTATTATTTTCTTATTATTTTCCTTAGGAGGCCCATTTTTTACCCAAATTTCCTCTAATGAAACTTTGTGCCGTAGACCCTCGATCAAGGTCTTTTCAAGCCCTCGATCGAGGGCCTTAAAATACCTAGATAGAGGTTTAATAAAAGACCTCGATCTAGATATGAAGGTATTTATCCCTCGATCGAGGTATTTTAAAAATCTCGATTAAGCAAATACCTCGATCGAGAGCCTAAAAAACAGGCCGAAAGCCCTTTTCACCGCAGAAACAAAATTTTGTCTGCCTTCCGGAGCCTTAAACTATGTCATTGGCTAGTGTCGAAAAATAATAATAAATATAATTTTTCGATAAAAAACTAAAAGAAAAATATGTACACACTAGTGCATTCTATCTAGATCATGTTCACATATTTTATTTTTTAAAATTATTAATTTAACATTAAATTATTTTGCACACACACAAGCCACTTGTTAATTTCTCTCCAAATTTTTAAGGACACATGTTTCATTTAATGAAAATTTGACATGGTAAATGAGATTGGTATATTTTTAAAAAAATATTATTGGAAAGCCAACATAATTCTCTACATTTCATTTTTTAACCGCATGTCGAAATTCTTATGGAAAATATGAGTTTCGAGAGCTTCAATTTAATACATGGGTAAAATTTCCATTTTTCATTGCCATATTTGGCCAAAAAATGTCACATATTCATGGAATCACCCAATATAATTACATTTATAACCTTGGTTCGAGATTATGTTGACAATGTATTGTACACAATTTAATTATTACATGATAGTGCCTACGAAAATGTTGTTACTTGCTTGGTTCACATTTGGGGAACCAAAAAACACATAGGTTATTTTAAAATGAGCCTAGAATTACGAGGATAAATCTAAGGTATGGTTATATTGCTAGCATATAAGTTTATATGTTAGTAATATGATTATAACATATAACTATATGTTATTTGATTTGTATTCGCATAAACTATAAACGTTTATAATACATAGTAATATTGTTTTAGAATTGCAATGAAGTTTATGATCATTAAAATGCTACAAATGTTGTTTGTGCATAAAATATATGATTGCAAACAATTTATTGTATAGTTGATATACATTTTGTTTGCATATGAGTTTGTTAAATATGTTAAACATGTTGTGTATTGGTTACACAAGGATAAATATAGGAGATATTATATGTTGACACTTACGTTAAAATCAACATAAGTAATAGTTTAAGTATAGTGCACATGAAATTAAAAGCTAAGTAAGTTATAATTAAAACTTAGTTTACATGCTTCTGAGAATTATTTAGCCAAGGGAAATTATTCAAAAAAAAAAGTTTGGTGTAGAAGAGACGTGACAAATTTTATTCTGTAGCATACTATTAATTATTTTAGTGAGAAAATGTATGTTTTTTTACTGTTGCCTAACAAACAACTGTTTATCACACATAGACAAAAGTGTGGGATGAAAAAAGGAAATAGTTGAAAAATGAATTCTGCAGAACAAGAGGGAAGGATTTTTTGGAGACATCTATTCAACGAAGCGAAATGGCTAGTAGGTAGGAAAGAAATCCAAACTCTCAAAAAGAAAAAACAACATCTAGGGAAATGCTGGAGACTGTCAAAAGCCTTAAAGATTAGCTGTTAAGCATTAAGGAAGAAAATATTAAAATTTTGAGGAACAATGAGAGATCAATGCAATTCTGCTACAAAAGCTCACTGAGAAATAAAACAGTCATTTACCAACACAAGAAGAATAACATGCAGAAAAGTCAGCGATGAAAAGAAATCCCAAGTTTAAGACTACTCATCCAAGAAATTTTGTGAGCTATAATATGGACATCATCAACGAAGAGTCACTTGGACAAGATTTCGAAGAGTTTGTTCGTAAAAAGGAAAATAAAATTGGAAAAATGAATCAGCTACACTCATAATTTTGGAAGATTAAGCCTCCTAATTTCAATGGGGAAATTAAGACTGGAGAAGAAGCTAAGCTATGCCTTAGGGACATGGAGAAGTATTCATGAATGTTTGACTATTCTGGTCTCATAAAAGAAAGAATTGTTATTTTTAATATGCAAGGGAAAGCTTCAGCATGGTGGGAGGATCTTAAGCTGACAAAAGCTATCAATGAGAAAAAGGTGAAATGGAAATATTTTGTGACATTCTTTAAATAGAAATATCTGTGTGAAAGGTACTATGATAGAAAGGTAAAATATTTTTACAACCTAAAACTGGTACAACAAACTATGGTGGGATTAATCAACAAATTTCTGGAATTACTCAAGTCTGTTCCCTATATTCAAGATGAAAAAGTCAAAATTCAACGTTTCCTGAATTGTTTACCTTTTAGTTTCAAAGATCAGATAGAGTTTGATGATCTGAAGACATTAGAGGATGCCTTCAGAAAGGATAGATTGTGTTTTGAACAAAGTCATAATAAGGCTAAAGTATATACGAGGTGGAATTAAAAGAAGAAGACAAATTATGAATGTAGGCAGAAAGGTCATAAGCCCAATAATTTCAAAAGTCAAGTTATGCGTGCACCTTTCAGCAACAAGTTTGATGGCAGTAAATCACAATCAAACTTTGAACCACCAAGTAAGAAGATGAACATTGAAGGTACAACAAAACCGAAAGACGCACCATCTAAACCAACAATCAAATGCTGGGGTTGTGGAGAAAATCATAGATGGTATGAATGTCCTCATCAGAAGGAGAAAAATAAATCAGTGCATAATATTCAAGAGGCTTCTACAGTTCAAGATGTAGAAAGAGTCCAAAACTTTATACTGCATTAAACAATTTACAAGAAGAAAATCAAGCCTCTATTATTGAGGTTGAAGGTATGATTTCCGGGACACTTGTGTCTATATTGATTGATTCTAGCGCATGTAAAATTTATATAGACCCAAAAATTTGTGAGTCCTGCAAACTAAGAAAAAATAAATACATGCAGCCTTGGCTAGTTCAAATGGCCACATGGAAATTTTTTTTTTTTATGAAGTAGTAAATCAATGTCCTTTAAAGTTAACTAAATCTTACACTAGTACAGATCTAAATATTTTCCATTTGGATCTTACGATTTACTTATCGGTATGGATTGGCTGGAAAAACCTAGAGTTGTCCTAGATTGTTACCAAAAGTCTGTTACTTTTGTAAATGATGTTGGGAAGTTTGAAAATATTCAAGGGATAGTAAGGACAGTAAAATTAAGGGAAATTTTTGCACTTCAGCTAAAAAGAAATGCATGAAAAGGGTGTAAATTATATGTTGTTCACTTCGCAGAAAATTAGAAAAGTAAAGTTTTCATTTTAACAAAACACCCTGTGTTGGTTGAATTTGAAGATGTGTTTCCCGAGGAAATTCCTGAGTTACCAACCAAGAGAGAACTTGATTTTACAATAGACCTATCTCCATGAGAAGTACGTATTTCTAAGGCACCTTATCGTATGAGTAATCCTGAATTGATATAATTGAAAGAGCAATTGTAGGAGCTATTAGAAAAAGGTTATATCTGCCCAAGTGTATCCCCGTGGGGAGCACCGGTGATCTTTGTTCGGAAGAAAGTTGGCACTTTCCGACAGTGTATATATTATAGACACATGAATAAAGTAACTATAAAAAAATCGGTATCGCTTTCCAAGGATTGATGATGTGTTCAATCAAGTTGGAGGTGCTATTGTATTTTAAAAGATAGATTTAAGGTCAGGTTACCATCAAATCAGAATTAAAGAAGAGGATGTGCATAAGACAGCTTTATGTACTCGGTATGAAAATTATGAATTTGTTGTGATGCCATTCCGTTTGACGAATGCACTTGCCACGTTCATGTGCCTTATGAATAATGTTTTCAGTAAGTACCTGGATAAGTTTCTTGTGGTGTTTATTGATGACATACTCATATACTCAAAGAATGAAAGTGAGCATGAGTAACATTTAAGGTTAGGGATGCAAGTCCTAAGGGAAAATTAGTTATATGCAAAGCTAACTAAATATGATTTTTACAAAGAGCAAATACAATATTTCGGTCACATAATATCAACCCAAGGTATCGTGGTGGATACTGATAAGATCAAGTCCATAATGAGCTAGCCTACTCCCTAAAATGTAAGCAATGTCCGCTGTATTATGGGATTAGCCGGATACTATTGGAAATTCATTGCAGGATATTCCAAAGTGGCTCATCCTATCACTTCTCTTCAGTGAAAGGAGGTCAATTTTATTTGGACAGCCAAATGTCAAGATAGTTTTGTGAACCTGAAATAATTTCTTACTTCAGCTCCTATTTTAAAGGTAGTTGATCCTTACGGATGCATGCAAGGAAGGATTGGGAGGCGTGTTAATGCAAGATGGTTCTGTAATCGGTTATGAATCTAGAAAATTAAAGACCCATGAAGTAAACTATGCAACACATGATCTAGAACTGGCTGCCATAATTCATGCTTTGAAGATGTGGCGACATTATATTCTTGGGAAAAGATTTGTTCTTAAAACTGATCACATTGGGCTGAAATAAATTTTCAAACAAGCAAATCTGAATGGTAGACAAGCAAGGTGGCTAGATTTCTTAAGCGAGTTTGACTTTGAAATCCAACACATTAAAGGAACAAAAAACAAAATAGTTGATGCTCTTAGTAGGCAAATTCACATGTTAGCAATGACTTTAGTTAACAGTTTTCAATCTAATTTGGTATTAAAAATCTAGACAACAGCTGCAAAAAGACCCAAAATATATAAATTTAATGCAAAAGTGTGATTTAGAAAATTAAGATGAGCAAGCAATAGATTACAGTATATCAAAAGGTAGACTGGTGTTATTCAAAAACAGATTATATATACCAAATCAGAAACAATTAAAGGAATTGATTCTTGATGAATTTCACAAGAGGCCATATTCTGGTCATCCAGGTTATCGAAAAATGATAACAACTGTAAAAAAAAAGTACTATTGGCCTAGATTGAAGTCTGAAATTGCTGAGTATATAGCAAAGTGTATGGATTGTCAAAGGGTGAAAGTGGAACATCAACACTCGGCTGGTTTGTTATGACCTATAATTGTACCAAGTTGGAAATGGGAGACTATTTTAATGGATTTCATCACAAGGTTTCCTAAAAATAACAAACAACATGATGTTATTATGGTTGTGGTAGACAAGTTAACTAAGCCAACTCATTTCATACCAGTTAAATCCACATTCAAAGAAATACATATTGCAGACATATTCAATAAATAAGTCTTTAGACTTCATGGAATTCCAAAGGCGATTGTGTGTGATAGCGATTTGAAGTTTACCTCACACTTTTGGAAGGAGTTATTTACAGGTTTGGGAACTAAACTGAGTTTTAGTACATCCTACCACCCTCAAACAAATGGACAGACTGAGAGGGTGAATCAGATTCTGGGATACATGCTTCGGTTGTATGTCATGGATAACCCAAATTAGTGGGAAAATTACCTACACTTGGATGAATTTGCTTACAATAATGGGTACCAAACTTTTGCAGGAATGAGTCCATTCAAAATTTTGTATGGCAGAAAATGTAAAACCCCTATCACTTGGGATGATCTGGTGAACCAAATTGTCTTGGGTCCTGAGTTGTTAGAATAACTAGAAAACATTGTGCAAGAAGTTAAAACAAACTTAAAAATTGCTCAGGACAGACATAAAAGTTATGCAGATCTCCATAGAGAACATAAATAATTTGAAGTTTGGGATCATGTATTCCTAAGGGTGAAAGAAAAGAAAATCTCTTTGAGTTTAGGAAAGGTTTCCAAACTGGCACCAAGATACTGTGGTCCTTTCCAAATACTTGCTAGCGTAGGACATGTTGCTTATTAGTTAGCTCTACCAACAAAATTTAAATTACATGATGTGTTTCATGTTTCATTGTTAAAGAAATATGTATATAATCCTAAGCATATTGTAAATTGGCATGTGATTCAGGTGGAATCAGAAGGAGACTTCCAGACAGATCCTGTATGCATACTCGATCGGAAAGAAGTGGTACTTCATGATCGAACCATCGTCGAGGTAAAAGTGCAATGGCAGCACTATAAGCCCGAGGAGGCTACCTAGTAAATGGAAAAGGAAATGCGAGTAGCATACCCTTTTCTGTTTGAAGAAGTACATGACACAAATTGATTTTAGTTATTATGTTTATTTTTTTGCTTTGAAATTGTTTAACACCGAGCACATTGAAAACGTAATGTGAGGGGAAATTTAATACCCCAAATTTTGGACTTATAACCCCTTTTTATATTTTTTTAAGTATTATTTCATTTTACTTAGGTGACATTAGAAATTTGATAAGTTAATTTCTAATGACCATGTGGACCAGCACATTAATGAGATGGCAGTCACAGTTCCTATGGGTTTCGAGGATAAATACCAAATAAAATAATAATGAGAAATTATTATGGAGACACTTGTAAACCCTAAAGAAAATTTTAGGGTAAATAATGGAATTACATAAATGAAAATTAAGAGACCTCATACTAAGGAGAATAAAAAGAGAAAGGAGGAATTCATTCACACATTATCATTATCACACAAGAGATCAAGGATATCAGGGGATAAAATAACCAGACCTAATGGAGACAATGAAATAGGGGGAGTTTGGAGCACAAACTGAACCAGAAAAAAGGGAAATCATAGCAACTCGGTATAACTTGGAACACTAGTTGTGTTCAGGTAGGAGTACTACCACAAGTCTATAGGAGGAGTGTAAATACTCTGAATAGGCTGTGACTAGTTGTTCTCTTAAGTGCAAAGACTTAAAAGTCCCTGGAGCATCTTGGAGCTGAGGAGTACTGAGTTGGATGTTGGGTTTTCCGCTGCCACAGAACTTTTATAAATAACTTGGGGAAACAAGTTAAGGGAAAATAAAATATAGAATCTGACTTAGAGAGACTGTGAACTCATCTCGGGGGTGACCACAAGAGAAAGGAAGACTTGTTGGTCAAAGGCTTGGAGGTTTGTGGTTGTGTTCCACTGGTCAACTAGAAATTGCAGATAAGTACTTATGTTATTATATTTAAATGATGTTATCACTACATATTTACAGATGGTTTTATTTGTACATTTCTGCTATGTTTCTCGAAGGATTTTGTATCTTTAGATCTGAAGAGAAATGATCTTAGGAGTAATAGAATCCCATATGTGCTATCACAGTTTCATTCTTTTATTTTATATCAATGTTGGAAATGATATGAGTATTGGGGTGAGATATAGCTATGTTTTTCATATGCATCTATTATGTAAAAACAAAAGGATATAGAGAATGCATCTATGTTTATGTTTCTAGCAGAACTGAAACAGAAATGTAAACTTTAAGGTTTACATGTCAAGTAATTAGAGTATATAAAATTATTATTCTATCTCTCACACATTCACATGATTTTATATATTTAGAGTAATATATTCCTTTAAACAATTTATTTGAGTACTCAGAGTTCATGCATAAAGACTGTTCACAATTTTTCTTTTAATGCCATTCATTTCGACATGAGAAATGTGAACTCATTCTCTTTATTTTATTATGAAAATGCCATTTTAGTGTCGGCATGGGAGTGTAAACTCCACGGTCGAAAATCGACCAGCATGTAAAGAAGTTTATAAACAGTGTTTATGAAATGGAACATGCTGAGCATTGAAAACTATCATTCATGATACGGTAGGGTTTGAACACCCACAAAGGTATATAAAAGATCATAATAAACCTTTTATGATTACAATTTTATTGTTCTACTCTATCTTTTTATAGATATATCACATTACCATAAACAAAGTATCTATACCTGTTTTTAAATGGATTTTCCATTACTTGATGGAGTATATTTTCATATCTACTCTATATACAAATGCATTTTATTCTTCAGTATGGAAACTCAAATTTGTGTCTATCAAATATGTATATGATTTCCATTTATTTTCGCGATGAACCATTTAATTTGTTTTTATCTTTTTATGTGTTCCGCATTGGAGCTCAAACTCCATGGTCGAGCTCCAACCATTATTTTGAACCCAAAATAATACACAAAGGATAGAATTAGCATTAATGCAATTTTCCAGTGAATAAACCCTGTATAAAATAGATTTAGAGGCTATGGTTATGTTACCCATTGTTTCACGAATACACAGTAAATACATCTATATAAACGATTTGCAAATTAAAAATGAATGTGAATCTATCCTAATAGTAACCTTGTTCATTGCTCAAAGATAAAACTAGAGACAGAGAGCAAAACATGTAATAACCGAACTCTGTATATAACATTTCGCGAGGTTTAAACGTTGTCCCACTTATATATATACATATTGTATAAAAACAAAGCAGCTAAACCTGGGACCATTTTCGCATCTATTTCAATGATGGAACCATTCCTTTGAGAGCATAACTGAAAACGAGTTCTTAAGAACCGACGATACACATATGTGGTCGAGCCAACCTTTAATAGGTTAATAAAGTCTTTACAATACAAGTTCCACTCTATAATAAATACATTCACCTACAGGAAGTGAGCCCTCTCTTAATGAGTTAAGCACAGTCACATAAAAAGAACAAGGTAAATGACCATTTGTTTCATGACGCAGAGAGTAAAGAAATGAACTTTTCTAAGTAACCCATCTCTAACCGTTGGGGTAGTTTTCACCCAAGACTCATGAAGATGATGGGTTACCTGGCCATCAACGAGAACCATTCCTTCCTAGTTCATGGAGCTAGTTGTGGGCCTTATCCAGCACGCCTTCAATGCTCATTTTCACCTACACACGGATTTCCAATGAGAAGATCGTTGTCGAGAGTAAAAAGTTAATGTCAAAACTTGAATGTGTGAAAGAATCGTTTGTTACAGCAACTTACTTTTGGATAGGGCAGACGCAAGGACTGGGATAGTGGAAGTATGACACCTGCACAGGACAAACGAGAAGTTAAATCCGACAACAATATTTACAATTAAATTAACAGGGTAAAACTATGTAACAATGCATTAAACAACTATTTTTTACGTGCACTTACACGAACACACCAACAAGCTGCTGTTGGACTTTGCATTTTCTTCAAAACATAATGGAGCACCTTCCTTCTGGTTCAGGTGTGAGCCCTCTGCACAGAGAAAATTTTCTCTTCAAAGAGTCATTCGCAACAATAAGGAGAGGTCTTGAATGCAGTAATGGTTTTGTCCAACGCTGCAGTACCCGTTGGAGGAAGAGGTTACCTCTCAGATTGGTCAACGTGATCCCTCTTGAACACCATACTAAGATCAACGGCGTAATTTTGATCATGCTTCCCAATTGGCATGACACAGATCGTGATCAACTGTCGAACTTGCCATTGAATTTATTAAAAAATAGGTGAGCCTGAATGCAGTGGCATCGAAGT
The DNA here is from genome assembly GCA_027924585.1 of Larix kaempferi. Classification (NCBI taxonomy): domain Eukaryota; kingdom Viridiplantae; phylum Streptophyta; class Pinopsida; order Pinales; family Pinaceae; genus Larix; species Larix kaempferi. The sequence goes on along the minus strand of BSBM01000844.1, from coordinate 110,290 downwards.
TAACAAACTCGCGGGGTAGTTGGAGTGGGCTACTTGTAACACGAGCGCAACTTCAACGTCGGAATGTTGAAACACTTGTGAATGCCGAAGGTGTACTCACCTACGAGGAGGGAAACCCAAGGAGGGTTTAAAACAATGGTTTATGCGTGTATAGTCTCTGTGGCTATCGTCGTTATGTCAAGCACAAATACATAACATTAACATTGCTGCATACTTTAACTTAGTGCATAGTTATAGTATATATGTAATATATATTATGACCTATGATCATAATGACGATTAAATAATAATTGAATTTTGGTTTACATATACGTGGATAATGTAATATAATTACATTTTGACATTATGTTGACAATGTATTGTACACAATTTATTTATTACATGATAGTGCCTACAAAAACGTTGTTACGTGCTTGGTTCACATTTGGGGAACCAAAAAGCGCATAGGTTATTTTATAATGAGCCTAGAATTACAAGGATAAATCTAAGGTATGGTTATAGTGTTAGCATACAAGTTTATATGTTAGTAATATGATTATAAAATATAAGGTTATATGTTATTTGATTTGTATTCGCATCAACTATAAACATTTATATTACATAGTAATATTGTTTTAGAATTGCAATAAATTTTATGATGAATAAAATGTTACAAATGTTGTTTGCACATAAAATATATGGTCGCAAAAAATTTAGTGTATAGTTGATATACATTTTGTTTGCATATGAGTTTGTTAGATATGCCATAAACATGTTGTATATAGGCTACACAAGGATAAGTGTAGGAGATATTATATATTGATACTTACTTAAAATCAACATAAGTAATAGTTTAAGTATAGTGTATATGAAATTAAAAGTTAAGTTATTTTATAATGAGCCTAGAATTACAAGGATAAATCTAAGGTATGGTTATATTGTTAGCATACAAGTTTATATGTTAGTAATATGATTATAAAATATAAAGTTATATGTTATTTGATTTGTATTCGCATAAACTATAAACGTTTATAATACATAGTAATAATGTTTTAGAATTGCAATAAAGTTTATGATGATTAAAATGCTACAAATGTTGTTTGCACATAAAATATATGGTCACAAAAAATTTAGTGTATAGTTGATATACATTTTGTTTGCATATGAGTATGTTAGATATGCCATAAACATGTTGTGTATAGGTTACACAAGGATAAGTGTAGGAGATATTATATATTGATACTTACTTAAAATTAACATAAGTAATAGTTTAAGTATAGTGTATATGAAATTAAAAGTTAAGTTCTAATTAAAACTTAGTTTACATGTTTTTGAAAATTATTTAGCTAAAATAAATTATTAAAAAAAAAATGGCTTAGAAGAGACGTGACAGAGATTTATTAAATGGAGATTTTCACATTGATGAGTTAGTTTATGTGGCATTATCTAAATACTTATTTGTCATACTTGAAATGTGGTGATGTTAAATTTGATGTAAAGATGCTAAAGTCATTATTTTTTTAGTTTAAATTGTCCCAAAGATACCATCAAGCTCAAACATAACATGCAACATTATTATCGGAATGTCATAATGGAATAATGTGACATTACACTCAACTCATTCAATTTCCTACTTTTGTGTAACTTATCATATGACATAATATTAATGTGATCCATTTACATATAAAGTGATAAAAAACACTATAATATGACATAATATGACATAATACTTTTGTAGCTCATGTTGGGGCTGAAGCTCTGAGTGACATCGTTGGTCCTGAGCTCACCTTGTCCATTCTTCATGTTGTTGGCCATTTTGATGGTATTCTGGGTATCACTAAGCTGAAACTGAATGCTTCCTTGGCCAATAAGATTTCGACTTCGGCCCCAAAAACGCCTCACTTCAACTAAATCAAACGCCTTCACTTCAACTAAATCTGCTAAACAGCATATCAGTATATAATATGTGTTAACTCATGAACAACATATAACTAACTCATGGACTAGAAAAGCCTTAAAAACTGAAACACCAAATATAAAACTTACAATCTCGTATTCTGTAACGGTTACAGAATGTAAAAACTTAATACTCAACAGGAGCCCAAAGTCGGGATTCAGCAAGAGATGCGAAATACAATGGCATAGCGCCTTCCTATATAGTAACCGGTGGACTCCAAATCCGGATTTGAAAACCATCTAGACTCCCAAGCGAGAATATGTAACCGGCGGACTCCAAATCCGGATTTGAAAACCATCTAGACTCCCAAGCGAGAATATGTGAGCATGAGACTAGGTTTATAGAACGACAAAAATACGACCTAACACGCCCTCGTACAATATCTAATCCCTCGTACAAAATTAGAACGACAAAAATACGACCTAACACGCCCTCGTACAATATCTAATCCCTCGTACAAAATCAGAACGACAAAAAATCGACCTAACACGCCCTCGTACAATATCTAATCCCTCGTACAAAATCTGAACCTCGTGTCCATGCTCTACAATACCATTATTTGGACCAATTTTCTCCTTTTCACATGACTTTTGGTGGAATTCCCCCACCACCGTCACTACCGTCATAGACAACACTGTTCGGACCCAGCTTGAGATTAATCATCTCCTATGGAAAGGAGCCAAAAAAAAGTTTAATGACGTGGCAATGCCATTTTTTATTAAACCATCTATGCATTCTCTAAATTTGTTGACTGGCCAAGCCAACGTCACCTTGATGATGTCGATTGTTTGACACATTGGTTTTATAAATTTGTTGACTGGCCAAGCCAATGTCACCATCATGATGTTGATCGTTTGAAACAATGTCACATGGCCTCGAAACATTGTTCACATAGGATATATATTTTCTCATTCATATCATTGGGACCACTTTAGATAATGTCATGTGGCATTCAGCGAAACATTAGGGCGAGCAAACACTTTTCGAAGAAATCTTCATCTAATTATATTGGTCCCACCATTCCATGACCTTGAAATTATTTCCAATAGAATTCATCCGAAGACCCGATAGGAAATTTCAAGAAATGAGGAAAGGGAGCAACGAGCAACAACTCGAAAGCCTACATAGTTATTTAACAAGTGCCACTACATTTGATGAAAAGATTGAATTTGTTATATATTTATGTATGGTGATGAGGAGGGAAAATTTTAAGGATCTATAATTTTCTCAAATTGTAAAAATCTTAGCAAATCTTACCAATATTTAAATTTATAACTATAAAATGTTTGGCAATTTTCTTATAAATATTCAAATTTAAGAAGCTTATATATTGTTTGGACAATTTAGGTAACATTGAGAGTTAAAAAATTATCCTATGGAATTTAGGTGAATCATCTTTGAAAAAGAGGCAAATTGGTGAATATTTTTTTGGAAAAAATGTCGAAAAATAATCCACACGAAAAATTTCACCCCTGAAATTTTCCTTGGTTTTGGCCTTAGAAGCATTGTCCAATGACAATGCACTACAATGACAAAAAATGGAGTGCCAAAATATTTATTGCCTTGATTAGTAATCCACTCGATACCAGAACCGAACAAATATGAATGAGTGGCGGTTATGAAGATGGTTCATGATAAAATTATTTGTCGACAACCATCCCAAGAAGCTTTCGATTCATCACAAAAAATTTTCAATAAAATAGTTTGACTATAATCTACCACTATATGTAAACAATCAATCCAAGCATCAAGTCTAACAGTTTTTTTTCCAGAAAAAAAAAGAGTCTCTTGCTATTCACAGGTGAATCAAAGAAACTACACGGGGAATCATGTCCAAAAGACATATTCAAAAATGTTGATATACAATCTTCCATCATTGACAAAATGGATGTATAAATAACCAACGATACCATATAGGAACCAAGGGACAGTGTTCTGCAACTAGCCACTAATATGACTGTGTTCTTAACAACAAACATAAAGATAATATCCTAAAATCTGCTCGAAGCATTCCAACATAACTATAAAATAACATTTAGCACTATTCTATAAAACCAAAAATACCAAAAAAGATAAAACATGAAAGAAAAGAGCTAGGGATTCAGTATAAGACTGCTTCCTTTTCCTCCACAAGTTGATTACTCTAAAAGTGGTTGATCATGGCCTTTCCTTCACTAATTTGAAGGCCCATATTTGATAATGAATCTTCCCTTTTGTTGTAGACCCGGCTAACATGACTAAAGTTCAAAGAAGCAAAGGATTCTTTAAGAACTGTAATCCTTTTTTTCCAATGAGTAAGAGTAGGAAGTCTGTGAAGACCAGTAGTCCAATTAATAATAGTAGACGAGTCACCCATAATATCCATCCTTTGTGTCCCAAAAGATTTTTCCAATATTAAAAGACCCCATAAAGCAATTAATTCGGATCTCGAATTGTTCCCTGTACCACAAACGAAAGACATATCCACATGTTGTTCCTCGTCAAGGATCAAGAGGAAGCATGCACCACACATATCTTGTTGTGCCGCACCATCAAACATACCAACAGGGTTGTCATAGCACATAACTGGTGGATCCAATGATCTTCTAATCACCTGTCGATTTACCAATTGTGCATCCATCATATATGGCATTACATAGCAAACAAATTTGTTAAAATTATGATTTGAATCCTTAAAAAGGATCGAATTTCTCAAACGCCAAATGCCCCATAAAAATAGCAATGGATAAGCAATCTGGCTACGGTATCTCAAATTCTAGTATTTAATACATTCTTCCAGGGAGCTTCCCCTCCAAGCACCAGATAAATTATAAAAAGTGGCGATCTCATTCCAAATTTGTAACTTTACTGGGAAATTAGTGAACAAGTGTGTACAATTCTCTTCTGCATTGAAGCATAGATAACAGACCGATGGCCTGATACCCCCATGTAACCAATAGTGATCCCCTGTTAGAAGCTTATTGTTGATCCCCAACCAAATAAAGAGTTTGATTTTCCCCGATATCTCCCACTGCCACAGGGGAGAAAGCCACCATTCAGAACGATGGGGTCGAGAATTCTCACCAATTGCGTGGTAAACCGCAGTCGTTGAAACCATGCCATAAACACCACCGTATTCCAATACAAGAGTATCAAGACAGTCATTCAAGATAATGCCAACATGAGTCAATCCGGATATATAATGTTCCCCTTCAGTAGCTGCCACACTCAAAAGTTGAAGGTCTCGTGCAGATAGCCAAGTGTCCTCCAAATTGTCATCAGATTGAAATTTTTTTGCTTGATTTAAGAAGACTAGTCCCATATCATTTAAAAGCTGAATGGTTTCCATAGAAAGGACACCCAGAGTGGGAGTACCAAGTATACGATCATGACCCACATGAATCTGAAACCCATTACCTACCATCCAGGAAAGCCAATTGAGAATAATGGACGCAACTGCTAGCAACCTTGTCCAAGTAACAGAGCAGCAATACCTCTTCTTCATCCCAGCTCGAGTCCAACTATTCACCATCTCAGGATAGATGTATTTGTCTCGAATAATCTTCCCCCACCATCCCTCGTCCATAAGGCCAGTCCATAAGCTTTTTGCATGTAATGCCTTGTAGACCCAAAACAAATTATGGATTCCCCATCCCTTGGAAGTCTTCGGGGAAGATATATGTTCCCATGATACCAAGTGACCACCCTAGAAGATGTGAATTCCCTTCCAAATAAAATTAAAAAATAATTTTCGTATCATGTGAATAATGGAGATCGGCACATGGGCAATGCTGAACCAGTAAATCGAAAGTCCATCCAAAACCGAGTTTAGAAGAACCAACCGGCTACCCAGGGAGAGATTCCGATGTATCCATCACATCAACCCATTCTCAACCTTTTTAACCAACCAATGTCAATCAACAACCACATAGGCGTTTGTCTTAAGAAAGAAACCTAAATAGGTTAATCCCTTGTTCAGATTCAGAATGTTGAGAGGAAGGATCCTACACATAGAAGTTAGTTGTTCCTCATCTAAATTAATAAAATAGAAGCTTGACTTCTTAAAACTGATCTGCATCCCTACTGCAGTGAAAAAAGTATCCAAAATAAACTTGTAATGGAGCCATTCATGTTCATTCCCCATTCCAAAAATGAGGACATCATCCACAAATAACATGTATGATACATAATGATTATGGGACACCTTTATACCACTCATCAGACCTTCAGCCCTAGCCTGGTGTATAAGACGAATCAACCCCTCAATGTCCAGAATGAAAAGAAGGGGCGAAAGAGGAAAACCTTGACGAAGGCCTCTAGTTGCCTTAAATAAAGAGGTAGGGCATCCATTTATGAGAACCACAAAATTTGTAGACTTCAAACATCCCATAATCCATTGAGTAATCTGATAGTCAATACCAACATTTAATAACAAAAGTCTAATAAAATACCAGCCTACTAGATCATAAGCCTTTATGAGGTCAAGTTTCAAGACTAGTGACCCAATCTTTTTCATCTTTGCAGAGTGTAACACCTCTTGAGCTGTTCCAACTGCATCAAAAATCAGACGATGATCTAGAAAGCCAAACTGTTCTACAAAAATGCCTCTAGAAAGTCCCGCCTTTATTCTTTGTGCAATAGTTTTAGAAATGGCTTTATAGATTGGATTACACAAGGATATAGGGCGGTAGTCGTGAATAGACAAAGGATTAGAAATATTCGGGATAAAGACTATACAAGTAGCATTAACCCCTCCAGGGATCAAACCCGACACCCAAGCCTCTTCAATCATCCTAACAAGTTACAGTCCCATGATATTGAAAAACTAGATAAATAAATCACAGGACCAACCATCCAACCCCAGACTCTTCTTTTTGTCCATACTTTTTAATATACCTTCAATCTCAGCAATATTAATAGCTACATTAATAGAAATACAATCCAAATAAAAAAAAATGAGGCATAACCTATATAACCCTCAGTTGAGTCGCCAAATCAGTAGAATTTTGATTCTTAAAAATGCGCAAAAAGTACTCTACCACTTCCTCAGCAATCCCAGATTGTTTAGTAATCATTTCTCCCTCCTCGTTGATAATCTCCCAAATAACCTTTTTCTTTCTTTTGTTGTTTGCATAAGTATGAAAAAATCGAGTATTTTGATCCCCACTCGACAGCCAAAGGGCACGGCTTTTTAATCTCCATAATTCTTCCTCAATGCGTAGCAGGGAAGTTTATTTATCCTCCAACACTCCAATCTGTGACCACACCGATTCAATCACAGTCTCCTCAAAAGGGAGAGCAAAAAGAGTAGAGAGATTATACTCAGTTTCAAGTAAATCTGTTTGTAACAAAACATTTTTCTCCTGGATCCATGGGGAAACCCTTTGGTTTAGTAGTCGCAGAAAATAAGGAAGTCTTTGCAAAGCCAAGGGACTAGGATCCTTCGCGAGGGAATCCCAAAGACGATGAACCAAAAGGATAAAGGACTCCTCCAATGACCACAAAGAACAGTATTTAAAAGGATATATAGTAGGGAATTCTCCTTTCCCAAGCCGCAAAATCACAGGAAAATTTTCGCAAAATCCACCCATGAAGAACACTGTAAAATAGACCCAAGCAATTCTTCATGTATAAAAAAGTGATGCACACGCTTTTCTACCACAGCATCACCCTTTCTCCCATTTGTCCAAGTCGACATAATGGGCTTGGGTACAACATCTGTAAGACAATGTTTGTCAAAAAGATCAGAATACAAAGAAGAGTTTGACTTTGGAGTGGCATGTAAGCCCCAAGACTCTCTCGCACCTAATGAAAAATTCAAGTCACCTCCTATAACCAGGGAATTAATATCCAACAAGCCACTTCCCTCAATACCACTCCAATAAAAAAAATTCTCCAAAAGAGGCCCATAACAATTGAAGACATGTAATGGCACAAAAAAATCCCTACTAAAACCAGATAGCATGATACCACCCCCCACAACAAAGGCCTTAAACTTAAAAAGAAGTGGGTCCCAAGTAGTCAAAATACCACTCGAGTGCCTAGAAGCACCAATAAAACAAACTTCCCATGACAGACAGAAAGAAAGAAATAAATACCCGGCCTTCGACTTCTCAGCCAGGGTTTCCTCTAGCATAACCAAACTCAGACAAATAGTGCTCACTACTCTATGGAAGGTGTAACGTTTTGAGGAACCCCCAAACCCACGGATTTTTAGGGTTAAAAAGATCACGGAGTAGCCTCGAGGGTAACCCTCTCTGCTTTAAGGGGTCTAAACACCGAGGAGGTCAATGGATGACTTTCCCCACATGTAAACGACTGAGAAGGGTTTCCTTCCTTAGAAAAAAGAACATCCACAGACCCTCCCAAGGAGGCCCGAGCCAAAGCCTTTTTGCGCCTACCCCCTCTTTCTTTCGGATAGTTACATTTGTAAGAAAAGGAAACTGAGGGTCCTTTAAAACAATATCCTTACTAAAAATAGTGATAGGGTTAGAAAAAATACCATCCTCCTCACAATGGACTATTACCCTAGCATCACCCGGGCTAGGACTGGAATGCACATTCTGCAGAGTGACAATTTCATCCCTAACCATCTGTGAATCCGTAACTAGGGAGATATTGTCCAATGTGACTGAGTGGCTAGAATCAGGTACCTCCAAGATTTCTCCCACGGAAAGGGGTTCACAAAAATGCCAAGGAGAGGCTTCAAACATAACAGGAGAGCATGATACCATATGCTTTGTCCCCCAAGCCTCCAATACAATGATATCCTCAAGAGATAAAGACTTAAAACATTCAAGAAAAATAGATTTAAACTTACTCGTGAAGGAAGTTGGGATATCATCCACTGGGGGCGCCATTGCCTGCAAAATAACCCTTGCCTGGGGTGCATCAAAAGTCAACTGTTCCCCAGGAGGATTTTGTACAATATCCTGACCATCCTGGTAGTTGAAATCCCCAGCCTTTGGTTCAACATACCTCACAGAAGACCCACAATTCTTCCGAAGATGTCCTGGCTTCCCACAAGTAAAGCATCTGAAGGGTGTTTGCCAATAATCTAGTTCCTGTCGAAAGGCCTTTTCCCCCCATCGGATCGAAATGTCTTCTGGTAAGCCCATGGATACATCCATCTCAACAAGGACCCAAGCACAATGCTTGTCAACATGATATAGGGACTTATCATCCAAAAAAAACTTTCCAATCCTGTTCTCCAGTTCAATAAAGAATTCTCTAGGCCATAGAGCCAGTGGAAAGCCTTTTAGCAGAACCCAATAAGGATTCACCAGTAGAGTCTCCATCGCCGGATCAAGATAGATATGCCATATTTTCGTGCATAAACAACCCCTGTCAATCACCCAAAGATGAGCCATAATCAAATCGATATGTGCCTCATCCAAGAAATGAAAGACAACCCAGTTGTTCACAAGCATGTGGACCCTCGGTGCATAATTTATTAAGGGCTTCTAGTTGCTATTAACCCAAAAAACCATAGCAAACCGGCTAATGGTTATGAAGCATAACTTTCCCACTAGGGTTTGGGCAGAAAGACTCAATACCCGCCTGACCTGTACATCTTTCCCTAAAACCACCTCAATTCCCTCATCTCTACACTTAATGGCCTTCAAGGTTCGATTATGCCGAGCCTTTTCACCTCCACTACGTGAAAGACCACCACCCCTCCACAAGAGTGAACTGGGATGGTATGTATCCCTGCCAATGCCATCATCTTCTCCCACTTCCTCCCCCTGAGATGAAACCCCACATAAAAGAGGATCCCCAGAAGTCGGTTCAACGTTTGATAAGATATTTGAAATCCCTGTATTCATGACAGTTACACTGCGACATGCAGATCCTACCATTATTAAGGACCCCACAAAGGGACCGAAAACCTTAAAAACTAATAACCCAATACCTAGACTAAAAAAAAAATAGAGCACAATAAAAACTTGATGAGTGCTCTAAAAACCGACAAGGCCCGTTACAGTATGTTAGGTTCAAACCTATGTCTGTCCCATAGTTGTGAGAAACCCTAAAACCCCATACAAACCAAGCCCATACAGACAAAACCCTCCATTTCTACAGATAAAACCCTCTATTGCTCAACATAATTGTGAATGTCAAGTCTAACGGTTGAAAGTGTTGAGATATTGTAACTTCAAAGAATATTATATTTGTACTTTATTATTCCGGAGATGATTCATTCCTCCATGAAGATCTTATTGTATATACGGAGATGTTTATTCCTCCGTCGGAATGTGGTAACTTGGGTTATTAGACTTCCCTAGTAGGGGTCAGCCCTGTATGTGTTATGTGGGTCAAAGGGTTATTAGACCACCCTAGAGGGGTCGGCCCAGTTAGTGGTAATGGGGTATTTAACCCAATGGTTAAATACAAGCCTACATGATTTGTGTAAAAGACAAGTCGGAGTAGTGTATAAATAGAGGAGGTGGATTCCTCATTTAACACACACTCACTTACTTGAGAGTAGCGCACTTATCGAGGAGAGGTCTACTATGGAGAAGGAGGAGCTTATGCTTAGGGTTACATCTTTGTATATTGCTGGTCATCTATATTGAGGAAGATTTGCTGGGTTTTCTACCCCATGAGGGTTTCCCAGGATAAATCTGTGTCTCTTGTGTTTATGTTGTGCTTGTTGTTTCTTCAGTGATCCTCTATATGCTATTATTGTGAAATGGAATGTAATGCTGATATTTTCTATCTTAGCATATTAAATATTAACATGGTATCAGAGCTAACCTGAAGGAAGGCAAGGTATGGTACTTACGACAATTTGAAGGTTTGGGTTTTACATAGAAAAAACCAGTCATCGTGGAACTTTTGCTATAACTCCATTTCTGCGAAGGTTCAGGATCTGAAAAGTTTACAGGTCGTAGACAACGTCCCCAGGTACCTTGTGTCCAAAGGAAACCCTCAGATTCGTTGTACTTTGTGAGTTATGATCAGTACAAGTTAGGGTTTCTGCCTCTTCCAGATCTTAGTCAAAATTAGGTGACCTAGGAAAAAAGGTCATAACTTGGGCTAGGAAGCTCCAAATGAAATTTCGTAAAATGTGACAGGTAGTAAACAGAATGTACTATCTCAAGAAACGTTTTCATAGGCCGAAGGTGAACCAGTGACATGTGGCACACCGTACAAGTTATCTCTCCTGTTTTATCCCATAAACAGGTCACATTGCGACACTTGGCATAAATCCCTCTCAGAAAATCCAATTGAGGTCAAACTGGTCGGGATGGAAAGATGGCAGGTCAAAATACCACAAAAAACGTTTTCAGACCCTGTGGAGCGAGCAGTTTGGAGTTACAATAGAAACAATCAGGTACATATTTCTGTCAAAATAGAATTATTTTTGGAGCACCTTCATTCATGGCTTCCGGAATTTAGGGTTTCGGAGAAAGTTAGAATTTTTGGAATCGGAATCCACGGCTGAATGCTACTCAGGAATATCAAAATTTAGATACCAAGATCAAATTTTTTGGTTGGGTAGAAGACCAGTTTGATCAAACCCCAGTTCGGGATTTTGATCGGAAAGATGGAAAATTAGGGCTTCAGCAAAAGTTGGAATTTTTGATGTCTATAACCACGACTGGAAGCTCCTCAGAAAAAATAAGAGTTTAGAGCCTTGGATCGAACCTTTTGATTGGGAAGAAGGGTGGGCTTCATCAAACCCTAGTTCAGGATCATGTACAGAAGATCCAGAAGTTTCGAAGGCAATTTTGAAGGGTCAAATTTTGGAGATTTCAAAATTGAAGTTTGCTAGTTTGATCAGCTCAGCAAGACACATCCTTCCATTCATTCAGAAGTGTGAAAGTCAAAGATTGAATTTTTAGGGTTTCTCTAGCAAACCCTAATCAAGCTCCAGATCAAGTTTCAGGGGGAGTCGAGGCTAAGGCCTTACATAAGAAGACTACAAGAAGTCTCGACAGGTATGACTTAAGGAGGTTCAGGTATGTCTTGAAATTTGATTCCTGATTAAGTTCATAATGTGTTTGTCTTCATATTATTTATTAGTACAATCTTGATTAATGTTAGAATTGTCTTATCACCCTAGTAACAATATGAATGCATGTGAATGATCGAAGACATTCATTGATTAGGGCTATATGATTGTACTAATGCATTATGGTGTTGTATGAGGTTGATGTTGTCTGCTAACAAGATGCAGGTACATCACGAAAGACAAATCAAGTTCCATGACCATGACAACATGAAGACAAAGAATCATCCATAGTCTTTGTTCTACTTACGAGGTATGTATGACTTTGTTATATTATGCTTAACCTATGAGATATGCAGGTTCTAGCACAAGATCTCTAAATCATTGAAGAGATTGTTTAGGGATGTTAGACATAACTAAGCAGGTATACTAATCCAGGTATGTTTTCCTATGTCAAGTTAGAATCTTACCTTGTGTTAGGATCCCTTATATAAGTAGACTTGGTATGATTGGTTATGCTTATTCATAAATCTAGTAATCAAGGGTTTATGAATATTATGCCTTTTATCTTTATTGATGATATGCATGAGTAAAAGAAGACTTCCCTGAAATATTGAATACTAATGTTTATTATCTATGATCATGACTATACATATTCAAGATTATTTAGAATTATAATGTTTTGATACTATTGAGAATATACTAATGAGTGTATGTTTGTGTATGAGATCATGAGGATGATACTAGTGCACACTTGAGCATGCATAGTGGTACAGAATGAATAGAAGTTCAAAAGACATTTAGAAGATCAAGCGGGAGGCAACCACACAAACATAAAAGATAAGTATTTGAAATAGTAAATAGATTGTATGCATATTTGTATTCATGCCTAGTGTAAACATTCATAGAGCATTGAATAGTATACTACTAATATGCATATGATTGGTAAGTTGGAAAAAACATTCCATTGTAGCTTGTCTAGAATGAAACCTCTTTGCTGACATGCTGAGAGCTGTGCACACTCTCGATAGCATGTTCTGGTAGAGATGGAAGGCATCTAGATAGGCACTGTATGCATACAGGATATGGAAAAGTGTTGTGCCAAAGTATTGGTCAAGATAGTTTCATAACTATGTAAATGATATCTATATGCATAATAGGTTATCATGTCAACATGATTTCATGATTATGAAGTATTACTAATGATGTACTTAATTTTGTTTTGTAGGAAAGATCATGAAGAATGATGAACACCGAACAAGTGATGGATGTTCAACAAGAAGATTTACAAATCAAACAAAATATAGAAGGCTCATGGCTAGAAGATTCTCTTAGAAAGAGGAAGAGAATAACGACAAGATGTTTGCTCCAAGTGGATAGATAAGACCATTCTCTTAATGGTGTAATTAAAGAAGAAGTGTGATTCAGGTTCTGTATGGGTACCCAGGATTGGTAGTCAATTGATGAGCTTAATGATCATCATGGGTGATGTGGATCTCAACCTTTGCTACAAGGTTGAATATGGCTTCTATACACAGATGAAATGGATGCAAGAATGAACTCACCACAGAGTTCGAATGATATTGAGGCTCATATCAGTAGACCCATTTGACGAGAGATGGCAGAAATAGATATGCAGAAGATCACTCAATGCAGAGTGTGAATGATGGAGAACTGACAACTTCTTGACAAAGCTTGGGCTTTCCCAGAAGTAAAGTTGTTCCTAACCTTTACCTTGAGGCTATGGATCATACTATTATTGTATGTAGATGATATATTTCTAACAGGGAATGAGAAACAGATCATGAAAAGAAAGAAGAAGATGGCTGCAGAAATGAAGATGAAAGATCTCAGATTGATGCATTACTTCCTAGGTCTAGAAGTATGGCAAGGCTCGTAAGGAATCTTTCGCAACCAGGGAAAGTATGCTGAGAAATATTGAGAAGACTTGATGTGTTGGAATGGCCACTCTCATGGATTCCAACTTGAAGCTGTTAGCGGATGACTCATCAGAGTTAGTGGATATAACTCTGTACAGAAAAATTATTGGGTCATTGATGTATCTAACGAATACTAGGTCAGATATATGCTTTGCTGTGAACACCTTGAGTCAGTATCTAGTGGAAACTAGATGTGTTCACCTGATAAGTGGCAAATCATGTGATGCGGTACCTAAAGGATACAATAGACTTTGATCTATGTTATCTTGGAGATCATGACTTCAGGTGGCTACACAGATGTTGATTGGGTAGGAAGTGTATCAGACAGGAAGAGCGCATCGAGAATATGTTATTGTCTAGGATCAGCCATGATCTTGTGGTTTAGTAGGAAGCAGTCTAGTGTGGCTCTCAGCACAAGCGGAATATATGGCTGCTTGCTCTGCTAGTTGTGAAGAAGTATGACTTCAAGATTGTTTGACTTAGAGATAGAACCATCTGTGATCCTATGTGACAAACAGAGTTGCATCAAAATGGAAGTGAATCCAATGTTCCATGATAAGTCAAAGCACATAGAGATCTGACATTTCTATATACAAGATATGGTGCAGAAAGGAATTAAAGTTCGAATTTGTAACAAGTTACCAATGTACTAACCAAACCTCTACCGATCCGATGTACTAACCAAACCTCTATATCAAGTAAAGTTTTCCAAGACAAACTTAATATAGTTCAGAAGGACCCTCCTCGAAAGGGGGAGTGATGTGATCACTTATGATGAGATTTCCTTTATCGACAGAGAGGTCGATGATGTGGATACATATATTGTGATGCCAATAGAGATCTTGGTGGACATGTGGGGATTTGATCATCCCTGGACTTCAGTCCTAAAGAGAGCCGTAGACATATGTCTTCGATAATGAAGTCCTTGGTGGACATGTGGGGATTGGATCATCCCTGGACTTCAGTCCTAAAGAGAGTCGTAGACATATGTCTTCGATAATGAAGTCCTTGGTGGACATGTGGGGATTGGATCATCCCTGGACTTCATTCCTAAAGAGAGCCGTAGACATATGTCTTTGATAATGAAGTCCTTGGTGAACATGTGGGGATTGGATCATCCTTGGACTTCAGTCCTAAAGAGAGCCGTAGACGTATGTCTTCGAGAATGAAGTCCTTGGTGGACATGTGGGGATTGGAACATCCCTGTACTTCATTCCTAAAGAGAGCCGTAGATGTATGTCTTCAAGAATGAAGTCCTTGGTGGACATGTGAGGATTGGATCATCCCTGGACTTCAGTCCTAAAGAGAGCCGTAGACAAGATGTCTCCGAGAATGAAGTCCTGAATAAAAAGGTGGGGGATTGTATCTTCCCTAGACTTCGGTCCCAAAATTGAGCAGTAGACTGGGTCTCCGATAATGAAGTCCTGAATGAATAGGTAGGGGATTGTATCTTCCCCGGACTTAGGTCCCAGAATTGATCCGTAGACTGATGTCTTCGAGAATTGAAGAGAGGACTGCATCATCCATGAACTAGGTTCAAAATGTACAAGAGGACTGCATCGTCCGTGAACTAGGTTCAAAATGTACGTGAGGACTGCATCGTCCATGAACTAGGTTCAAAATGTACGTGAGGACTGCATTGTCCATGATCTGGGTTCAAAATGTACGTGAGAGGACTGCATCGTCCATGAACTGGGTTCAAAATGTACGTGATGGGATTGCATCGTCCCTAGACATGAGACTTGTCTTAAAGTGATAAGGATTGATCATCCTGGAACTTGATCTAGATTGTATCATCCATGGACCTATGTCCTAAAGGGAGCAGGATTGATCATCCTATAATATGATCGTGTGTGTTGCAGGGTATGCTGCTATGCATACATGACTGATGAGGATACTTGTATTGATGTATTGATACTTGTATTGATGATATGCACTGATGATGATACTTGTATTGATGATATGTATTGATGAGGATACTTGTATGTATACTTGTATTGATGAGGGTACTTGTATTGATGATGTGTATACTTGTATTGATGAGGATACTTGTATTGATGATGTGTATACTTGTATTAGTGTGGATACTAATACTATAGATTGAGATGATACAGATGATGTAGATCGTGATGATCCAGATGTTGTAGATCGTGATGATCCAGATGCTGTAGATCGAGATGATCCAGATGCTATAGATCGAGATGATCTAGATGCTGTAGATCATGATGATCCAGATGCTGTAGATCGAGATGATCCAGATGATGTAGATCGTGATGATCGAGATGCTGTAGATCGAGATGATCTAGATGCTGTGCTGTAGATCGAGATGATCCAGATGCTGTAGATCATGATGATCTAGATGCTGTAGATCGAGATGATCCAGATGCTGTAGATCAAGATGATCCAGATGTTGTAGATCATGATGATCCAGATGATGTAGATCGTGATGATCCAGATGCTGTAGATCATGATGATCCAGATGCTGTAGATCGTGATGATCCAGATGCTGTAGATCGTGATGATCCAGATGCTGTAGATCGTGATGATCTAGATGCTATATATCGTGATGATCCAGATGCTGTAGATCGAGATGATCCAGATGCTGTAGATCGTGATGATCCAGATGCTATAGATCGTGATGATCCATATGTTGTAGATCGTGATGATACAGATGTTGTAGATCGAGATGATCCAGATGTTGTAGATCGTGATGATCCAAATGATGTAGATCATGATGATCTAGATGCTATAGATCAAGATGATCCAGATGCTATAGATCGAGATGATCCAGATGCTGTAGATCGTGATAATCCAGATGATGTAGATCGAGATGATCCTGATGCTGATGATCTTATGATGACGATGCTGATGATCGTGAGGATCCATATGCTGATGTTGTTGTAGCTTTTCGAGTGCTGTAGAAGATAAAGACTCAGTACTAAAGATGTTGATGTTCCAGTATTGAAGATGTTCCAGTAACTGCTAGAGTTACTAATGATGTTGAGAAAGCTTCCAATGATTTATAGATGTATCATGTATGACGTTGATGACTCCTTGCTTGTGTAGATGCTGTTATAATATCCTTCTCGTTAAGGGGGAGTGTTGAGATATTGTAACTTCAAAGAATATTATATTTGTACTTTATTATTCCGGAGATGATTCACTCCTCCGTGAAGATCTTATTGTATATACAGAGATGTTTATTCCTCCATCGGAATGTGGTAACTTGGGTTATTAGACTTCCCTAGTGGGGGTCGGCCCTGTATGTTGTATGTGGGTCAAAGGGTTATTAGACCACCCTAGAGGGGTCAGCCCAGTCAGTGGTAATGGGGTATTTAAACCAATGGTTAAATACGATCCAACATGATTTGTGTAAAAGACAAGTCGGAGTAGTGTATAAATAGAGGAGGTGTATTCCTCATTTAACACACACTCACTCACTTGAGAGTAGCGCACTTGTGGAGGAGATGTCTTCTATGGAGAAGGAGGAGCTTATGCTTAGGGTTACATCATTGTATATTGCTGGTCATCTATATTGAGGAAGCTTTGCTGGGTTTTCTACCCCATGAGGGTTTCCCAGGATAAATCTGTGTCTCTTGTGTTTATGCTGTGCTTGTTGTTTCTTCAGTGATCCTGTATATGCTATTATTGTGAAATGGAATGTAATGCTACTATTTTCTGTCTTAGCATATTAAATCTTAACAGAAAGCAAGTCACATATGATCCCGCCAATATATTGCATTGTGTCAAACAAGTTAAAAACACATTTTATATATACACAATGAAAGACTCAAACATGGAATGCATGTGTGATCAAGTCGCATTTCAAAACAAATTTAATTCCCATCCCTTTAATGACAGAGATTCTGATCCCCCTCAAGATATCCAAATCATATAAGTGTTTGATATGATGTATCTTAAAATCCTGAAGGTAATCCACACTAGGGGAATTTTGAGATAAAAAATGTGCCTCCTCAGAAAAATATTAAAAAATTATAAACTAGGTGTTTTATAGGGAAGCTATGCTTGACAAGTCACATTTCCACTACATTCAATGTACAATCTAGATAGCCATGATCGAGTTACATACTAAAAGTAAAATTAATAAAATATGTTTTATTGATGTGATTAAAAATCTATACTTTCCAAGTCTTATCTCTTCAAATACATTTTTCAATTTATTTTCATTAGGTGATAGGAAAGTCATTAGATGAAGCATTAGTAATTTTTTTTAAGAGTCTTTTAGAAGAGATTTGGAATTATAGTTTATGAGAGCTCTTGAGTCAGCTCTTCATTTGTAAAAAAATCTCAAAAGACAGGTTTCGGTGGCTAAGGAGTATGTTTTAAAGTTCTGTAAGCCACTGAAAGCACTCGCTTTCGGCAGCTAAGAGCACAATTTTGGGGCGCTCTAAGCCATCGAAATCACAGAGCATCTCAAACAATCATCAAGCCAAATTAAGGTCTTCAAGCACCGAAATACAAGTGTAATGATGGCATGTTAGCTGCCAAAACTGATAGGGAACGATCAAATTGCGACCTGGTGATTAAGATTTGAAGCAGTTATGATTTGATATGATTCAACTAAATCTATCAAACTCTATATATCTACCACCATTTTCGGATCTGATTTCACCCACATCTTCTGCAATAATTTCACTCACCTAAAACTAGTCACGTGGCCTACTATCTCTTCATTTTCCGAAGTATGCTATTCTTATCATGATTTGAAATCTCTCATTACCTTATACATTCCTAAAAATCATGCGTTTGTTTCCCTCATAACTCCCCCTTGTTTTTGCTGAGCCCTAACTCGCCTCCATCAGCACTAATCTAGTCCCCCAAGCCCAATATTGTTTTGCAGGCACAAAAGAGTTCAATTGCAGATAGGGAGAGGAGGAGCAATACTGAGAAAAGAGCTCAGTGACATAGCCTATTTGGAATCACACCCTGAGGTGTGTAAAATGTTCAAAGATGTTGGATGTTACAGGTATTATGAGAAGCTCTAAGGATTTCACCAAGGTGTTGCAGAGACTTTTGTCTTATCATTTGATGAAGCCAAATCTAAAGCTGGAACAAAAGGCTAATTGAAGACAACAAGAAAGCACATATGGTTACTAGGTATTTGATGCTTCAAAAGGAAAAAACTATTAATCATATAGGTTTGAAAGATCTTGCTGAAGCTGCAGAGGCACCGAATGAGCAGCATTGAAGATTAGGAAGCTGGTAGAAAAAGCATTTGTGTAATGTTGAACTTTGTTTCAAAACAGAGCTTTTGGTAGCTTAGACAGGCTTTCACAGCTTTCCTTAGCCACCGAAAGTAGAGCTTTCGGTGGCTTACAGGCTAGAATTTTGGCTCACAAGCCACCTAAAGCACGGAGACAAGCAGAATGATGATATTTTTTCTCAGATCAAATTTTTTTGCTGCCAAATCATTTGAGGAAGATTCTAAATGAATGATAAAATTTAAAGGGATAGATATCACTCTCTCTTCTAAGTTTTGAAGTTGTTGCAAGGATATAAAGGTTGAAGAGCCTTTCTATTTTTAGTCAAGATGAGGTCCATGTGTCAAAGGAATATTTTAAGTGCCTTGTCATCACCTTGAATGTTTTTGAGCTTTTCAAATATTGCTATAGCTGTAGAAGACATGAAGACTATCAAGATGGAGGCGAGGAGATTTACTGCAAAAATGGTGTTTTTATTGTGCCGAGTCATCATTTTCAAATGATGATTCTGAGTGACTGTAGAATCATTTTGTGGAAAGGGAGGAGGTTTTTGTTCCTAACACTTCCGAGAAAAAAAACCTCTCTCATTTTTCCTACAGGTGTCACATATTGGGAGAATCAAATCCATCTTTGAGCCCTAATTTTCAGATCTCGAAATTTTCCTGTTTGACACATGTTTTTGAAATATAGATCTCGGGAAAATAAAAACAAATCTAAAAGAACTGAGAGAGGTTTTTTCTCACAAAAAAACAATATACAATAACATATTTTGGTTTATACACAAGTGTCAAATATTTGGAGAACCGAATCCATATATGAGCCCCAGTTTTCAGCAGTTTGGCCCAATTTTTGTGGTAGGCAGTTTTATGTTCTTAATCAGAAAAGTCATAGTAAAACTCCTATTTGTTTGAAGAATAAAAGATAATCATGCAGATGTCATTGGAAGAGTATTCACCCTCCAGCATATAGAGAAAGCTGTCAAAGACTTTGCTTGTGACTGGGATCTAATCCCTAATTTATAGGATCTTAAACTGTTTTGTAAAGGCTATAAAGCTTGTGACTTCTTTAGAACAAGTGGTTCGATTTTGGAGATTGACACACATTAGGATATTGGAACTCAGAGCAAAAGACATCACTGATGAAGGTTGACAAGTAGAAGTGTGGCTTTCTCAGGGTAGGTGCCTTTTGATAATATTGGATTGTTGTTTTAAGTTCTGAAGACACAATAGATGCCCAAGGGAAATATTCATCGGTTGTTAACACATGATGGGCTATTGGAGCCCACTCAGCATTAAAGATTGAACAATTTGGGAGGACAAAGAGTGTGAAGAGAATGACTACCAGTAAAGAGTAAGGTTCCCGAAACCAAACAATCGGGTAGAGGTTAACATCCTTCGGCACAAAACTGCTAGGTTTAATCATCCATGATTTCATCATCTCGTCAAAGTTGTACCTAGTTTTATATGATGTTATGAACTCACGGCTAAGGGTTTGCATAGTCAGCTTAAGAGAAAAGGCTCTGATAAAGACCTCAGGGCAGAATGTTGTCAATTGCGACCCTGTACAGTCATTGAATTACTGGTCTTTAGGATTAGCATTTTCCACTATCCATCTAACTGGGCCTGTGTAAGGTAGGACAGCGGGACGGGTAGCAATGGCATGGATTTGAGAAGCCCTAATCTTTTTATATGCAGGTCAGTCTTCCTTGATGTCAGAAAGATCATGATTATCAAAAATTGAATATATTTTAGCCCACTCCATTTGGTATGTTTCAGTGACCCTCTCACTGGTATCTCAGAAGACACCAAAATTCGGGTCTTTAGTCAGCAAATCCTTGTGGACAGTCTTAGACCGAGTATTTCATGACATGTTGGCAAAGTCTGGAAATTCTGGAAAATAAATAAAAGAAAAACTAAACTAAATCATTAACAGAAAAACCCTAAACAACAAATGCAAAATGACGATGAACCAATGTGATAAGAACTGAAAAATTGTGAAAACGACCCCTGGTAAGAAAATCACAGTAAAATCCACGTAGTAGAGTAAATCCCAACAGTGAAAACGATAAAGAAAAATATGAAAAATCGTGTGTTTATCCATTTTTGGTCGGGTCAAATATGGACCTTAAGATCAAAAGAAACAAACGGCTGAGATTACCCCTTGCGGGATGCGGGATCGGGTTCAGAAGTTTTATTTTCAAACTTTAATCAAAATTCCCGCAATCGACAATCCACAATTGTGGGTTGCGGGTTTACAAATCACAAAACAACGGACAAAAGTGTTTCCGAAATCCACAACCCAAAATCGCGGGTTGCGGGTTTCGGAAACAGAAACAAGGTTCAGAAATCAAAATCACTTTCCCGCGTCCTGCAATCCGCAATTTGTGGGTTGCGGGTTTCGAGAACACATAACACGGTTTATTAACATAATGATTTCCCGCAATCCGAAATCTGAAATTTGCGGGTTTTGGGTTTCGAGTTTCGGCATTTCAAAAATTTCTAAAATATTAACACAGTCTTTCTGCAACCCGCAATTTTAGGTTGCGGGTTTCGGGTTGACGAAATTCCAAAAGAAATAAAAAATGATTCCCACAATGTGCAATTGCACGATTTCGGGTTTCAGGATTTCGGATTTGCGGGAAGAAAATTACATTTTGAAGGAAATGAAGGCTTTTCCGCAAATCAAGAAAACAACCAGAAACTCAGAAATTTTCTAAGGGAAAAATGATAATTACATAAACCAAAAAGCATAGGTGTGAGATTATACAAACAAGGTTTTAAAAATCTCGTTTTGGTAATTAAGTTACCCAAATACCTTTGTATTTACAAAAATTGGGGCTCCCATGATCAAATGAAGCATGGGATCTCTTGTACCTACAACACACCCTCCTCTCTCTATATCTCTCTCTACCTCTCACTCTCCCTAAAGCACTAGATCCCTTAACCCCTAAACCGTTGAACCATTCAACCTTGTAATCCCACAGCCCTAACTCCTAAATAACCTAACCCATAATCCTTAAAGTCCAAATCCCTAAGACCTTAAACCTTAAGTCCTAAACCCTTAAATCCCTAGGAGCCTTAAAACACCTCTCTTTAGCCATTCATTTATACACTTTGGAAGTATAGTCCAATGTATGCAAATATTCATGAAGTATTGAACATTTGGCATTAAGTGGGGTAAATGTTGGTGAATTAATGGCGGGAACATTATGCAGGGGCGCGCACACATATTTTTTGTGTATGGGTTAACAACGCATGCGCTATTTTTTTGGATACGCATTAACAATGCATGCGTGCACATACTTCTTTTTGCATGCGCGTTAACAATGCATGTGCGCATAAGAGCGTGCACAAACTTCTTTTGTCCACGTCAGTGGAGGCTCGCCATTGCCGAAGCAAGAGCACGTACGCGTGTTTATAGGCGTGTGCACGTGTTTGTTCTTTTGCACTCATGTGCTATCATTGCAGTGTTTTTGGATACCAGCTTCATGTGGATACCCTTACATAATTTTTCGACATTTAGTTGAATATGAAAATTGTGATCCTCTCCAAACGATTATTCAATGAACTGTTGGAACTGGGAAGTCTTATCGCTATATTTATCATGCTCTTTCTACTTCAACATCTACTAGATAAATTCCATTGCTTATTCTTGCTTATTATGCTTTTAATATTCATGCAAATATAATGCATTTAGCTTTAAAAACTTCTATCAAAGATATGGGAACACTATAAGGGCCATGTCTAGCAATATTTCATGAAGAAATGTGGCATATTCACTATCTTTTGTTTAAGGAATCAAGCTTTATTGGAGAAAGGTTATTCATGCAGATTGATTCTAGATTGCGAGAATCATTTCCAAAGATAAAATGTACTCCTTTTGGTGGTAGAATCGATCATTCTTGTCGGTGACATTTTCCAATTGCCTCTTGTCAGAGATAACCCTTTGTATGGGAAATGTTTGTGGAAAAGATTCAATATTTTTTTCATTTTGGATACATTATTCCAATATCAAGTTGATAATCCAAAACATGAATCTTTTAATAGATTGTTAACATAAAAAATGCAAAACCCCTTCTTGATGATTGGTATCTTCTGATGTCAAAAGTTGATACGAGGTTACCTCCAATAGAAAGGAGTTTATTGTTTGGGATGGGTTAAATTCAAGTTGATTGTGAAATTGAAGAATATGGGAATAATGCTACAGACATTGAAGGGTTTGTCAGTATTCGTTTACACGCTCATCCTTCATCCTTTGTTATTCAACAACCAAATGCATGAATAGAAGTTGAGGAAATAACAACATTTATTGAAAATGAAAATTATACGCCTTTCTAGCAATTAGACTCGCTAGATATTGGTTTGTCTCTAATTAATGAATATATTATAGAGGTTTTTTCTTACATGGAATTTCCATATCTAATTAATGAATATAATATAGAGGTTTTATTTGACATGACATTCCCTACTTTATTCTATACTGGTGATGTTGATTGGTTGTGACATTTGTCTCCTTGAATTTGGATTAAATCTACTCAAATATTTTGACCAAGGTTTTGGAATCCATCCACCCTTCCATTATTTCTTGTTAAACATGATATGTGTCATTGTAACCAAGCAACTATTGTAGTATTTGTACAAAATAATATAGATTAAAATGCACCTACAACAATTGAAGACTTATGCCAATAACTAATCGATTTTCCGAAGAAGAAGTTGGATGAGCTTCTTATGAATTTTTGTTCTTCCCTCAGAGGTACAAGGTCCTATTGGACAAATTGTCATTTTGAACTCATTGACATGATTATTGATTTGGGTTGTCCAAGTTTGTTTTTTACATTGAGTGCAGCTAACATAAAGTGGCCTAAATTACATAATCTAATGCCAAAAAATACAGACTATGCTTCACTAAACAAACATCATATAAAAAATTAAAATGTTATCGAGTACCGCTATATTGTTTCCATGGATTTTTTTAACAAAAACGTGAAATAGATTGTATTAAATAGAGGATAAGTTACAAAATTCCCTTCCTGGTAGGTTAAACCATACCCTAGAAAATGTGTAGTCCAACATTGAAAAATTTAGCTTTTCAGCCATGGGTGTTGTTCTTCCTAACTGTTCATATCTATTGTCTTTTATTGAGTAAATCCTGGAATTAAGCTCGTGGGATTCCTTCATGGGTATAGGAGTCATATTCCACCATAGAACTATCTTCACACTGGTTTCTTGGGTTCATTGGTTCAGAGTCATTCTCGAAATCATCCCTCACGTCGCTCAAGGACTCTTCCAGCTGAGCTAGGAGATCCTCAATCCTGTTGTTTCCATTTTGCAAGGTATCAAATAAATTCCCTTTTAGAGAAAACATAAATTGTTCAATGAGACCTTCGGAGTTGGCCTGTTGGTAGTCTTTCATGCCTTTAACATCCTTCTGCTATTCCTCGAGTTGACCCACATGGATCCACACATTGGATTCCACATCCTCCATTCGCGACTCCATCTGGTTAATATCCAAACCGATTAGTTTGCTCTCTTCCAGAGAGGCTTTGGAAACTTCGAAAGCATTTTGGAAATTCTTCTTGATGTCTGGATGAAATTCCTTGATCTCTCAGAGCTCCTTCACCATGTTCCTCATATTCATCCTCATGTATTCTATGATAAACTAGGGAAGAGTTCGCAGACCAACACCTAGATATCCACCGTCGCAAGTGAGATCTTCAATACCCAACACCACCAAATGAATTGCAGTACCATCTCCCTCAAACAGATCATGCGAACCAAAGCAGGTTGAGAATTCAGCATTACTTCGCATGCTTCCATTTTACTGCCACACCAACCTTCATTAATGTGAGGAGAAGTCCGAGAGCGATCTTTAAAGCTCGAGCTACATTGGATTCCAATTGTCCACATAAGGAGAGTCAAGCTTTGCATGTGCACCCCCATTAGGGATATGGAGATAAACAAATGGGGACCATTTGGTGTAAGGAGGATCATGATTGAAAAAAAAAGCCCTTTTTAAACCTTTCTCCTTGGTTAGCCATGGTATCAGCCTCCACATTGTTGTGCCTTAGGATGTGATAGAACTGAATCCGAGAGATGTCGCTAATGGTTGATACAATTCATTTTTGTATACTGTTCATGTGCCTATCATTACGTCTTTGGATGTTTATCATTTTATGTATTACAATCTTGGAGTCTCCGAGGATGGCATAATGATCTATATGTAGGGAGACCATCGTTTCAACCCCTTGGAGGAGAGCCACCCATTCTGCTTGATTGTTTGTTCTCCTTTCGAATCCCCACACATACTGAAATAACCTTTTACCTCCAAGATCATAAACAACCCCTCCCACACCTGCCACCCCTTATTGTTTCCATGTTTATGCACCAAAGGTTTATTATATTTCATGATGAAGTCATCCAAAAACTTATTGGAGAAAGCGATTTCTAGTACAGGTTTGTCTTGGTAACTT
The DNA here is from genome assembly GCA_027924585.1 of Larix kaempferi. Taxonomy (NCBI): domain Eukaryota; kingdom Viridiplantae; phylum Streptophyta; class Pinopsida; order Pinales; family Pinaceae; genus Larix; species Larix kaempferi. The sequence goes on along the minus strand of BSBM01000844.1, from coordinate 84,786 downwards.
TATCTTATATGATTTGAATTCAAATTTTAATGCAGCATGGGAAGTTTGAAATATATTGATTATATATTTTATTTTTTTAGGTATGAATGGAAACATAGAGGCTCTTCCCACATCCATTATTTCCTATGGTTTTAAGGGGAACCTAACATGGATTTGTTAGATTGGTCAAACCATTATATTATGGATGATTCAAAGGATTTATTTGATTGATATGTTATTGTATGGAATCCATGTGAGATGAGATTCATCGAAGGAAAATAGTCATTCCTCAAAGTAGAAATGACAATCCGTATTTGTTGAAAATGACACCAATGTTATCTTTTAATGCCTCAGACAATTATGAGCACTTATTGAATTATGTCCAAAGACATACAAAGTGTAGTTCAGATTCTTGTTTGATAAAAACAGATCTATTCTCAAATGTCACTATATGACAACGGTTGAATGAAATATGATCCTACATGCACTGATGATAGGGTTAATGTTCATAATGTTTATCTTCTTACAATGTGGCATGTTAATGTTGATTGCCAACCTTTGGTTTTCCAACATGTCATGTTAACATATATTGTTAATGTTAATTTTTCAGAATTTACTTCAATATGATCTAGGATCTTAACTAAGAGAACAACATGTACAACATATCTACATCATATCAATCATGGACACAATAATGCAAGCACACACGAGACACAAAGTTTACTTGGGGAAAACCATAAAGGTGAAAAACCCCAATAACTTCCTTAGAGATAGATAGAGCAATGATACAACCCAAGCATTAGAGATAGACATCTCCTAGCAGTAGCTTCTCCTCCTCCACAAGTGCACCACTCTTCCGAGAGTGTGAGAGAGAATAGAATGATGAAATAGAGTGCCTCCCGCACTCTATTTATACTTGACTTGACTTGCCTAATAACCTTTACTAGGTCGGCGTCAACTTAACCACATAACACAATGCTAACTAGGACGACACCCAATAGGGTGTTCTAATAACCCTTTGACCCACATGGCCGACCCCCAATAGGGTGGTCTAATAACCCTTCGACCTACATGACTTATACAAGGCCAACCCCAACAAGGTGGTCTAATAACCCATCAAGTATAAGTTGCGACACTTACAATATAAATAACGACACTTCTGTATAGAGGAATAATAACATCTCTATAGGAATACAAACACTTCTGTATAGAGGAATAATACCATCTCTATACAAGTACAATATACATATATGAAATACATTCTGAAGTTACATATACATCAACACTCCCTCTTAACTAGGAAGGTATTTCTCGACACAAATCTGCTAGCACAAGTCTTCTTCTTTGGATCATCATCCTCGAATCATCGTCATCGTCACTACTGCTGCTATCTCAATCAATCTCTAAATCTACTCCTCATAGGAAGTTCTACAGAGCCAGTCCTTTTTCATACTGGATGTAGGCCCACCACCTGCAGGTCTTCATCATCACTGGCCATACTGTGGAATCCTCAAGACTTATTACGTGCATCACAAAACCTTGAAAGAGCATCCCAGGCTGTTACGAGAACATAGATCTACCTGTCGGATCTTCCCAAGAGCACATTACATGTGACCCCATCACAAAACCTAGTTGTAGCATCCCAAGCTGTTATGAGCACTCACCTCTACCTATCAGATCTCCCAGGAGCACATTACATGTGATCTCACCACAAAACCTGGTTGTAGCATCCCAAGCTGTTACGAGCACACAGCTCAACCTGTTGGATCTCCAAGGAGCATATTACATGTGGTCATGGAAAAACCTGGCTGTAGCATCCCAGGCTGTTACGAGCACTCAGCTCTACTTGTTGGATCTCCCAGGAGCACATTACATGCCATAGACAAAACCTCGAAAGAGCATCTGCCAAATATCCTAGGACTAGATTACATGCCATAGGAAAGACCTCGAAATACTATATGCAGATCTCCCAGGGCCGGATTATATGTCCTCCCAAAGCAGAACCTCGAAAGAGCGTTTGCCAGATATCCCATGGCCACATTACATGCCATAGGAAAAACCTTGAAAGACTATCTGCTAACCTCCCAGGGATGGATTACATGCTTATTTGCACAACCTATCCATGGCCATAAAGTATCATCCTGATACTCATGATCATCGTTCACGAAGCACAACCCAGATGCACATCACACAGCACTTACATCTATGCCATGGCAGAACGCATCTACAACCATGCGAGAATGGAACAACACTTATATTGCAGCCATGGGAGAACACATCTACAACCATTCTCAAATGGCCCAGCACTTATATCCCAGCCATGGGAGAACACGTCTACAACCATGCTCGAATGGCCCCAACACTTATATCGCAGCCATGGGAGAACACATCTACAACCATGCTCGAATGGCCCCAACACTTATATCACAGCCATGGGAGAACACATCTACAACCATGCTCGAATGGCCCTAGCAATTACATCACGACCATGGGAGAACACATCTGCCACCATGTCGAAAAATCCCAACAATTACATCGCGACCATGGGAGAACACATCTACAACCATGTCCGAAAATCTCATGTGCATCTGTGTCTTCGAAAATCATCGCACATAATCCAACTGATTATGTAATGCATCCACCTGATACATGTCATCACATATGATCATCCTGATCATCATCACTGCATCGTCCTGATGCATATCATCTGGAGCAACATCTGAAGCTCGTCATCCATGATTATACTGATCATATAATGCATCCACCTGATGCATACCAAGTATCTACCTAATACATATCATCATACATGATCCACCTGATCATACAATGTATCCAGCTGATACATACACAGATACATGATCTACCTAATCATACAATGTATCCACCTGATATATATCAACATACATGATCATCTTGATCATACAATGTATCCACCCGATACATATACAGATACATGGTCCAAGCATCCAACATGATGAATATACATATATATGATCCAACTAATCATAACAAGCATCCAACATGATCCATACATACATACATATAAATGATCCAACTGATCATATCCAACATCCAACATGATGCATAGATACATACATATAAATGATCCAACTGATCATATCCAACATCCAACACGATGCATATACAGAGCAGTAACTGGAGCATCGTCCTGATGCTCATCATCCAGCGCTGACATCCATAGCCATGTGAAGGATCCTTGTTCCACCATGCTTGCAATGGCTTCAGCAAATGTCTTCATCACTTCTTCCTCGAAGTGTCGTCAATCTGAAGAACACCAAGCCTCTCTTTGAAGTATTCGAACTTCACTCTAGCTAGTGGCTTTGTAAGCACATATACAACCTTCTCATCCATCGCAATATACAAGAGCTTCACTGCTCCTCTTTGCACCATATCCCTGATATAGTGATATTTGATCTCTATGTGCTTTGACTTGTCATGGAACACTGGGTTCTCAGATAGCTTCACACAACTCTGGTTTTCACAAAAGATACCAGTAGCCTCGAGTGGGAGATCAAATAACTCAGATAGTAGCTTCCGGAGCCATAGTGCCTCGCAACTAGCCGAGCAAGCTGCAACATACTCTGCTTCGGCTATACTCAGTGCTACGCAGGAATACTTCCTACTAAACCAGGATATCACACCTGATCCCATACTGAAGCAACACCTAGATGTGCTCTTCCTATCTGTGGCACTGCCTGCCCAATCTGAATCAACATAACCCTACAGGTTAAACTTTTAATTCACATCATACTTGAGCCCATAATCAACCCCTTCTTTCTGGGAGAAGCCACGAGCTACAAATCTTGCTTTATATTTCTCCATGCTACCATCTGCAGCATGCTTGATCTTATAGATCCATTTGGAAGTCATAACAAACTTCCCTTCAGGTCTTGGGACTGCATCCCAAACATCATTCTTCATGGTCGACTGATCATGGCATTCTTCCATTACTTCATCCCAGATCCTGGGAACTTCAATATCTTCAATTGATATCTTTGTTGCTCGAACAAATGTTGTAGTCCTTCTTTTGTAGGTGAAGGTATACGATCTTTCCTACAAAACAAGTTAAATTGCGTGATTAGAAACATCTCATAGTTCTCAAAACAAATTCTTACACATAAAGAAATATGTCATACAGTTATGCAATTATTTTAGCCAATGTTTCAATACAACATGCATCCATATCCTGTAACTTTCTAGATGCCTTCCAATCTCTACCAGAACATTGTTAAGAGTTTGCACTACTCCCAACATGTTAGCAAAGAGGTTTCATTCTAGATAAGTAGCAATGGAATGTTGTACAGTGCCATAGGCCACTTACCCATCACATGCATATTAGTAGTATACTGTTCATTAATGCAATTATTCTAATATGCATAATACACAACCTAAGTCTGGGAACATAAGCATATACATCATTGAACAACATTATTTAAACAAACAAATATGTAAGAAATGACAATTCAAATACTTATCTTTGTTTGGTTGTTGGGTGGAATCCCTCTGAATCTTTTCAACTCCATTCTGATGTGGATTGTGAGAAGTGGTCGACTACCTTTGAATATCTGCATCCTTTCTAGGGTATTTTTTAAGGATTCTAATATTACACTTAAGTATAGTATCATGGGCGATTATTTTGGACTAAAAAAACGTGTATATAGATAGGTAGGCAAATATTAAATATGAAACATGCAATTTACTACTGAAATGTGTAAAATTTGGCGAATATTATGACAAAAAAACATATTTTATGTAAATATAGGCGATATTCGACACTAAAAATGACCAAATAGCGAATTTAATTTTTGAAAAAAAACCCAAAAAATAGCCAATTGGCTAAATTTCGCCCCTAAAAATTACTTTGACATTCCTTGCAGAAACTATTGGAGTGTGCTCCCTCTTGATCTTTGCTTCCTGGATTACCTGTCCTTGAACTTATATCCATCCTCGATCACTATGCATGCTTACAAGTATCATTATTGTGATATCCTCGAGATCTCATACATAATCATACATTTATTAGTATATTCTCAATAATGTAAGAAATAATCTTAAGCATGTATAGTCATGATCATTTCGAACAGAAATAACAAGCATTAGTATTCAAGGACTTTTATGGTTAGTCATATCATAAATTAAAGTAAGAAACATAATATGCCTAAACCTGTGATTACTCAAACCTATACTTTCATGACTCTTCTGGTTAGTCATATCATCAATTAAGGTAAAAAACATAATATGCATACACCCATGTTTATTCAAACCTATGAATAGTCATTATCAATCATGCCATGTATACTTATCTAATAGATCCTAACACAAGGTAGGATTCTAACTTGATATAGGAAAAACATACCTGGATTAGCATGCTAGCTAGTTATGTCTAACATACCCGCATAATGTCTTCTTGTTTTCTTAAATGACTTGTGCTAGTAACCTGCATATCTCATAGGTTAACCATTATAGAACCAAGTTGTGCATACCTCGTAAGTAGATCTTCTATGTGATCCATGGCAATGGATGAACCTTTGTCTTCATGTCACCATGGTCATATGTTCTTGAACTAGAACATGATTTGTCTTTCTTGATGTACCTTTCATGTTAGCGAACAACATAAACCTCATACAACATCACAATGCATTAGTACAATCATAAGTGTCAGAACCTTAATCAATGAATATCTTCTATCATGTATTCATAATTTTATTAAGGTGATACGACAAGTCTAAATTTAATCAAGATTGTACTAACCGTAATAATATGAAGACAAACATACCATACACTTAATCATGAACAGATCTCGAAACATACCTGGATAAGTCATACCTGTCGAGATTGCTTGTAATCTTCTTATGTAAGGTCTTAGCCTCATCTCCCTCTAAAATAGGAACTTCTTCACTTATGCAGGTTACCAATCCATTCTCTTCTAGGATTAACCCAATCCACTTGATTTGCAGGAACTTGATGAGCTGATCAAGCTGGTATACTCATAATTTGAAAAATGCAAAGTTTCACCCCTCAAATTTGCCTTTGAAACTTCTAGATTCACTGGACATGACCCTGAACTAGGGTTTGATAAAGACCACCCTTCTTTCCAATCAAAAGGTTCGATCCAAAGCTCTAATCTTCTATTTTTCTGAGGAGCTTCCAGCCACAGATTTAAAAAATTTCCATTTTTGCAGAAGCCCTAATTTTCCACTTTTCCGATCAAAGTCCTGAACTAGGGTCTGATCAAGCTCGACCTTCTTCCCAACCAAAAATTCTGATATTGGTCTCTAGATTTCGATTTTGACGAGTATCATTCAGCCGTAGTCTCCGATTACAAAAATTCCAACTTTCTCTGAAACCCTAAACTCCGGAAGCCATGAATGAAGGTGCTAAAAAATAATTATGTTTTGACATAAATATGTACCTGATTGTTTCTGGTGTAATTATGAACTTTTCAATCCACAGGGTTTGAAAACATTTCCTGTGATATCCCGACCTATCATATTTCCAACCCCAAAGGTATGACCTCAAATGGATTCTCTGAGAGAGAGTTATGCCAAGTGTCGCAACGTGACCTGTTTATGGGATAAACCATGAGAGCTAACTTGTACGGCGTACCACGTGTCACTGGTTCAGTTTCGGCCTCTGAGTAAGTTACCTGAGAAAGTACCGTCCGTGGACTACCTGTCACTTTTTACTAAATTTCATTTTGAGCTTCCTAGCCCAAGTTATGACCTTTTTACCAAGGCCACATGTTTATGACTCATATCTGGAAGAGGCAGAAACCCTATATTGTGCAGATCATAAATCACAGATTACAACGAATTAGAGGTTGTCCTTTGGACACAAGGTACATGGGGATCTTAGCTTCTCCTTGTACAATTTTCAAACCCTGAAACCTCGCCAAAATATATTTTTAGCGAAAGTGCTACGATGACTTGTTTTTTCTATATCAAGCCCTAGCTTCACAATTGCAGCAAGTGTCATACATGCCATACCATGCCTTCTTTCAGGCTAGCTCTGATACCATGTTAATTTTTCAGAATTTACTTCAATATGATCTAGGATCTTAACTGAGAGAACAACATGTACAACATATCTACAGCATATTAATCATGGACACAATAATGCAGGCACACAAGAGACACAAAGTTTACTTGGGGAACACCATAAAGGTGAAAAACCCCAATAACCTCCTCAGAGATAGATAGAGCAATGATACAACCCAAGCATAAGATATAGACATCTCCTAGAAGTAGCTTCTGTTAAATTTTCAGAATTTACATCAATCTGATCTAGGATCTTAACTGAGAGAACAACATGTACAGCATATCTACAGCATATCAATCATGGAGACAATAATGCAAGCACATAAGAGACACAAAGATTTACTTGGGGAAAACCATAAAGGTGAAAAACCCCAATAACTTCCTCAGAGATAGATAGATCAATGATACAACCAACCATAAGAGATAGACACAACCTAGCAGCAGATCCTCCTCCTCCATAAGTGCGCCTCTCCTCCTTGAGAGCATGTGTGAGAAGTGAGTGAGTAAATAGAGTGCCTCCCGCACTCTATTTATACTTGACTTGACTTGCCTTTTTTTACCTAACTCATGTAGGCTCGAACTTAACCACATAACATAATGCTGACTGGGCCGACCCCCAATAGGGTGGTCTAATAACCCTTTGACCCACATGGCCAACCCCCAATAGGGTGGTCTAATAACCCTTTGACCCACATGACTTATACAGGGCCGACCCCAAACAAGGTGGTCTAATAACCCATCAAGTATAAGTTACGACACTTACAATATAAATGATGACACTTCCGTATAGAGGAATAATAACATCTCTATAGGAATACAATATACATATATGTGAAATACATTCCGAAGTTACATATACATCAACACTCCCTCTTAACTAGGAAGGTATTTCTCAGCACAGTTCTTCTAGCACAAGTCATCTTCTCTGGATCATCGTCACTGGATAATCGTCATCGAGTCATTATCATCGTCACTGCTGCTGCTATCTCAATCAATCTCTGAATCTACTCGTCATAGGAAGTTCTACAGAGCCAGTCCTTTTTCATACTGGATGTAGGCCCACCACCTGCAGGTCTTCATCATCACTGGCCATACTGTGGAATCCTCAGGACTTATTACGTGCGTCACAAAACCTGGCTGCAGCATCCCAGGCTATTACGAGCACATAGCTCTACCTATAGGATCTCCCAGGAGCACATTACATGTGACCCATCACAAAACCTGGCTGAAGCATCCCAGGCTATTACGAGCACACGGCTCTACCTGTCGGATCTCCCAGGAGCACATTACATGTGATCTCACCACAAAACCTGGCTGAAGCATCTGAGGCCTTTTTCATCCTGTCCAGATCTCCCAGGAGCAAATTACATGTGGTCATGGCAAAACCTGGCTGAAGCATCTGAGGCCTTTTTCATCCTGTCCAAATATCCCAGGGCACCGAATTACATGCCATAGGCAAAACCTCGCAAGACTATCTGCAGATCTCCCAGGGCACCGAATTACATGCCATAGGCAAAACCTCGAAAGACTATCTGCAGATCTCCCAGGGCACAAATTACATGTCCTCCCAAGGAAAACCTCGCAAGAGCATTTGCCGGATGTCCCAGGGCACCGAATTACATGCCATAGGAAAAACCTCGAAAGACCATCTGCAAATCTCCCAGGGCACAAATTACATGCTTTCTTGCACAACCTAATCCACGGCCATAAAGTATCATCTGATACTCATCAAACATCATCCTGATGTACACATGATCATCCTGATCATCATCACTGCAACATCCTGCTGCATGTCATCTGGAGAAGCTCGTCATCCACGATCATCCAAGTATCCACCTGATACATACATAGATACATGATCCACACAATGTATCCATCAGCATACATGATCTACCTGATCATACAAAGATACATGATCCACACAATGTATCCATCAATATACATGATCTGCCGGATCATACAAAGATACATGATCCACACAATGTATCCATCAACATACATGATCTGCCTAATCATATAAAGATACATGATGCACACAATGTATCCATCAGCATCCAACATGATGCGTTCATACAAAATACATACACATGATCCATCCGATCATATCCAGCATCCAACATGATGCACACATACATACATATAATGATCCAACTGATCATATCCAGCATCAACCATGATGCGTATATACATATAAATGATCCAACTGATCATATCCAACATCCAACATGATGCATACATACATACATATAATGATCCAACTGATCATATCCAAGCAGAAACCAGAACATCATCCTGATGCTCATCATCCAGCGCTTACATCCACAGCCATGTGAAGGATCCCCCTTCCAACATGCTTGGAATGGCTTCAGCAAATGTGTCCATCACTTCTTCCTCGAAGTGTCCTCGATCTGAAGAACGCCAAGCTCTCTCTGAAGTACTCGAACTTCACTCTGGCTAGTGGCTTCGTCAGCAAATCTGCAATCTGCTCGTCCGTCGCAACATACAGGAGCTTCACGGCTCCTCTCTGCACCATATCCCTGATATAGTGATATTTGATCTCTATGTGTTTCGACCTGTCATGAAACACTGGGTTCTCGGACAGCTTCACACAACTCTGGTTATCACAGAAGATACCAGTAGCATCCAACGGGAGATCAAATAACTCAGACAGTAGCTTCTGTAGCCATACTGCCTCACAACTAGCTGAACAGGCTGCAACATACTCTGCCTCAGCTGTACTTAGTGCTACGCAGGACTGCTTCCTGCTAAACCAAGAGATCACACCTGATCCCATACTGAAGCAGCACCCAGATGTGCTCTTCCTATTTGCAGCACTGCCAGCCCAATCTGAATCAACATAACCCTGCAGGTTAAACTTTTGATTCGCCTCATACTTGAGCCCATAATCCACTGTACCCTTCAGGTACCTCAGAACATGCTTTACAGCAACCAGGTGAACACTCCTCGGATCCGTCAGGAACTGGCTCAATGTGTTCACAGCAAAGCAAATGTCTGGTCTCGTGTTCGTCAGGTACATCAAGGACCCAATCATCTGACGATACATAGTGATATCAACTGGCTCAGATGAAGCATCACATAGAAGCTTCAGATTCGATGCCATAGGCGTGGCCATGGCCTTGCAATCCATCATCCCAAATCTCTTCAGGATATCTACTGTGAACTTCCCTTGACCAAGGAAGATCCCACCTGCATTCTGCCACACCTCCATACCTAGGAAATAGTGCATCATTCCCAAATCTTTCTTCCGCTGCATGTCGACAATCAATCTATCTTCACCTGTAACAAACAGGTTATCTGCATACAAAAGTAGTATCACTGGATTGCCTTCCTCAACCTTGTAGTAAAGTTTGGAATCCTCTTTACTCTTGGTAATGCCCAAACTGGATAGAAAGCTGTCTATCCTACCATACCAAGTTCTGCACACATATCTGACTACACCATGCTGTCTTGAAATCCATCTGGTGCATCTTCTATTTCATCACTTTTATATTTCTCAATGCTGCCATCTCCAATATGCTTGATCTGATAGTTCCATTTGAAAGTCATAACAAACTTCCCTTCACATCTTGGGACTGCAACCCAAGCATCAATCTTCATGATCGACGGATCATGGCATTCCATTTCTTCATCCCAGATCCTGGGAACTTCAGTATCTTCAATAGATATCTTTGTTGTTGGAAAAAATGTTGTAGTCCTTTTGTAGGTGAAGATATACGGTCTTTCCTACAAAACAGGTTAAATTGCATGATTAGAAACATCTAATAATTTTTCAGAACAAATTCTTACACATAAAGAAATATGTCATACAGTCATGCAATTATCTTAGCCAATGCTTCAATACAACATTTATCCATATTCCGTAACTTTCTAGATGCCTTCCAATCTCTACCAGAACATTGTTCAGAGTGTGCACAACTCCCAACATGTCAGCAAAGAGGTTTCATTCTAGATAAGTAGCAATGGAATGTTGTACAGTGCCATAGGCCACTTACCCATGTATATTAGTAGTATACTGTTCATCAATGCAACTATTCTAATATGCATAATACACAACCTAATTCTAGGAACATCAGTATATACATTATTGAACAATATTATTTAAACAAACAAATATGCAAGAAATGATGATTAAAATACTTATCTTTCTTTGTTTGTTGGGTGGACTCCCTCTGAGTCTTTGCTTCCTTGCAGCAGCTGTTGGAGTCCTAATCTGAAGTAGCTTCTTCTACACTTTTCTGTTGTGGAATGTAGAAAGATGGTCAACTCCCTCTGAATATCTGCATCCTTGCAGAAACTACTGAAGTGTGCTCTTTTTCTTTCTTGTAGGAACAACTGGAGTGTGCTCCTTTGCTTTCTTGCAGGAGCAACTGGAGTGTGCTCCTTTGCTTTCTTGCAGGAGCAACTGGAGTGTGCTCCCTCTTGATCTTTACTTCCTGAATTACATGTTCTTGAACTCATATTCATCCTTGGTCCCTATGCATGCTTATTAGTATCATGATTGTGTTATCCTTGTGATTTCATATAAAAGCATACATTCATTAGTATACTATTAAAACACAATAATTTCAAGCATGTATAGTCATGATCATTTCAAACAGAATAATAAGCATTAGCATTCAAGGTTTATGTGGGATTCTTATGGTTAGTCAAATCATAAGAAGCATAACATGTCTAAACCTGTAATTACTCAAACCTATGACTCTTCAGGTTAGTTGAATCATCAATCAAGATAAGAGATATAATATGCATAAAACCTATGATTATTCAAACCTATACCTTCATGATTCTTCTGGTTAGTCATATCATCAATTATGGTAAGAAACATAATATGCATACAGCCATGATTATTCAAACCTATGACTTCATGAATAATCATTATCAACAACACAACAGTATAAGATCCTAAACCAAGGTAGGATACTAGCTTGATATAGGAAAAAACATACCTGGATTAGCATGCTAGCTAGTTTATGTCTAACATACCCACATAATGTCTTTTGGTTCTCTTCAGTGACTTGTGCTAGTAACCTGCATGTCTCATTTGTTAACCATTACAAAACCAAGTTATACATACCTCGTAAATGGATCTTCTATGAGATTCATGACAATGGATGAATCTTTGTCCTCATGTTATCATGACCATATGTTCTTGGACCAGAACATGATTTGTCTTTCTTGGTGTACCTTTCATGTTAGTAGACAACATAAACCTCATACAACATCATAATGCATTAGTACAATCATAAGTGTCAACACCCTAACCAATGAATATCTTCTATCATGCATTCATAATTTTGTTAAGGTGATACGACAAATCTAAAATCAAAATTGTACTAACCGTAATAACATGAAGACAAACATACCATAAACTTAATCATGGACAAATATCGAAACATACCTCGATGAGTCATACCTGTCGAGATCGCTTGTAATCTTCTTATGTATGGCCTTAGCCTCATCTCCCTCTGAAACAGGAACTTCTTCACTCATGCAGATGATCAATCCATCTTCTTCTAGGATTAACCCAATCCACTTGATTTGCAAGAAATGGACCTGGAGCTGGATATGGGTTTTTCATAGAAACCCCAAAAATTCAAACTTTGAATTTCAAACTTCCGAAAGGATAGAAATATGCGCCTTGATGAGCTGATCAAACTGGTATATTCATAATTTGAAAACTGCAAAGTTTCACTCCTTAATTTTGCCTTTGAAACTTCCGGATTCACTGGACGTGACCCTGAACTGGGGTTTGATGAAACCCACTCTTCTGCCCAATCAAAAAGTTTGATCCAAAGCTCTAAGCTTCTATTTTTCTGAGGAGCTTCCAGCCATGGTCACAGATTTCAAAAATTCCCATTTTTACAGAAGCCCTAATTTTCCACTTTTCTGATCAAAGTCCCGAACTAGGGTTTGATCAAGCCCGGCCTTCTGCCCAGCCAAAAATTCTGATCTTGGTCTCTAAATTTCTATTTTGATGAGTAGCATCCAGCCGTGGTCTCCGATTACAAAAATTCCAACTTTCTTCAAAGCCCTAAATTCCGGAAGCCATGAATGAAGGTACTAAAAAATAATTCTGTTTTGACAGAAATATGTACCTGATTGTTTCTGGTGTAACTCCGAACTTTTTGATTCACAGGGTCTGAAAAAGTTTCCTGAGATATCCTGACCTGTTATCTTTCCATCCTGACAGGTCTGACCTCAATTGGATTCTCTGAGAGAGAGTTATGCCAAATGTCGTAACATGACCTGTTTTGGGATAAAACATGAGAGCGAACTTGTACGGAGTGCCACGTGTCACTGTTTGAACTTCAGCCCTTGAAAACTTTACCTGAGATATCTCGGCCTATTATCTTTCCATCCTGACAGGTCTGACCTTAATTGGACTCTCTGAGAGAGATTTATTCCAAGTGTCGCAACGTGACTTGTTTATGGGATAATGCAGGAGAGCGCACTTGTACAGTGTGCCACGTGTCACTGGTTCATCTTTGGCCTTTGAAACATTTTTCTGAGATAGTACAGTCTATTTACTACCTGTCACTTTTTACGAAATTTCATTTGGATCTTCCTAGCCCAAGTTATGACCTTTTTCCCAAGGTCACCTGATTTTGACTCAGATCTGGAAGAGGCAGAAACCCTATATTGTACAGATCATAAATCACAAAGTACAACGAATTAGAGGTTGTCCTTTGGACAAAAGGTACCTGGAGATTTAATCTTCGTCCTGTAACACTTTCAGATCCGAAAACTTCACCAAAACGGATTTATAGCGAAAGTTCTACGATGACTGGTTTTTTCTATATCAAGCCCTAGCATCGTAAGTGCAACAAGTGTCATACATGCCATATCATGCCTTCTTTCAGGCTAGCTCTGATACCATGTTAAATTTTCAGAATTTACATCAATCTGATCTAGGATCTTAACTGAGAGAAAAACATGTACAGCATATCTACGGCATATCAATCATGGAGACAATAATGCAAGCACACAAGAGACACAAAGATTTACTTGGGGAAAACCATAAAGGTGAAAAACCCCAATAACTTCCTCAGAGATAGATAGAGCAATGATACAACCAACCATAAGAGATAGAAACAACCTAGCAGCAGATCCTCCTCCTCCATAAGTGCGCCTCTCCTCCTTGAGAGCATGTGTGAGAAATGAGTGAGTAAATAGAGTGCCTCCCGCACTCTATTTATACTTGAATTGACTTGCCTTTTTTTTACCTAACTCATGTAGGCTCGAACTTAACCACATAACATAATGCTGACTGGGCCGACCCCCAATAGGGTGGTCTAATAACCCTTTGACCCACATGGCCAACCCCCAATAGGGTGGTCTAATAACCCTTTGACCCACATGGCCAACCCCCAATAGGGTGGTCTAATAACCCTTTGACCCACATGGCCAACCCCCAATAGGGTGGTCTAATAACCCTTTGACCCACATGACTTATACAGGGCCAACCCCAAACAAGGTGGTCTAATAACCCATCAAGTATAAGTTACGACACTTACAATATAAATGACGACACTTCCGTATAGAGGAATAGTAACATCTCTATAGGAATACAATATACATATATGTGAAATACATTCCAAAGTTACATATACATCAACAGCTTCTCCTCCTCCACAAGGGTGCCACTCTCTCGAGAGTGTGAGAGAGAATAGAATGATGAAATAGAGTGCGTCCTGCACTCTATTTATACTTGACTTGACTTGCCTAATAACCTTTACTAGGTCGGCCTCAACTTAACCACATAACACAATGCTGAGTGGGCTGACACCCAATAGGGTGGTCTAATAACCCTTTGACCCACATGGTCGACCCCCAATAGGGTGGTCTAATAACCCTTTGACCCACATGACTTATACAGGGCCGACCCCATCAAGGGGGTCTAATAACCCATCAAGTATAATTTACAACACTTACAATATAAATGACGACACTTCCGTATAGAGGAATAATAACATCTCTATAGGAATACAAACACTTATGTATAGAGGAATAATACCATCTCTATAGCAGTACAATATACATATATGAAATACATTCTGAAGTTACATATACATCAACAGTTAAATATGCTTCAAAGGAATAAAAAAGGTCTAAACGTTATCAATACATATTGAAAAGAATTACAATATCAAGAGCCTTTGAAGATAGAGCTTTGTGTGCATGTAGAAGATTCCCTACTAAGACAATTGTTGAGCATGACATTGGAGCTCAAGAAACATGCCATATGTTGCTATTTAGCTGCCTCTTATAGTTTGTATTCGAAATTTGTTTTCCTTCATTGTTGGAAGAAGGGTATTCAAAAAAATATCTATAGATAGCCTTTGCTCATATCAAAACACATTTGTTCATATATATCAGCAATGAACAAATTTTCTAGAACATTTTTCTATGATAGAAACAATAAGATCTTGGGCCTTTGATGCCCAACATAAGAATGATCAATGGAAACCTAGAGATGTGCATGACATTGTTTGAGTATAGACAAGATTTTATTCTACCCCCATTGAGGATTCAAATGACTTTGAAACCTTTTCTTGGACTAAGTTACTTTTGTACAAGCCATTTCGCAACATATCCACAAATATAGGACTTTCAAGTGAAATGGTCATTGAAAATTGGAGGAATTTTCGATATAGACCATGGCATGTTTATCGGGCCCCTTGTTCATCTGATCATCTTGAAGAAGATGAGGATACCCATTACCAAGTAGTCAATAATGAGGAATATTTTGAAGAATGGAAGCTTTTAGCTTGATTAGTTCCTCCAAACAATGTGGACGTTTCTGATCTTCAAAGTCTTGGTAGAAGGGACTTTGATTTATGCTTTAATTGGGAGGAAATAACATATTCAAATGGTTGTATAGAAGCATCTATGGATTTTATAAGGAATGCTCAATCAAGGGGTGTTATTATTGACAATTATCATAACACATTTTCTGCTCCCTCTTCTCTTTTTGAAAAGAAAAAGAATTGCTTTTGACGTAATTTTTCGACATTCGGTTGAATATGAAAATTGTGATCCTCTCCAAATGATTATTCAATGAACTGTTGGAATTGGGAAGTATTATTGCTATATTTATCATGCTCTTTCTACTTCAACATCTACTAGAGAAAGTCCATTGCTTATTCTTGCTCCAGTAAGAATAGATGCTTTTAATATTCATGCAAATACAATACATTCAGCTTTAAAAACTTTTATCAAAGATATGGGAACACTATAAGGGTAATGTTTAACAATAGTTCATGAATAAATGTGGCATATTCGCTATGTTTTGATTAAAGAATTGAGATTTATAGGAGCAAGGTTATTCATGCAGATTGATTCTAGATTGCGAGAATGATTTCCAAAGAACAAATGCACTCCTTTTGGTGGTAGAATCGATCATTCTTGTTGGTGACATTTGTCAATTGCCTCTTGTTAGAGATAACCCTTTGTATGCAACAATACAATAGGGAAATTTTTGTGGAAAAGATTCAACTTTGTTTTCACTTTGGATACATTATTCTAATAGCAAGTTGATAATCCAAAACATGAATATTTTTAGAGATTGTTAACATAAGAAATGGAAAACCCCTTCTTGATGATTGGTATCTTCTTATGTCAAAAGTTGATACGAGATTACCTCCAATAGAAAGGAGTTTATTTGATTCAACAATTCATTTGTTCACAACAAATAATTTGGTCACCCTACATAATAGGCTCACGATGAAATATTTAAATTATCTTATTGCACTATGTAGTGATGAGAAAACAAGGCACACAGACAGTGTTTCTACTAACAATGATCAATTAGAAAACAAAGTCCTCTTATGCCTTGGTTAGCATGTCATGTTGACATGTAACTTGTGGGTTGAAGTTGGATTAGTTAATGGTGTGCTTGGTTACATTCAAAATATTTTCTATATTCCTCGAAGAAAACCTCATGTCCTTCCAATGTACAATACTGTTTTTTTTGTAAGTACATCGGTGCTCCATTTGACACAAGTAATCCAAAATTTGTACCAATAAAACCTATTATTACAGGAATCATAAACAAATTCCCATGAAGATGGCATGGGCCCTTACTATACAAAAATCACATGATTTGACTTTTGGACAAGCCACAATTGATATTGGGAACGCGAGAGGCAAGGTTTGACTTTCAAAGCCAAATCAAGAGATCAATAGATGTCTTGTGCATATCACCACCTTTCTCTTTTGAGTGTTATGACAAGATGAAAAATAGTGCATCTACTACAATTAGGATGAAAGAAGAGCAATAATTGAACTCATTATCATTATAACATCCTATATATAAATTTCCATTAAGCATAGAATACATGTGTTATATTCATGTTATTGTCATTTGAACTTAGTATTCCTATTTTTATCATTTCTTAACTTTTGTAATACTTGTTTTCGTTCATTGTACCCATATTATTAGTTAAATAAAATGAACATCTTATCTCACATGAGTTTTAAATTATTTTATTTCAATTGTAGCTTTGTTCACTACTAACCATTGATATTTTAACTATTTTTCATATTATGTCTTCTTCTTAAAAGATACAATAAAAAAATTGTAATATTTTCTATTGAATTTTATTATGTTGTTTAAATATAATTTGTTTAACATTTGTTCCAATTACAAATGATTGAAATCATCCTGTCAAATTACATTTACGTATGTGTACTGTTATGTCCAAGAAAGTCATAGAAATTGTAAATATATGGATGTTTTCTTGTAGGTTATTAAACCAAAATTACTTGTATTAATGATTTCCAGTACTTATTTGTAGAAATTATCAACTTTATTATATATATTAAAAGAAAAAAAATGATTAGCTCTATAGTTTGGACATTATAGATGCTTTAAAATTTGTCTTTGCTCTTGATGATATAATGCAATAAGAAGAATTCATTTCTACTTTAAAAGTAAGATCAATATGAAAAATGGATTTCAACGTCACTTATTTGATGTCATCCTTTTATTTGATGATAATATTCTTCTAGATTGTTATCAAAGATCAAGGAAATAGTTCACGATTTTTTGCATGTTTGTGAAAGAGAGGTTGGTTGAAAGAGAGAATGGCTACAATGACAAAGGGGTTGTAATGTCACTGTTGATCTAAATTGATGTTCCATGTGCCATAAATCTAGTTGCAAATTTGAATATCGAGAGAGCTTAAGAAGATATATAGGTATGTCTAAATTACTTCTAAATTTTTTCTTTAATAATATATTTAACCATATTATGTCCATTATAATAACTATATTTACTTAAATGAGTTTTTAATATTATAGTTTTTTTCATGTAGAGTCTTAAAAAATATGTTTGCTTCTAAATTTCGTCGAACATATGATGAGATAAACAAACGGGAGCAACTGATTGTTTATATTCATCACAATGTCTCTAGCTTGAGTGCATTTGAATGCCACATTCTCAACTATGCACTTCCTTTTTTTTTTAGGATGGGGGCTTCACTCTTCCAAATTAGACATATTTACCAATACTATGGGGTCGATGTAAATTATTCTTGCATAAGTCATGAATGTAGATATACAAAATTCTTTGGTGTAGATCAATTTGATACAATTGAACATATATTGTATAATTTAAATAAGAAATTGTGTGATTTATATATTCATATTGTATATTTTTGTTCTAAGTTTAATATATTCCTATTTTACATTAAAGAGACTAATGTATACATATTACATTTCTGCATTCAACTAAGAATTAATTTCAACTAAGGATGTTAGATTTCATTAATGATGTTATATTTGAAATAAGGATGTTTAATTTAAAATTGCTAATAATGATGTTAATACATTTCAAAGTCAGATTCTTAATTTCAAAATGTAAACTTCTCTTCTTAATCATGTTTTATAAACTGAAATAGAGATTTATTAAATAGAGATTTTCACATTATTGAGTTAGTTGATGTGGCATTGTCTCGATACTGATTTTTCATTGTTGAAATGTGGTGATGTTAAATTTCTTGTATTGTCCCAAAGATACCATCAAGCTCAAACATAACCTGCAACATTATTATTTGAATGTCATGGAATAATGTGACATTACACTCAGCTCATTCAATTTATAACTTTTGTGTAACTTCATCATGTGACATAATATTAATGTGATCCATTTACATTACTAAAGTGATAAAAAACAATATAATATGACATAATATTAAAGTTATAAAAAAGAAACATAACACATATATGATACTACTATTGGAACATACAAGTACTTTAAATAATTTAAGTACTTTTCTTTTACTTACTTTTTCTTTATAAGTACCTTAATAATTCATGTATTTTCTTATTCGTCATAATATAAAAAATTTACTTTGCACTCCACAAGCTTTTAGTAAAATTGAATTAAAAAGTTCTATCATCTCCTTCACATAAGGTCACATAAAATTGCAAACTACCCAACATTGACAATCTCACGATTTTCAAGTCTACCTTTCAATGTCACGATGTGACATCAGTACTAATGCAATTTTTAACCTTACATGAACCTTCTTGAACATAATAATATACCAAAAACCATTTTTGAAACCAATAAAAAATATAGTCTCACCTTGTGAAAGGTGACATAAAATTACGAACATCTCTTCATCGAAAGGGACATAAAATTACGAACATCTCTTCATCGAAAGGGACATAAAATTACGGTCAACCCAACTTTTTGAATGTGCCATTTTTTTCAATTCCACCTCCAAATAATGAAATGTTGAATAACAATGAAAGTACTTATTAACCTTATATAACTCTCCATGAATATCTTAATACATCATGACCATATTATTATTATTATTAATGTAAAAATACTATGTTACACATAACTCATATTACTCTTCAAACATACAAGTACTTTCAATACTTAAAAAGTAAATTTCATGTATTTTTTTTCTTTTTAACATTTACCTATAACAATTAAAGTGTATTTGGTCTTCTTTAAAAAATAAAGACATTTACCAACAACATAACAAATAACTAATAGTACTATTCATACACTATAAAATTATAGTATAAATTAGAGATTATACATTAATAATATACATTATACATTGGTAAATAACCAACAACATAAAGGATGCCACATAACACAACATAACACATTTCTTGTATTCTTTTTTCTTAACAACTATCTATAACAATTCAAGTATATTTCTTCTTTTTAAGAAAATAAATACATTTACCAACAATATAGCTATTAAGTATACATTCTAAATTCAAGTGTATTTATTCTTCTTTTAAAAAATAAAAGCATTTATCAACAACACAAGAGATACTTCAAAACACAAAATAACACATTTTTTGTACTTCTTTTTTCTTAACAACTACTAATAACAATTCAAGTATATTTTCTTTTTTTCAAGAAATAAAACATTTACCAACAACATAACACATATTTCCAATAAAACATTTCCCAACAACATAACACATATTTCGTTTTTCAATAAATAATACATTTAGCAACAACATAACGCATATTTCCTTTTTTAAGAAAATAAAACCAAACAAAACCAACAGTACTCGATCATACGAAACCAAAGGTACTCATATTTCCTTTTTTCAGGAAATAAACCCAAATGAAACCAAAAGTACTCGATCAGCTAGTCGAACGTGAAGACACAATCTTCGACTCCATTTATTCTTTCACACGGGTGTGCATGCAAAAACAATGTAATTAAGCAAAAGAGAGAAGGCAAATGTAGACACTGCTCTCGAGAGAAGAAATTTTATAAAGGAAAACAAATACTACTTACTATAAGTTGGTCTACTTGTCGTGGGACTGGGGCTTGTTCATGATCTTGTCAGTTCCAGTTTCCTTGGTATTCTCTGCGCAGGGCTAGTGCTTGATATCGGGGCTATAAGACATGTCAGCTCCGAAGGCCTGATTGCCACCATTGGTATTTTTCACTTGGGGAGTGTTGGAGTGTGGGTGGAGTAGATCCGTCACCTATTGGTGACCTAGATCCACCACCTCCTGGTGGGATAGCGCCACCACCTTCCAGTGGTTGAGGAGCATCTAGTAGTGGCACTAGATATGCACATCATGAGCACAGCCGAGAGCCCCACCCATGCACAGTATGTGGCCATCCTTGCTTTGGTACTATCCAAACAGATGAGTAAATGGTTAACAATTTAGTGTCATTTGTAAATTATTTTTCCTTACTATACACATATATAGATTGTTAATATTTTTAAAACTTGTAGTTGCTACAAGAAGGGCACGAGGTTGAAGACCTTTCCACTGATGATGTAGAGCATAGTCCAAAGGCTCATTCACCAGCACCATCCAATGTAGAAGGTGTTTTCATACTTTCAGTGACAACAACTCACACTAAGGTAACTATTTCAACATGACATTATTTTAATACATGAGTAAATGGTTAACAATTTAGTGTCATTTGTAAATTATTTTTCCTTACTATACATATATATAGATTGCTAATATTTTTAATGATTATAAAACTTGTAGTTGTTATAAGAAGGGCATAAGGGGCAAGAGTCTCATGCAGCCGAATCTTCTGAGTTACAAGATGTTGTCATACCTTCAGCGACAACATCTCACGCTGAGGTAACTCTTTCAACATGACATTATTTTAATACATGAGTAAATGGTTAACACTTTAGTGACATTTGTAAATTATTTTTCCTTACTATACACATATATAGATTGCTAATATTTTTAATGATTTTAAAACTTGTAGTTGCTACAAGAATGGCATGAGGGGCAAGAGGCTCATGCAGCACAACCTTCTGATTTAAAAGATGTTGTCATACCTTCAGTGACAACATCTCACGCTGAGGTAACTATTTCAACATAACATTATTTTAATACATGTTAGTTTGTAATCACATGTTACTTAATTAATGCTACACGATCTAATATTTACAATTTTCGAAATTGTAGGTTGTACATTCCCATTAGAGGGAAATGATTTCATCTACTAAGCTCCCCCTGGTGGGAATACAACTGATAGCATGCCCATAGTTAGACAACGGGTGGAACAACGTTTCTTAGAATTGCTTGAAGTATACAGTACATCGGTATGTATTTCCTCATTGTCATTTTGTTAATACATGTTATTTCATTGATCAATGCATTTATAACTATGTCAGTATTGGTGAGTGTAGCCACCAGCCTCTATAGTTATTAGACAATCAGCAGTTGGATCTCCTCATACTCCAAATGTGCAAAATGGACAAGTGTGTAAGAGAGGCTCCACTCCTAGAAAGGGTGTGGATGTCCTCTCTAGAAGACACACGAGAGATCCATCTACCCCTCACATAACAAGGGTCAATGATGCTGTAGTTAGTGCCGCATCTATAATAACCACAAGTCATACAGAGGTAACTATTTAAACAATCACAATGCATAGTATTTAACCATGTTACTATATTATTTATTCATGCATGTCTAACTATTTCCCCATTTGGTGGTTGTAGCCATTAGCGGAAGAAGTGCCAGACCCCTCTACTCAATCCATGGTTCTGACCGTGTCTCCTCTTGTGGTGAGATGTTCATTAATGACCAAGTTTTTTATTCAATTTACCCAAACATGTTGATCAATGTTGAATTCTTGAATTAATTGATATATGATCTTTTATTTGCAGAGCACAACTATAGAGAGCCCTTCCATGAGCACACCGCTCACATCTATACCCCATGAGGATTTGGTGAGTGTTTGTAATAAATAATTTGCCCACAAGTTAATTTTTAAAGTTTGTTAATGGTAGGGTATTAGTGCAGTCATTTGATAAAAATAATGATCTTTTTTTTACAGACTCTTGAGATGAAGAGCAATCCCAGGGAGATGGTCGAAAGAGGAAAGTGGGGGAAAAAAAGTGAAAGATTGATTTTTGATGTTGCATAGTCTTGTGTATATGTATTTTGACATACATGTACACATTGTTGTACTTAGGGATACATGTACATTAATAGGCCATTTGAGGGCTGAATACTTTGCCATATTTTGTATTACAAACATTCAACTATCAATGCATGATACAATATATTCCATATTTTCTCTTGAGTTTCCACATGTCCTTATGATGATTTATCTCTTCCACAAATTGACAAATTATGCTATTGAAATTTATATAATTATATTTTAAGCAATATTTGTTGAGGTGTATTTACTGTTCTTAAGGAATCACCAAAATATTTAATTATCAAACAGGGTTGGTAATATTAGAGTTGTGGCACAATATATGCTGAGGTAGAATGGGACCTAAGTTTTGGCTCGGCAAACCTTAGAAAATGTTTAATAAAGAAAAGATCAAAAGATCTTTCAAAATGAAAAACCGAGTCAAACTTCAGAAAGACAACGAAGGAACTAATTAAACCTAGCTAAACCAACAGATCATAATAGTAACAAGCTATACTACTCTACTTTATGATTAAACAATGGAAAAAGAACAAATGCCGATCAAAAAGAAAATTACTTCTTATGAAAAGGAAACTACTTTGACTTAAAATAAAAACTACAAACTACTTAATGAATTCAACAACTATTTATGTATTCAATTAACACTTCAAGGCTACACTAAAGTATCTAATTCCATTCTCCTTGAGGATTCTGATGAAGTGTATTGTTAGTCCCAGAGACGTTCTAAAGATGTCTTTTAGAATAGTGCCTGGGCATCAATAATCACTTCTGAAATTTTTTACCGAATCACAAAATAATCTGACAGAAACAATGTAGAATTTTGATATTGAAATGTTAATGGGTAGTATTTCAATGTGCAAAGGAATTAGACTTTAGTAGCAGATGAAAAATGAAATGGTGCAATATAAAGGTATTGTGTAAGTAAATTCTTATATTACATTTGCAGAAGGACGTGTTGAGCCTAAGGGAGGAATTCAACAGTCTGAACAAAATGAATAGCAGAACACCACCAAATATATATGAGGGTATCACTTCAAGGTATATTAGATATATGACTCTCTGGTGTAGTATGAAAAGAGACCGCTGGGAAACCCAAGTCCAAGTTCTGTAAACTCCTTTATTACAACATATCTTATTCGCTGCCCTTTTTGCATTACTACGGCATTGATAGCGCCACTCGGTTTGTATACACCTTTGATAGAGAAATCTTGAAAATCCGGAGTAGAGATCCAACCGGTTGCCTTATTGCCATGGACCTCTCCATCCAGTTGAATACTGCTACCATAACTGAATTCGATTAAATGGAATTTGGATGGTACTATTCATATTATATTCCTTGTTATACTTAAAGTCCAATGTTTGAACGGATTAGATTGGATAGGATGAATGGTTCCTTAAGATATTAAAATGTTGTTCTAAAAGTATGTTGAAGGATGTAATTCTTAGTAAAGATATTGAGGTATATCTTTAAAAGTATATTAGAAAAGATATTGAGGTATATCTTTAAAAGTATATTAGATTATGGAAGGTTAATCTTAGTCAATATATTGAAATATGAGATTTTATCCTTAATTAAAATGATGAGAAGCAAATATATTTTAAAATAGGATGAAGTATGAGAAAATTTTCCTTAGTATAAAAAAATAAAAATAAAAATGAAAGGATATATATTTTCTTAAAAGATGTTTTAAAGTATGGAGAGAGGTGCTTAGTTTAATTATATATTCTTAAATATATGTTTGAAGTATGGTAAGATGTCCTTTAGTTTAAATATAAAAGGTATATATCTATATTCTTAATGTAAGATTTAAATATAGAGAGGTTCCTTTTGGATTAAACATTGGGTAGAATGTATGCTGTAATGTATGTTTAAAAGTACGGGAAGATGTTCCTTAGTTAAAATAGTAAATTTATATATGTTGTCTCTTAGTAGAAAATCTAAATTTATATATACTTTATATGACGGATGGAGAAAGGAAGGTTAAGCCTTAGTAGTGAAGGAAACCTCAATGTTTAGTATTGAAATTTATGTATAGGGTCACTAAAGGTTGTCAGGTTAATACTTAACCATGAAAGGGGTCCTCTGGAAGAGAGACTTAAGCAAACGAAAAACAATTGCCGTACTGTACACACATGGTATTCCTTGATTTGATGATTAATAAAATAACACAACTCTTTCGTGGTCGTAGCCCAAGATGTTGGTGAAGCACGTCAAACTGTTCTCCTTAGTATGCATTATTTTGTGTGTATATATTTCTTGATTTTGTGTTTCAATTGTTACTTCAATTTTTGTTTGCTTAAATATGTGTACTTTATGCATTTTGCAAAATTATCATAGGTGTTAGTTATCGTTGTCTCTTGTTTACGTATGTAGTTAAGTTGAAGCTAATCTTTTATAAGTCTACATTGTAGACCACTTGTTCTATATAAGCCATGTAGTTAAGTTGAAGCTAATCTTTTATAAGTCTACATTGTAGACCGCTTGTTCTATATAAGCAAGATACCTATATGGTAAATTATTTCTCTAATGGATGTGTCCCAGGTATGATGGATACGTACATTTAAGCTAGAAATCTTCAAGTTGGATAAAGGTGAATATATTAGATAAAGTATTTCGATGGCTAAAGAAAGTATGGGTATAATGCATTTTTCATATTGTTATAAATGTTTAAACTAATAGAGAGAGCTTGTTAGATAAGACACTTCATAAAACATTATTAAGCCATGCTTTTAGAATAAATTATATTATAATGGCTTGTGTATTGAAAGTTAGAGTGACTTCTAAGGATATAGAAGACCTTTGTATCGACAAGTAAAGTTATTAATGATTGCAGGTAAATAATTAATGTTAAAATGTTATGAAACGTTACAATGATGCTTTTATTTTATCTTTCGCATAGCGTTTAGTGATGATTAGATGATTAGAAAGATTTTAAATTTTTTATGAAATTTAGGATATGTGACATGGGGTATTTATAGAACTAGCTGGGCCTTCCTTGGTAAATGAGCTTGTACCATTCGTAATAATTTCCTAACACCTTTCAAGCTTTGCACGCACAAAGTGAGATGTAACTTAGTACAATGCTGGCAACGTTAATCATCATTGGAGAGCGCCACTTCAGCATGAAAAGGGAAAGTGACAAAAACATAAAACCGCTTATGGTATTCAGGCTCTTCGAAAAGCGGTCTTAGAAACCCCCTTTAGAACCCCTGAATGACTCTGGAGGCGCCACGTAGAAACAGTGGTTTTTACCTCAGGGAGGGGCTGCTTGCTATATACTTCGTGCATCTTTTCTACCTTGACACTATTTTAACTGTCAATCTCCTGCCAGGCTATCTCGAGATGAGCGTCTAAAAACACGCAACTCTGGGGATGGGTCCCGCTCCATACCTACTCGTCAGTAGGATCACATGTGCTTCAAAATACTCCCGTGGCTTTACCGGCTGGTTTCAGGGCCTTCGAAAAGTAGTTTGGGAAAACCATCTTGACGATCCTGAATAGCTGAGAAGATGACATGTGTAAATAATGGTTTCTAGTCAGGGACAGTTCGTTCCTTGGAAAACATAGGCCATTCATGGATCCTGGAAACTTCCTTTTAACACTGGCTTATGCGAGCTTATATAACGATCCTTCACTGCATTTTTACCAAGAAAACTTGTTCCAGCGACCTCTACCTGTGTAATTTCGATGCCTCCAATCATCTTTCAGACATAGCTTCCGATTTAGCTGACGCCTTTTCTTTTGATAGTGAATATCACTAACATTGGCTTCAGCGGGGACAACCTCTTCCCTCGTGGAGAGGTTGACGACATTAGACTTGTGCCTTTTAACTCATTGGGCTGTGGAGTCATGTCTACTTGCTGAGAACCTAGCTTTTAAAAGGAATATTCTGAAGATGATAATAGAACAAATTATGATAAAAATAAAAAAAAAAGAGAATGCTTCACAATATGATACAATGAACCTTTCCAAAGGAAGAATATGAGAAATTAATAATGAAAAAACCATTTCAGGAATCTCCCATTTACAAGGCTCCCAAAACTTTCACCATCCAGTTGAGCCAGCTTGTAAGTGTTGTTGTCATGGACTGTGATGACTTTAAATGGGCCAAGCCATAAGTTGTCAAATTTTTTGTGTTTAGACCTTGGCTCTCTTCTAGCATCCCATTTCAGAACAAGATCCCCATGTTGAAAATCTCGAGTGATAGTTGTACTGTCAAATGTTGCTTTCATCTTATCTTGATATATTTTGGTGGAGTCGTCCAACTGCTCTCTAACCTGTTGGATATCTATCAACTGATGTATCCTTCTTTCCATATCATCCGGCTCTTCATTTTTAGACTGTAGCAGCTTCATTATGGGGAGACCAAGTTGAATCGAGGGGACATCTTCCTTCCCATAAACCAACTGAAACGGTGATGTGCCTATGGTGCATTTGACACTAATTCTATCGGCCCACAATGCAAACCTTAGTTGGGAGTCCCAGGCCTTTTTATTTTTACTGAGCATCTTCTTAATAATATTTACCAAGCTTTTATTAGAAGATTTAGCCAATTCATTTCCCTGTGGGTAATATGCAGTTGAATGAATCAACTCAATATTGTAATTCTAGCAAAAGTTCATCATCTTGTATGATTTGAAAGCTGGGGCCTTGTCCATAAGTATTTTTCTGGGGCATCCAAACCTGGCCAAAATCTTTTCTTCCAAGAAGCTGATAATTACTGATTCATTTGCATTCCTAGTGGTAATAGCTTCCACCCACTTTGTAAAGTAGTCAGCATCTGTAAGGATCCATCTATGCTGACCACTAGAATGGGGGTTTATCTCTCCGATAAAATCAAGACCCCACTACTCGAAAGGTGCTTCCACTCTTATGGGTTTTAGAGGTAGTGGTTGTAGTTTTAGCTTCCTGGAAAACATCTGGCACTCTTTGCATGACCTGATGACCTTGCTGGTGTCAGTAAACAGGGTAGTCCAAAAATAACCTGCCCTCAAAATTTTATGCGCGGTCACTCTCCATGAGTGGTGGCCTCCGCACATACCCTTATGGAACTTGATAATTATGCGTTTTTTTTCTTCCTCTCAAATACAATTAAGTAGGATGCCCAATGGATCTTTCCAGAAAAGGTAACCATCCAGAATACAGTATTTAACCGCCCTAAGTTTAAGAGACCTTATTTTAGATTTTTCCATTTCTGGGGGATGAGCAAGATGCTCCAAATAATAGTCTATATCTTTATAGACTATCAGGATGACACAAGATATCCTTAATGGTGCTCCCTAGGACATGAGATATGATCCTGGAATGAAAAACATAACTCCTAAAATATTTTAGTGCCTTAACAAGTGCATAGGCATGTTTCTCCATCGTGTTATATTTTAACTCCACATCTCTCATGGATCAGCTGAAGAAAGCAATGGATTGTTCATGCCCTTCCTGATTTTTTTGCACAAGGACTGCCGCTATGGTAACTTGAGAGGAAAAAAAGAATATTAGGAAATCCTTGGTGTACTATGGGCTTATCAGAACAAGCGCTTCTCCCAATGAATCTTTTATTTGTTTGAAATAATTTCTAGTAGATGTGGTCTATTTTATCTCACCATCCTTTCTTAGCATATTAGTAATTTCTTTCATCGTTTCAGCAAAGTTAGGAATAAATCTCCGTAAAAAAATTATTTTACCAATGAAAGATTGTACCTCTTTTTGTTTTGTGGGAGATCGATTAGTTTGATAGTAGCAACTCTTTCCGGCTCTATTCTCACACCATATTTAGAAACAATATGACTGAGCAACTTTCCTTCTATCATGGCAAAAAAGGACTTCTTCGGGTTAAGAGACAAACCATGCTTTCTGCACTTCTCAAAGTTCATTTCAGGTGCTGAAGATGATCTTGATCAGATTTAGAGAACACTGTCATGTCGTCAAGGTATATGACAATGAATTTGTCTCTTTGGCCTATAAATTCTATGTCCGTGGCCCTTTGAAATGTTTCCCCAACATTCATAAGTCCAAAAGGCATTTTATCATACATGAACATTCCCCATGGTGTAGTAAAAGTCATCTTTTCCCGATCATCAATATGCATTGCTACATAATTGTAGCCTAAGAACCCATCCATCATAGAGACTCGAGTTGAGCTTACCACTCTTTGCAGGATGTGATCCATATTGGGTAAGGGGTAATTGTCCTTCAACGAGCATTTATTCAGATTCCTAAAATCGACACATAACTGGATTTCACCGTTCTTCTTTATGACTGGTACCAGATTTTCCACCCATTCCAAATACCTTAGAGGGATGATAATTTTTGCATCTAGAAGCTTCCTCACCTCTTTCTCAATGACTGGTAACAAAATAGGGTTCACCTATCTCAACTTTTGTTTTACTGGTTTAGAATCAGGCTTTAAGGGGATCCTATGCTGAATTATAGAGGTATCATATGTCTTGAGGTCTTCATATTTCCAGGCAAAAACGTTAGCATACTCTTTAAACAATTCTTCATACTTTGCCTCTGGTCCTTAATAAGGGATTCAGATAGCTTGATGAACTTGGTTTTTTCCTTAGTGCCGAGATTTACTTCATACACAACCCTAGTGGTTAGACATATTGTTGGTTTAACTGGGATGTCATTTTTGTCGAATAACTGCTCTAAAGGAATGAGGCCTTTCGGTATAAAATTGTTTTTTAGATGAAGAACTTTATGACCTATGATTTGTTGCATGAATTCAAATCTTCCAGGATCTGTTACCCGTGCATTACTTCCTTCAGCTTTTTTAGAGTCATCATCAACCTCGGTGTTTGAAAATTCTTCGACCAACTGCAAAAAAGCACTTGATATGTTGGTCATCTTCAAAAACTTGCCAACTTTTGACATTGTCAGGGATGGAGGGGCGGTATCTCATTTCTACTTCATATTTTATCTTTGGATTCTTGGGAGGATTGAAGGAGTTCACCATCATGGCCAAAGCGTCAACTTGCTGATTTTCTTCTCAGGGCACAAAAGTAATATTAAAGGCGTCAAAAAAGTTTTCAATAACATCCCACACCAGATGGAGATATGCTTTGAGTCTGGGATGTTTAGTGTGATAAATGTTTTTTATCTGATTCACCACAAGCTCTGAGTCTCTGAACACAGCCAGATTAGTAACTCTCAAGTCTCTTGCCACTCAAAGGCCTAGGATGAGTGCTTCATATTCCGCGACATTGTTAGTGGTGTCAAAATCAAGTTTGTATGACAAATTGAATCCGTCCCCTAAAGGTGACTTCAATATTGCATTTACTCTAGATTCATTTTTCGCAGACGCTCCATCAAAGAAAAGTTTCCATACTAGATTCCGGCTGTTTTCAGCGGCTGGTTCCACTGTCTGAATCTGTGTGACCTCGTCTTCAACTGAACCTTCTACTGATAATCTGTAGTAGACCATATTTTCATCAGTGACATATATAGGATAATTCATAGGACTATCTAGGTCACTTATGACATATGAGAACATGGCTTCTCTATACAACCGCCTGGTTTCCCCATCAAAAACAGGTATCGTAGCATATTTCATATCCATCTGCATGGTTCCTCCGAACTTTTTATCCCAACTTCTTAACAGTAGAATGCCATATTTATTAGGGACGTCAGCTACTACCATGTCAATCATTACGCTCTTTGCTAGTATTTGGGCCAGAGTAACCACCATATCTTTTATCATCCCTATGCATTTTACCTTTCTAGAATCAAAACTGTAAAGATCATGATATGGCCGGGTGATTTCTAGCCCCAATTGTTCCATGGTAACTTTGGGCATTAGATTGTGGGATGCTCCCGAATCTAGCATGCAATTGTGGGGAAGCTTATCATGCACATTCAGAGTGAGGTAAAATGGAGTAGTGCGTTCTTCTTTATTATCAATACGTGGGCCACACTGAAAAAAAGGAGCCTTATCATTAAGGTTTATGGAATCTTGCTGGTCTGTGCCTTCGGCTCTATGCTGCATCCTGTCTATCTGGCCCTGGTAGATTGGATTTCTTATCAACTCAGTTAAAGGGACCACTATTTTTAGTTTATTCAGCTCTTGCTCGAGACTGAAAGGGGTAGGCCCTTCTCTAGGGATTAATTCTATTCTCTTGTGGGGGCTTATGCCTCGCCAATTCGGAACATCTAGGGTCATGACTTTGAATTATTTATCTTTAGAGAGAACTCTTACTTTGGGTAGGGGAGCTTCTTCATGAGGCTTCATCTGGTCTAGATTCCGTGGGGATTTTCTAGTCATAGGTCCACTTTTCATAGGCATAGCTTCTAACCTTGGTCTTAAATTATACCTCTTTGGCGTTCTTTCAGGTTGAGTACTACAAGAAGCTAGATGATCCTCAGAAAATCAATACTCTCTTAGGTATACAAAAGCTCTGAGCTATCTTCTTCGTATAACTGTGAAATCTCATAGTCTTCTCTAGTGAGATGCATGAGGTATGAATCTTCTTCCACCCAATTTAGCTGTTCCTCAAAATCTTGATAATCTTCCTCCACAACAATACCGATCAGATTATTTTCTTTTTCATGAACATGAAGTCTGCATGGCTGTTCATCATTTCTTTTCTCTCTATACACCATCTGCAGATTGAAAGGTCTTCTAAACTAATTTTGAGGACAAGGGGGAGATTGTCGATTGGGACTGCTACCTTCAAGCTTCATTCTAGTGAACTTGTTTGAAAGGTTTTTTATGATATGATTCATCTCGTAAATCTTATCATTTTGAGATTCTTTGATTTCTGAAGATACCCCTTCTTCCCTAGCCTTTCCTTTATCTTTGGGTTCAACCTCATTTGTCATCTTAATCTTTCCTCCCACTCTCCAATTTCCTTCGACGTTGATGGCATCATCTTGCATGTCGCTAAGCAAGACTGGTCTTCTTTCTCTCAACGTTATGGTGAAATCTGATGGGAAGGCAGCTACATAAGTGACCTGAGCTGCAGCTTCAGTAGGACGAATGTCCTCGGGGATTTTGAAATACTGTTTATTAAATCTTGCTGTGAAATAAACCACATTTTTAGAGCCACTTTTCTTTAGGGCAGAAAACTCTATCAGATAATATAAACTATCACGTTTAACTCCCCACTTCTTGACGAATGTGGATTCCAAGATTTCCATAGTGCTAATAGAGGCATTAGGTAAAGATCTGAACCACTTCCTGGCGTCAGCTTCTAGCGACTGGGTGAAAATTCTCATGAATACATCATCATGCTCAATCAGGATATTGTCTGTGAAGTCTTGAAATTGATCCACATGTTCTTCGATAGATGTCTCTCTGCAGCTTCAAATAATGAGTAGGCATGTCATTCAGGGGTGTGGGAAATTGCATAGGTGCATGATGGCTTGCTACCCATCTTGGGGTTGGTGGAGGTGGTCCTCTTCCTCCTCCTCCTGACATGGGTTGACCAGGATTCAAGGTTTCTTCCTATGTGACAATGAGGGTTCTAGGAAAAGTAATATGGTTTGCAAGTTCCTCGTCCATAGAAGCGATCTTTCGAAAGCTCAAAAAATCAAAGCAAGAATCAGGATTTTGCTGAAAAGGGTAGTTATCAGGGGTTCGGACAATAAAATCGGACTGGGGAAACTGCAAGCCGAACAAAGGGGAGGAGAATCTACGATGGTAGCTTGGCGAAGTAGACTGGAATCTACCGCATCTGTGTCTCTAGAAAACTGAATCTTCTAGGGCCACAAATTCTTTATGGCTAGGGTTCTGGCGAGTGTGTCTTCGTCTAGATGCCAGGTTTGCTATTGTGGAGTTACCAGGTGTATTACAGCCTAGACCTCAATTTTATCCACCATAAAATTGAGAGCGTATAATTCTGTCGTTATACCCAGGGAAGATTTATCTTCTTGATTGCATTCCCCGGCAACGGCACCAAAAAAGATGTTATTTCCACAGACGTCCTAAAGCTATTTTTTAGAACAGTGCCTGGGCATCAATAATCACTTCTGAAAAACTTTACTTAATCACAAATTAATCTGACAGAAACAATGTAGAATTCTGATATTGAAATGTTAACAGACAGTATTTCAATGTGCAAAGGAATCAGACTTTAGTAGCAGATGAAAAATGAAATGGTGCAATATAAAGGTACTGTGTAAGTAAATACTTATATTACATTTGCAGAAAGACGTGTTGAGCCTAAGGGAGGAATTCAACAGTTTGAACAAAATGAATAGAAAAACACCAGTGAATAATATGAGGGTATCACTTCAAGGTATATTAACCTGAACACTTCAATGACCAATTACCAAAGAAGAAATACTTTTAAGCATAGGCACTTATATAAACCCAGACAAGCTCTGCATATCATACATAAATGGAAGAGATGGAAAACAGAAGAAGATACTAACTCAGCACATCAAAAATTTGAATCCATTAGCTCCAATATAGAGTAATAATATTTTCTTGTACATTGACCAACTATCAAACATAGAAGTAATACTTCTTACATCAAAGAGATGACCTTTTGGCTATCGCCTACTTGGCTATTTATAACCTTCCTACTCTAAAAACAAAATCTGTTACGATCTGTTCAGCTCAACAACTTAGAGAATGATAGTTTATACTCCTTAATAGAGTTTGTTACAAATAATAGAAATGAGTAAAATACTTGGTCATGTGCCTGACCATGACCGGGACCATTTTGATAATCAAAATAGTACGTCCGAATGGACAAAGAAAACGTTCCACCCTTATATATAGGATAGCCACGATGTAAATGTTTCAGAACTGCAAAGAACTTATTTCACACTTATCTGACCGCCTTTGGCCTAACAGGGACATGGTTGCAACGATACAACTGATGAGCGATGCTTCGCAGACCACTATTGCTTCCCTCCTTCATCCCCTGCAAGCCCTTTGTTCTCAGAACCTGAATGCAATGGGATGAAGACCTACTACTGACGTCGGGCTATGGAACAGGACCTGATGTAGATAATGCCTTGTTAGAATCGCTCAGGTACTACTGCTCTGCCATTTGATCATCCTTCGTTAGGACTGGTGTATCTCAACACCCCGTCCTTATGCAACTGAGAGGCAATAGTCCTTTCAATTGCTACATAGGCTAAATTCTCCTTAGACATCTCGAATGAGACCTCGGGTTTATCTTGCCTTCTGACACACAGATGCGAATCAGCAGGCTGCTCATGAGCGCTAGTCATCTAGCCTCCCAGTGTTCCTAGAGCGGCACCTCTCGAAATGTAGTTAACCATGGGGAAAAACTCAGCTAATTTGCTTGAATCGAAAAACAAGTACCCAGCTTTCAGTGACAGACAAATGATGTGAAGGAACTCTAATAAAACAACAATGTCTAGTGGGCTATTTATAGAACTAGCTAGGCCTTCCTTGGTAAATGAGCCTGTACCATTTGTAATCATTGCCTGACACCTTCCGAGCTTTTCAGGCTCTTATGGTATTCAACGTAAAAAGTGAAAAAAACAATAACATAAAACTGCTTATGGTATTAAGGCTCCTCAAAAAGTGGTCTTAGAAACCCCCTTTAGAACCCCTGAATGACTCTGGAGGCGCCACATGGAAACAATGTTTTTTACCTCAGGGAGAGACTGCTTTCTATATACTTCGCGCATCTTTTCTACTCAGACGATTTTCTAACCATCAATCTCCTACCAGGCTATCTCGAGATGAGCGTCTAAAAACACGCAACTCTGGGGATGGGTCCCGCACCATACCTACTCGTCAGCAGGATCACATGTGCTTCAAAATACTCGCGTGACTTTACTGGTTGTTTTCAAGGCCTTCGAAAAGCAGTTTGGGAAAACCATCTTGACGATCCTGAGTAGCTAATAAGATGACACATGTACATAATGGTTTCTAGTCAGGGACAGTTCGTTCCTTGGAAAAAAGAGGCCATTCATGGATTCTGATAACATCCTTTTAACACCGGCTTATGTGAGTTGATATAACGAGCCTTCACTGCGTTTTTAGCAAGAAAACTTGTTCCAGCGACCTCTACCTATGTAATTTCGATGCCTCCAGTCATCTTTCAGACATAGCTTCCGATTTAGTTGATGCCTTTTCTTTTGACAACAAATATCACTAACATGTATGAAATGTGATAGGAATGGGAGTGAATGTATCAAAGTGACTTTCAAACGTGATAAGGAAACATAATGGAAACAAATCTAGTTTAACTTTGACAAACCAATGTAAATTACAGATTTTCTGACTACATTTAACTTTAAACATTATGATGTATCTTCTATCCATAAGCAAATGACATGAAACTGGTATAACTTAGAAGCAAGTAGAAAACTTAATAAAGATATTGACTTTAAGATGGATTTGATTGAGAAGCAAGTAGAAAAATTGATAAAGATATTTTATGTAGAAGCAAGTAGGAAACTTGATAAAGATAACTCAGTTTTGCACCAAATCCTATTTCATAAGCATCTTCGTTAACTGTATGAATCAGAGAAGCAGATTCTATATTTGAACAAAGAAACTACTATTGAAGCTAAGATATTGTGGAAAATTAAATTACTAAGCCTAATCCAAAATCAATCTTTAAGAAACATGACATAACGAAACTAAGAATGGAACCGATGAATTCTTTAACAGTAAAGTATTAATGAATCAAGTAGAAAAGAAACATAATCTGCAGAAAACAAAGTGAAAAGTGAAAATGACAAAAACATAAAACCGCTTATGGTATTCAGGCTCTTCAAAAAGTGGTCTTAGAAACCCCCTTTAGAACCCCTGAATGACTCTGGAGGCGCCACGTGGAAACAATGGTTTTTACCTCAAAGAGAGACTGCTTTCTATATACTTCGCGCATCTTTTCTACTCAGACGCGTTTTTAACCATCGATCTCCTGCCAGGCTATCTCAAGATGAGCGTCTAAAAACACGCAACTCTAGGGATGGGTCCCGCACAGTATCTACTCGTTAGCAGGATCACATGTGCTTCAAAATACTCGCGTGACTTTACCGGCTGGTTTCAAGGCCTTCAAAATCAGTTTGGGAAAACCATCTTGATAATCCTGAATAGCTGATAAGATGACACGTGTACATAATGGTTTCTAGATAGGGATAGTTGGTTCCTTGGAAAAAATAGGCCATTCATGGATTCTGATAACATCCTTTTAACACCAGCTTATGTGAGCTGATATAATGAGCCTTCACTGCGTTTTTAGCAAGAAAACTTGTTCCAGCGACCTCTACCTATGTAATTTCGAGGCCTCCAATCATCTTTCAGACATAGCTTCCGATTTAGTTGATGCCTTTTCTTTTGACAACAAATATCACTAACATGTATGAAATGTGATAGGAATGGGAGTGAATGTATCAAAGTGACTTTCAAACATGATAAGGAAACATAAAGGAAACAAATCTAGTTTAACTTTGACAAACCAATGTAAATTACAGATTTTCCAACTACAGTTATCTTTAAACACTATGATGTATCTTCTATCCATAAGCAAATGATATGAAACTAGTATAACTTAGAAGCAAGTAGAAAACTTAATAAAGATATTGACTTTAAGATGGATTTGATTGAGAAGCAAGTAGAAAAATTGATAAAGATATTTTACGTAGAAGCAAGTAGGAAACTTGATAAAGATAACTCAGTTTTGGACCAAATCTTATTTCATAGGCATCTTCATTAGCTGTATGAATGAGAGAAGCAGATTCTATATTTGAACAAAGAAACTACTATTGAAGCTAAGATATTGTGGAGAATTAAATTACTAAGCCTAATCCAAAATCAATCTTTAAGAAACATGACATAACGATGTTAAATTTTCTGAATTTCTTCAATCTGATCTAGGATCTTAACTGAGAGAACAACATGTACAGCATATCTACAGCATATCAATCATGGAGACAATAATGCAAGCACACAAGAGACACAAAGATTTACTTAGGGAAAACCATAAAGGTGAAAAACCCCAATAACTTCCTCAGAGATAGATAGAGCAATGATACAACCAACCAAGAGAGATAGCCATAACCTAGCAGCAGATCCTCCTCCTCCATAAGTGCGCCACTCCTCCTTGAGTGCATGTGTGAGAAGTGAGTCAGTAAATAGAGTGCCTCCCGCACTCTATTTATACTTGACTTGACTTGCCTTTTTACCTAACTCATGTCGGCTCGAACTTAACCACATAACATAATGCTGAGTGGGCCGACCCCCAATAGGGTGGTCTAATAACCCTTTGACCCACATGGCCGACCCCCAATAGGGTGGTCTAATAACCCTTTGATCCACATGACTTATACAGGGCCGACCCCAAACAAGGTGGTCTAATAACCCATCAAGTATAAGTTACGACACTTACAATATAAATGAAGACACTTCCTTATAGAGGAATAATACCATCTCTATAGGAATACAATATACATATATTTGAAATACATTCCGAAGTTACATATACATCAACACTCCCTCTTAACTAGGAAGGTATTTCTCAGCACAGTTCTTCTAGCACAAGTCATCTTCTCTGGATCATCGTCACTGGATAATTGTCATCGAGTCATCATCATCGTCATTGCTGCTGCTATCTCAATCAATCTCTGAATCTACTCGTCATAGGAAGTTCTACAGAGCCAGTCCTTTTTCATACTGGATGTAGGCCCACCACCTGCAGGTCTTCATCATCACTGGCCATACTGTGGAATCCTCAGGACTTATTACGTGCATCACAAAACCTGGCTACAGCATCCCAGGCTATTACGAGCACATAGCTCTACCTGTAGGATCTCCCAGGAGCACATTACATGTGACCCATCACAAAACCTGGCTGAAGCATCCCAGGCTGTTACGAGCACTCGGCTCTACCTGTCGGATCTCCCAGGAGCACATTACATGTGATCTTACCACAAAACCTGGCTGAAGCATCTGAGGCCTTTTTCATCCTGTCCAGATCTCCCAGGAGCAAATTACATGTGGTCCACCACAAAACCTGGCTGAAGCATCTGAGGCCTTTTTCATCCTGTCTAGATCTCCCAGGAGCAAATTACATGTGGTCATGGCAAAACCTGGCTGAAGCATCTGAGGCCTTTTTCATCCTGTCCAGATCTCCCAGGAGAAAATTACATGCCATAGGACAAAACCTCGCAAGAGCATCTGCCAGATATCCCAGGGCAACGAATTACATGCCATAGGCAAAACCTCGAAAGACTATCTGCAGATCTCCCAGGGCACAAATTACATGTCCTCCCAAGCAAAACCTCGCAAGAGCATTTGTCAGATGTCCCAGGGCAGCGAATTACATGCCATAGGAAAAACCTTGAAAGACCATCTGCAAATCTCCCAGGGCACAAATTACATGCTTTCCTGCACAACCTGATCCACGGCCATAAAGTATCATCTGATACTCATCAAACATCATCCTGATGTACACATGATCATCCGGATCATCATCACTGCAACATCCTGCTGCATGTCATCTGGAGAATCTCGTCATCCACGATCATCCAAGTATCCACCTGATACATACATAGATACATGATCCACACAATGTATCCATCAGCATACATGATCTACCTGATCATACAAAGATACATGATCCACACAATGTATCCATCAGCATACATGATCTACCTGATCACACAAAGATACATGATCCACACAATGTATCCATCAGCATCCAACATGATGCGTTCATACACAAATACATACACATGATCCATCCGATCATATCCAGCATCCAACATGATGCATATACAAAATACACATGATCCATCCGATCATATCCAGCATCCAACATGATGCATATACAAAATACAGACACATGATCCAACCGATCATATCCAGCATCCAACATGATGCATACATACATACATATAATGATCCAACTGATCATATCCATCATCCAACATGATGCATACATAAAATACATATACATGATCCAACTGATCATATCCAGCATCCAACATGATGCATACATACATAGATATAATGATCCAACTGATCATATCCAGCAGAAACCAGAACATCCTCCTGATGTTCATCATCCAGCGCTTACATCCACAGCCATGTGAAGGATCCCCCTTCCAACATGCTTGGAATGGCTTCAGCAAATGTGTCCATCACTTCTTCCTCGAAGTGTCCTCGATCTGAAGCACGCCAAGCTTCTCTCTGAAGTACTCGAACTTAACCCTGGCTAGTGGCTTCGTCAGCACATCTGCAATCTGCTCGTCCGTCGCAACATACAGGAGCTTCACAGCTCCTCTCTGCACCATATCCCTGATATAGTGATATTTGATCTCTATGTGTTTTGACTTGTCATGAAACACTGGGTTCTCGGACAGCTTCACACAACTCTGGTTATCACAGAAGATACTAGTAGCCTCCAACGGGAGATCAAATAACTCAGACAGTAACTTCCGTAGCCATACTGCCTCACAACTAGCTGAACAGGCTGCAACATACTCTGCCTCAGCTGTACTCAGTGCTACGCAGGACTGCTTCCTGCTAAACCAAGAGATCACACCTGATCCCATACTGAAGCAACATCCAGATGTGCTCTTCCTATCTGCAGTACTGCCAGCCCAATCTGAATCAACATAACCCTGTAGGTTAAACTTTTGATTTGCTTCATATTTGAGCCCATAATCCACTGTACCCTTCATGTACCTCAGAACATGCTTTACAGCAACCAGGTGAACACTCCTCGGATCCGTCAGAAACTGGATTAATGTGTTCACAGCAAAGCAAATGTCTGGTCTCGTGTTCGTCAGGTACATCAAGGACCCAATCATCTGACGATACAAAGAGACATCAACCGGCTCAGATGAAGCATCATATAGAAGCTTCAGATTCGATGCCATAGGTGTGGGCATATCCTTGCAGTCCATCATCCCGAACCTCTTCAGGATCTCTACTACATACTTCCCTTGTCCAAGGAAGATTCCATATGCACTCTGCCACACCTCCATGCCAAAAGAAAATAGTGCATCATCCCCAAGTTCTTCATCTCGAACTTGGAAGAAAGCTTCCGCTGCGTGTCGACAATCAATCTATCTTTACCTGTAACAAACAGGTTATCTGTATATAAAAGTAGTATCACTGGATTTCCTTCTTCAACCTTGTAGAAAAGGTTGGAATTTGCTTTACTCTTGGTAACGCCCAAACTGGATAGAAAGCTGTCTATCCTACCATACCAAGTTCTGCACACATATATGACTACACCATGCTGTCTTGAAATCCATCTGGTGCGTCTTCTATTTCATCACTTTTATATTTCTTAATGTTGTCATCTGCAACATGCTTGATCTGATAGTCCCATTTGGAAGTCATAGCAAACTTCCCTTCATGTCTTGGGATTACATCCCAAACATCATTCTTCATGATCGACGGATCATGGCATTTCATTTCTTCATCCCAGATCCTGGGAACTTCAATATCTTCAATATCTTCAATAGATATCTTTGTTGCTAGAACAAATGTTGTAGTTCTTCTTTTGTAGGAGATGGCATACGATCTTTCCTACACAAAAAGTTAAATTGCATGATTAGAAAACATCTCATAGTTTTCAGAACAAATTCTTACACATAAGGAAATATGCCATACAGTCATGCAATTATTTTAGCCAATGCTTCAATACAACATTTATCCATATTCCGTAACTTTCTAGATGCCTTCCAATCTCTACCAGAACATTGTTAAGAGTGTGCACAACTCCCAACATGTCAGCAAAGAGGTTTCATTCTAGATAAGTAGCAATGGAATGTTGTACAGTGCCATAGGCCACTTACCCATGCATATTAGGAGTATACTGTTCATCAATGCAATTATTCTAATATGAATAATACACAACCTAACTCTAGGAACATCAGTATATACATTATTGAACAGTATTATTTAAGAAATGACAATTCAAATACTTATCTTTGTTTGTTCGTTGGGTGGACTCCCTTTGAGTCTTTGCTTCCTTGCAGGAGCTGCTGGAGTCCTAATCTGAAGTAGCTTCTTCTACACCTTTCTGTTGTGGGATGTAGAGAGATGGTCAACTCCCTCTGAATATCTGCATCCTCGCATAAACCACTGGAGTGTACTCCCTCTTGATCTTTGCTTCCTGGATTACCTGTCCTTGAACTTACATTCATCCTTGGTTCCTATGCATGCTTATTAGTATCATGATTGTGTTATCCTTGTGATCTCATATAAAATCATACATTCATTAGTATACTATTAAAACACAATAATCTTAAGCATGTATAGTCATGATCATTTCAAATAGA
Organism: Larix kaempferi; assembly: GCA_027924585.1. NCBI lineage: Eukaryota > Viridiplantae > Streptophyta > Pinopsida > Pinales > Pinaceae > Larix > Larix kaempferi. The sequence goes on along the minus strand of BSBM01000844.1, from coordinate 43,591 downwards.
AAATAATAAGCATTAGCATTCAAGGTTTATGTAGAATTCTTATGGTTAGTCAAATCATAATAAACATAACATGTCTAAACCTGTTATTACTCAAACCTATGACTCTTCAGGTTAGTTGAATCATCAATCAAGATAAGAGATATAAAATGCATAAAACTTGTGATTATTCAAACCTATGACTTCATGAATAATCATTATCAACAACAGTATAAGATCCTAACACAAGGTAGGATTCTAACTTGATATAGGAAAAACATACCTGGATTAGCATGCTAGCTATTTATGTCTAACATTCTCACATGATGTCTTCTTGTTCTTCTTCAATGACTTGTGCTAGTAACCTGTATATCTCATAGGTTAACTATTACAAAACCAAGTTATACATACCTCGTAAATGGATCTTCTATGAGATCCATGACAATGGATGAATCTTTGTCCTCATGTTATCATGATCATATGTTCTTGGACCAGAACATGATTTGTCTTTCTTGGTGTACCATTCATGTTAGTAGACAACATAAACCTCATACAACACCATAATGCATTAGTACAATCATAAGTGTCAACACCCTAACCAATGAATATCTTCTATCATGCATTCATAATTTTGTTAAGGTGATACGACAAATCTAAAAAGAAAATTGTACTAACCGTAATAACATGAAGACATACCATAAACTTAATCATGGAAAATATCGAAACATACCTCGATGAGTCATACCTGTTGAGATCGCTTGTAATCTTCTTATGTAAGGCCTTAGCCTCATCTCCCTCTGAAACAGGAACTTCTTCACTCATGCAGATGATCAATCCATCTTCTTCTAGGATTAACCCAATCCACTTGATTTGCAAGAACTGGACCTTGAGCTGGATATGGGTTTGTCAGAGAAACCCCAAAAATTCAAACTTTGAATTTCAAACTTCTGACAGGATAGAAATATGCGCCTTGATGAGCTGATCAAACTAGTATATTCAGAATTTGAAAACTGCAAAGTTTCACTCCTCAATTTTGCTTTTGAAACTTCTGGATTCACTGGACGTGACCCTGAACTGGGGTTTGATGAAGCCCACTCTTCCTCCCAATCAAAATGTTTGAACCAAAGCTCTAAGCTTCTATTATTCTGAGGAGCTTCCAGCCGTGGTCACAGATTTCAAAAATTCCCATTTTTACAGAAGCCCTAATTTTCCACTTTTCTGATCAAAGTCCCGAACTAGGGTCTAATCAAGCCCGGCCTTCTTCCCAACCAAAAATTCTGATCTTGGTCTCTAAATTTCTATTTTGATGAGTAGCATCCATCCGTGGTCTCCGATTACAAAAATTCCAACTTTCTCCAAAGCCCTAAATTCCGGAAGCCATGAATGAAGGTACCAAAAAATAATTCTGTTTTGACAGAAATATGTACCTGATTGTTTCTGGTGTAACTCCGAAATTTTTGATCCACAGGGTCTGAAAAAGTTTCCTGATATAGCCTGACCTGTTATCTTTCCATCCTGACAGGTCTGACCTCAATTAGATTCTCGGAGAGAGAGTTATGCCAAATGTCGCAACGTGACATGTTTTGGGATAAAACAGGAGAGCGAACTTGTACGGCATGCCACATGTCACTGTTTTAACTTCAGCCCATGAAAAAGTTTTCTGAGATAGCTCGGCCTGTTACCTTTCCATCCTGACAGGTCTGACCTCAATTGGACTCTCTGAGAGAGAGTTATGCCAAATGTCGTAACGTGACCTGTTTATGGGATAATACAGGAGAGCGAATTTGTACGGCGTGCCACGTGTCACTGGTTCAACTTAGCCTCTGAAAAAGTTTTTAGAGATATTACAGACTGTGTACTACCTGTCACTTTTTACGACATTTCATTTGGAGCTTCCTAGCCCAAGATATGACCTTTTTCCCAAGGTCACCTGATTTTGACTCAGATCTGGAAGAGGCAGAAACCCTATATTGTACAGATCATAAATCACAAAGTACAACGAATTAGAGGTTTTCCTTTGGACACAAGATACCTGGAGATCTTAGATTCGGCCTGTAACAATTTCAGATCCGAAAAATTCGCCAAAACGGATTTATAGCGAAAGTTCTACGATGACTGGTTTTTGCTATATCAAGCCCTAGCATCGTAAGTGCAACAAGTGTCATACATGCCATATCATGCCTTCTTTCAGGCTAGCTCTGATACCATGTTAAATTTTCTAAATTTACTTCAATCTGATCTAGGATCTTAACTGAGAGAACAACATGTACAGCATATCTACAGCATATCAATCATGGAGACAATAATGCAAGCACACAAGAGACACAAAGATTTACTTGGGGAAAACCATAAAGGTGAAAAACCCCAATAACTTCCTCAGAGATAGATAGAGCAATGATACAACCAACCAAGAGAGATAGCCATAACCTAGCAGCAGATCCTCCTCCTCCATAAGTGCGCCACTCCTCCTTGAGTGCATGTGTGAGAAGTGAGTGAGTAAATAGAGTGCCTCCCGCACTCTATTTATACTTGACTTGACTTGCCTTTTTACCTAACTCATGTCGGCTCGAACTTAACCATATAACATAATGCTGAGTGGGCCGACCCCCAATAGGGTGGTCTAATAACCCTTTGACCCACATGGCCGACCCCCAATAGGGTGGTCTAATAACCCTTTGATCCACATGACTTATACAGGGCCGACCCCAAACAAGGTGGTCTAATAACCCATCAAGTATAAGTTACGACACTTACAATATAAATGACGACACTTCCTTATAGAGGAATAATACCATCTCTATAGGAATACAATATACATATATGTGAAATACATTCTGAAGTTACATATACATCAACAAACGAAACTAAGAATGGAACCGATGAATTCTGTAACAGTAAAGTATTAATGAATCAAGTAGAAAAGAAACATAATATGCAAAAAACAAAGTTAAGGAAAACAAAATGAAAACTACGAATAATGATGAAACGAAATTAAAACTTTATGTAGTGTAAAACAAGATCTTAAGTACAGTTAAGAGTGCTAATAAAAGGCAAGAAATATTACAATTCAAAGACCTAAGAAACTGGATTCTAAATAAGCGGAAAAACAATGCAGAAAGTATTGAGGTTCGTATGGTGATCCGGATGACAGTCTGAAAGATGGTCCGAATGATAGTATCGATGGAGGAAAATGATTTAAACTCAAGAAAGAAGCAATTTGGATGATGTTAATTACCAGCTGGCTAATGCATATGAACCTACAGTGCAAAGGAAACAATGGAAAGAGTGTTTAGAAGCTAAGATAACAAGAAGCAACCTATATTAATCATTGTTCTAAGGAATGAATTGTTTCTATGACATAACAAAACTAAGGTATGAATAAAACTAATCTACAGCTACAGGAACACATTAGCATTACTAATTCTAACTATGAATTTAATTTGAACTATTAAAACATTAGCTAGTTGATTTTATCTAGTTGCAAAAGACTGAAAATAAAGTACAAGAAAAACTATGCTTGACCGGTCATTGTCAATTGTGTAAATGTAAATTAAATTATCAACAGGAAATAAATTACAAGAAATGAAACAAGAGCTATAGGAAAACACAGTTAAATACAATTACTGAAAATGAAAAAATTGTTTAATTGCAGAAAGAAAAATAAAAAATATACACAATAGAACCTTTGGTTGTTGAGGGGCCCTTCCCAGCAATCGGATATTGAAGCTTTAACTCACACTAATCACCAATAGTAGAACATCAATAGTAAGATTCAGGAACTTCCATTAACTGAGAAAATTACACAGCGTTTCTACAAATTACTGATAGCATGTGTGTGTATATCTATTGTACTATATATCATCTACACTGTCTGTGTCTATCCAAAGGAGACATCTATTTATAAGTTTACAATGGGAGAGAGGGTCGACATAGTCAACCTCTCTAAAAATAGAAGTCTTTAATGTCCATACAACGACTGCTTTGTGGTTGACGACAACGCAGAGGCCATCCGCCTTCTACCACGGCGCCAATTCCCTTTGACAAGAACAATTGCGTGTTAGTTTCCTTTACCCATGGGCAGATAATGTGTTGGTAGGCTAAGCGTGGGAGAGCAAAGATCTTCTGCAATGTTGACGTGAGCAAAGGTGTGTGCTGCCAGGCTGGGGGAACAAGAAAGAGGGAGCTTCTAGAGCGTTGAGGTGAGCAGGAGTTGTGTTGTCAAGCTGGGTGATCAAGGAAGCAAATCTTCTAGAGTGTTGACTCACCAACCATAACCACCACGTTGCTAATAGAACTCATGCTTCTATTTTTGTCTTTAATGGGAATGAATATGCCAATCAACGATTCTGCGGGCTGAACGAAGGGCTGGACGACAAGCTGGATGTGGCTTGACATTTGTAACGAGAACACAAGTGTGAATGGAGGTCCATTTGAAACCTATCACTTGCAAGCCAATATCTATTTCCCAAACGAGTTGCAAAAAATTAATGTAATATTAATAAACCATGAAAATAATGATATTTAGCCAAGATTCATGTGATATGTAAATACGATCATACCTAGGTCTGATTGATGGTCTGAATGGCAAGAAGAGTGATTTATTATATCAGAATAGTGAAAATAACGCCACTCAGAGTATATTTGCTGATAAAAAATAGTGACAAAATGGACACCAACATTCCCCCAAACTGGAGATATGCCAGGTCCCACTGAGTGAAAAGGAGAGGAATTAAGGAAGAAGGATGAGTTGCAGTAGCAGCTCCCTTCGACTTGGAAGAGGAAGTGGTCTTAGCCTTAATCTTCTTGAACTGATTCTTCAAGGCATCATACCTCATCCGGAGAGAAGTATGGGACATTGTTTTGGTGTTGACCAAGCATTCAATGCTTCTTACTTGTGTGCGCAGTACCTTATTTTCTTTATGAAGCTTAGAGATTGTTTCCACATAATGTTTATTTTGGTCTGTCAACTGTGCTATCCCTCGGGTCAACCTATCCACTTCTTACAGATTCAGAATGAGTTGTTCTATGTGATGTTCAAATTCCTATGTAGGATTCAACTTTCTTGGAAATGTTTCAATCTCAACAGTATGTTCTTCAAGAACTCTGTCTTCGTTGTGTGTAGGAGAACTTCCAACAGCAAGGGCTTCACACAATTGAGCAGATACATTGGCTAATATGAGGAGGGGTGTTTCGAGGATATGGTCATTTGATCATGATGGTTGAATGACATTCAGGATGACAGACTGATCGGTGGACTGGTCACAATTTGTTTTCCTGGATTTAGTGGGTATTGATGAAAAAAAGTGGGGGTTTCGAAGTAGGTGAACCAAGGGATAGCTTAGGTGAAGGAAATGGATTGACAAGTTCCGCATTGCCTAAGGGATCCTCATCAATCTGCACATGCTTAGTGTCTCATTCTGCTTGTGTAGAGTCTTGTGTCGGCTCACTAATACCGGTTTGGAAACGATGGTGTTTTCGAGAAGCATAGGGTTTAACAATAGGATTCTCGATCAAATGAGGGTTTATTTTTTCAAAGACAAAATGATCCCAGGTTTCCCCTCTTTATTCCAACTTGTGAATGATCAATATTTTAATGAGACATTGATGGTACAAGCTATTGGAGGGATTAAGAGTGTTTCTCCTAACCTGGCTTGACATTTTCTCTAAACTTTTCAAGAAATAGAAGGGAAAATTAAGAGTCTAATCGTTAACAAAATGTGCTAGGAATATAAAATGGCAGACTTTTAAAAATAGTAAACTTTCCTTCACAAGTGATTAAATGGATGATGACAGTTAAGGGATCTAGATAATTTGACTTGACCCACTCCCAGTGGAATCCTTTTGTTCCAGCAACATGTTTATATTCAGCCTTCAAAGAAACTTTGTGAGCCTTCCATGGGAGGAGGAGATGTTTGTTCCAAAGGGCACCCTCCCTAGGAAGCTTTGTGGCCAATGCGATAGATTCTTCCATCAAAGAGAAAGTGAGATGGCCGACTTTGTTCATCTTACCATTGAATCCATTAGCGAAAAGCAGTGAAATTTTGTTGTCGTGGCCTTAGAGAAGGCAGAGAAACGGACCCCATCTGGCTCGAAGGAATACCTCACAGCACTCCTTGAACTCAGGGATGTGAAGTAAATCCTAGTAACTTCAAGGTTCATGACAAATTGGCATAATTGGACAGAGGTCAAGGGATGCAGATAGGTATAGGGGATGCAAGATATGCAGGAGATGCGGCTTAACAAAAAATATCGAAAGTGAACATAATGAAGCAAAATTCATGCAGTCATCGGTTTAAATTGAAGTCCATTTGAATGGTTGAATGATCATAGAGATAGATTTGGCATGTTCAAATGATATGCTATCATTCAGTTACCTTGAGTCGTGTGCCATCATAGAACTTCATGAGTTATTGAATTCATACGGCTATGATATGTTCAACCATGTCCAAAGTGAAACTTTGGATAGGTTGAATGTAATCCTCATTATGAAATTATAAAAAAATAAAAATAAAACAGAATCATGATGACTTAATAAATGAAATGATAGAGCACATGATAAAACTTAATGGAGGATTAAAATCGTATGATAGCCATATGATGGTTAATCAATTCATTTGATGAGATGAAATGACTATGCAAAGATGTCATTTAATTTGATCCTTGACATGATTAGTTAATTATATATAAAATCAAAATTTTAAATATCTTAGCACACTTATTAATATCATTACAGGATATGGTTTTATTCGGCACTTCGTTAAGATCATTATTCCCATTTGCCTCGTTTGTCACCTCATTTGGATCGTAATTTGACCCTTCATTCAACCCTTCATACAGACCTTTGTATAGAAACGTGCTTTGATGGATTTGACTGCTGCTGATTATGCAGAGAATTTTTCTGGGACTTGTCAGCAAACAAGAGATGTTGTAAACCTTCTTTTCTAGAAATTTAGTCGCGTTGTTCTTTATTTGTCGTTGATCATAACATTTTTTGTTATGATTTTTTCATTATCCTGAAAACACCTGTAATTTTATCAGAGATAAATAAACTTTTTATAAATATTCAGAAGGTAAAAACAGTTATAAATCTCCCCCAAACCAAAAATATGGCATGTCCTCAAGCCATCAAAGAAAAATTGATAATTATTCAAATATTTTCAACACATGGTTCAAGAAATAACTTCAAAAAATGTTGTGACAATTTTCGTAAGAAAATGAAAGATAAATGTAGATGATTAAGATATGTACATTCAACAAAAATAATACAATAGTTCTTAAGAAAACCATATGAAAAATGATAATGCAATGGATGTGAAAAATGCCATAGGAAAAATAGCCATCCATGACTCATTTGGAAGATCTATTGTCATCCAAAGAATATAGATAAAGCTCGCTGTAAAGTTTGTGAGATTTACTATAGTTATGGATCCCATTTCTAGGATAGTAATATCCTAGGTATTATGTTAATTAGATGATGGGGTCCAAGTCCAACTTACAACCATTCTCTAATGACAGTATAAATAATTGGCCTAAACATGTGTTTGTATACTTAGGTTTTTTATGAGCCACGTGAATAGAAATGCGTTAACCAAACCTCTTTTAACCCATATTGCCCCGCTGCTAGCAGTCTTGTTTAGTACCCCGACGGGTTTATCTTGGTACCCTGCAAGCATAGCCCCACTGCTAGCGAACCTATTCAGGACCCCGATAGGTTTACTTGCATTTACCAGGCTTCCTTGTTTAATATTTTACTTAGCATGGACCCGCTGCCAGTGGGCTTGTTCAGTACCCCGCCGGGTTTGCTTCGTATAATGATATTTTTAGTAAGGAAGTCGGTTAGCACTAGAGTGTGCTAAGACTGTTAAACACATAATTCAAATTTTTAGAACGAACCTTATGAGTAACTTTATTTATAATGGCCTAAATTATAGATGATGTCAAAAGATAATAACCTAAAGCTGTTCTTTGACCTCCCAGTCTATCCTCTTCATAAAAGATCAGTAAAGTTCACCACAAAATAGAAATATCACTCACTTTTTGGCTACCTTTTAAAAGTGCTTAAGAGACAAGTTTTGACAATGAGTCTAGGATGAGCTAGTAGTCCATAGGTGTAAGATAGATATTTTGAAGATCATAGTAATTAAAGTAGGTCTTAAGCAACTGTTCTAATGATAAATCAAGAATGTGCATGTATGAATCAAACACAAACATACAGAAGCATACAAATGAAACTAATAAAAAGAATCATAGAAGAGAAGTCGTTAGAAATAAAAAAAAATTATTTTGCAAAATAATCAAAGGAAAATAAATCACAGAAATACTTCCCTTTTTAATTGATGAAGCTATATGAGATGACAAAAATTCCTATGTAAATATAAACCAATTGACAGAAGTTATTCTCATTTAATCCAAGAAACAGAAATATATGTACATAATATCCTATTCTACTTAGAGAGAAAGAAAACTATTATATTCAAGTATTTGAATTCTTAAAATGTAACCAAGTGCGAAGCAAGATTATAAATATACCTTTATCCACATATGAGAAAATTATTCCAGTGATTACCTGGATATGAAGAACCAACCGACCTGTTTGATTTAGAAGCAATCTGCATTGAAGGAGAGAATGGTACTGTGGCTTGGTTTCATCGTGGAATCAGATCTCAATATAATCCTTGTATTCTGGGTTGTCTTCTTCATTTGTCATCTCACGTGGCCTTTCATCAAACTCTAGAATGCATAAAGAATCTGTGTTTGGTGATGGGGAATATTTAGGTTTGAATGTCTGTCCCTTATCACATGTGATGCATTCCATGTTGATCTTGTCTTCTTGTGGATAAGGCCAAGTAGACACTTCTTTTTCTTCCATAGTTTCTACAAATCCTATATCTATAACCCCTCAAGTCCTTGTGTGAATTTTCCGCAGTGATGTTAGTGAGGTAGGAAAGGTGGGTAAATTTTGAAGTTCAACACTGTAAGCATATTGTACTGCTTTATTGTTGTTAAAATGGGAATGGATTGAACAGGAATGTGCATAGGGCATAGAGGAGGTTTATGAGAAGGTGATTGTGGCAGGTGTAGTTGATTGGCTTGTGTGGTTGATCCCGCTAGGTAAATAGGATATTGTTTAAAATCTTATGGAGAGTATAGAGGACCAGGTGGTGTTGCAACATGAGGGAGAGTATCCAGATGATCATAAGATGGGACATGAAGGCTTTGTGAACAAGTTTGGTAGGGGTTAAGCTGAGTCTGAAACAACTTCCATGGTGTCAGAGGATTATGAGAGTAGGCCAATGGAGGGATGGAGCTCTGAACCCTACATGTAGGCCACAGTTGCCATGATATTTGTGGTGCCATTTGATAAGGTGAACTTGTTGCAAATTCCAGATCTCCTTGGCAGGTTGTTTCCATCCTGGGTAAGGAAGAGCAACTACCCATGGAATGATTCAAGCTACATATGCCACAAATTATGAGACTATCCAAAGGACAATCCCTTGTGAGATGTTTCTTTTGGAACTGATGGAAAAATGCTCCTTCAAATTCCTCATTTTTCCCAATCTGCAAAATATCCATATGTGAATTTAGAGAGTTGATAATATCAAATTTAAATATTTCAAATAAATTACCAATTTCAGCTCTTGTAATTCCAATTCCTACAACAGACTTCAAAAATTGAGAAGAAGGTATATTCTTACATGTCTTGAATTTTCTTCTTGAATACCTTCTACATATCTCACAAACATCATAATATGGTTACTGGAATACATCACTTGTTCCCATGAGACTTAAGATTTCTAAATATTCATTTTTATTCCTTTGATTAAAAGTCTTTTCAAGGTGTGTTCCACCAATTGTTTTAGTTTGGATCTTTGAAGGTTTTATTGAAACCGTTCGATGTAATTTTCCAAAGTTTCTTCTTCCCCTTGTGTTATTTCGAAGATATCCTCATTGACACTACAATAATCTTGGTATCTTTTGAACAATATATGTTTCATGTCATCCCAAGTTTGAATGCAATTCCCACCTAGGCTCATGAACCATCGGAGGGCTGCTCCCTTCAACGTAAGAGGAAAAATTTTCATATTTTGAACATCATATCCTCTACAAAGTATTTCCAATTGAAATAAAAATTCATCAGGGTCTTTGTTCTCCAGTCCATGCAAATTTGGTAGAATGGATGGGGGAATTCTTTTCATTTGTGCCACTCTTCCCGGATCTCGAATAGGGAATTCAAAGGTAACAAATTCTTCATCCTTATCTCCTGCCATATCTTCCCACAATATAAGTAGTTCTTAATGTATTATCTTGAGGCTCCTCTTTCGAATGTTCCTGTCAGTTTGTTAGCAGGATGGGTGGTGCTTAGAACATGACTAAGTGATTTAATTGTAAAATAAGTCAGATACTTGTATGAAATAAATAAACTCATACTAACTCTTTGCATAAAAGGAAGAAACAAAATATTGAAAAGCAATGAAAACAAAGCTAATACTACTACTACTGGGTTTTGGGGATGTCTGTTATAACAGATGCGCAGGTTCTTACCTCTTGTCTTACCGCTCACCCGCCAAAGCTGTAGTGCCCCTCGATCCGGAAGGACACCGAAGTTCTAGATTTTGAAATCAAGTTTTGTAACCAGCTCCTATGGAGTTGTTTTTCCTTCTTTTTATTTCAATAATAAATAATTATCATTGTGCTTTCGTTATGCTAATTTTCTGCATAATTTTAGTGATTAGAAAATGCCTAGTAGCATACAGTACACCTACATATAGTAATTTTAACAACATACATATAATTGTAATTTCTTGCATAACACACAGTATATTGAAATATAAATCATTTTTCTAACTACCAGTAGAATACTTGGACCGATGTAGGTTGTAGATTGCCCCTATCGACTTCGTAGCTCCTTTGGTCCAAGCCTTAGTAACCAAAAATAGATGCTCCACCCTGCCGACCAGCTCTTATCATGCTGGCCCTAGGAAACCGACGGGTTTCCTAGCCCCCGAGCCCACAAACCAATAATCCCGACAGCAGCTTTCCTTAGTACCTTTCCATAGATCAATAGTAATTTTTCCTTGAGTTAACCCCACCTCATTCTTTTGAGTTTCCCACCTCCTCAAAGCTTCGAGTTATCCCCCTCCTCGGCATTCCTCCTTTTCATCAAAATACTAAGTGTACTTCTCCCAAAACCCACCCCCGACTACTTCGTTCAATCTTCCCTTTATAGAAATTTTCCTCCTTCATAAATTCATAACTTCCTTGTCACTCCACCGCCCTAGCTGTCATGGTTTTTGAAAGTATAAATAATTAATGCAACACACTTTTCAAGGTAAAATGATTATTATATATTATTTTAAATCATCCAAGTTTTTTTCTCGAGCAGTGGAATTATTGAATTTTCTAGTTTTAGATTTGAATTCCTTTTGTTTAATCGAAACAAGATAACTATGACTTATATTTAAATTCCCAAGACAATTTTAAATAATATTAAAATCATTCCACCGCTTAGTTAAGTGTTTTGAAAAATAATATATATATATATATATTGTGTGGCCTTTCAAGATGGGAAATGGCATAAGTCTTAAATGTTTGTACCCACATCTCGACTCAAAACTAAATGTTCTAACTTGTAATAAATTCTAGTAATCATATCGTATAGTTTATTGTTAAATCGACTTTATTCATTAGTTTATTGTTAATCATATCGTATAGTAATCATATCCCTCGTATCTCCTTTATTTTATTCATTAATTTATTGTTCTATTCTTTTTCAATTAACATGAAAACGAATCCAATTACCCAATAATTTATTTAAACAAATCTTTTTAATTTACTTGGAATGATTCTGTCAATTACTTAAATGAATAATCTATTTAATAAATTATTCAATCCACTATGCTTTATAAAAAGGATTATTATCCTTTTTTTATTATTAATTAAATAATAATAATAATAACAATAATAATTAATAATAACAGTAATTAAATTAATTGCGAATAGTAATTAAAAATATTTATTTGTTTAATCGATAAGTGTCAACATGGTACCTCTGTGTATTAATAATGAAATATACTTAATGATTTAATTAATCATGATCAACAATTATATAGTACACTCTTCTAGTATTAATGTTTAACTATTATACTTCATATTGAAGACACCTTCACTTGAGGATACTTACAATTAACGACACTTATTTTAATTGTTCATTACAATGTTTACATACAAAGACTAATTAACTTATTTTAAACATTAGAACTTGATAATCTTTTACTAATTAAGTCATTCACTAAATACTTAATTGAGTTATCTATGAAAACTTATAACATTGTTAAATCTTGATAAGTATGTTGTAAACCCATATTATCGTGCATGTACAAAATGTGCATGCGTGGCCAGCGTATGCACAGGTCTGACAAGTACTATAACCATACATCATATTTCCTATGCTTAACAACTAACTAATACTAATAATACTTCATGCAAACAGAACAAGTATATATTCATCATAACATTACTAAAACATCATCGATCATTATATTAGTTAACCTTTAATATAAATCATTTCATTATCTTTATGATTACATTTGTTCAATCAGTCAAGTACAAGGAAAGATACCTATTACCACTAACTCAAGATCAACGAATACCCAACCCTCAACAGTACTAACTAACATATCCCCCCACCCTAACCTACATCCGCATTCTCCCTATCCTTCCTCTGCTAGTACAAAAGTGGATGTCAGCTATATTGACCTGGCCATGTAGAACGTGAGAGCGATAGCGTCGGCTAACTAGCGGACCTAACCTCTCCTAGCAGGCATCCGACCATCGTCATCACAACAACTTGGGGAGCGTGTCTCAGCACGGCCCTCCCACGACCTCGGGTATCATAGAAACATAGGGTGGGCAATACATCCATCCCTCTCAACATACTGGGTCTACGCCCTTATCAACTCATACTTTGTTGCTCTCAAGATTATTGGTTTGTGTTGTCGTATCATCAACATTGGTAAACAAGGCTCTCTGCAAAATCGGTACTACACCATACTTTATATCAAGTATCCCTGCTATTACATAGCCCCGGTGTCCTGCAGATTAGTACTTTGTAGCCATTCATTTATAACAATATTTCCATTCTATCATTGTTTGATCCATATTGTATGTTGTAAACCCATATTGTGATAAGTATGTTGTAAACCCATATTATCGTGCATGTACAAAATGTGCATGCGTGGCCAGCGTATGCACAAGTCTGACAAGTACTATAACCATACATCATATTTCCTATGCTTAACAACTAACTAATACTAATAATACTTCATGCAACCAAAACAAGTATATATTCATCATAACATTACTAAAACATCATCGGTCATTATATTAGTTAACCTTTAATATTTCATTTCATTATCTTTATGATTACATTTGTTCAATCAGTCAAGTACAAGGAAAGCTACCTACTACCACTAACTCAAGATCAACGAATACCCAACCCTCAATAGTACTAACTAACATATCCCCCCACCCTCACCTACATCCGCATCCTCCCTATCCTTCCTCTGCTAGTACAAAAGTGGATGTCAGCTATACTGACCTGGCCATGTAGAACGTGAGAGTGGTAGCGTCGGCTAACTAGCGGACCTAACCTCTCCTAGCAGGCATCCTACCATCGTCATCACAACAACTTGGGGCGCGTGTCTCAGCACGGCCCTCCCACGACCTCGGGTATCATAGAAACATAGGGTGGGCAATACATCCATCCCTCTCAACATACTGGGTCTACGCCCTTATCAACTCATACTTTGTTGCTCTCAAGATTATTGGTTTGTGTCATCGTATCATCAACTTTGGTAAACAAGGCTCTCTGCAAAATAGGTACTACACCATACTTCATATCAAGTATCCCCACTATTACATAGCCCCGGTGTCCTGCGGATTAGTACTTTGCAGCAATTCATTTATAACAATATTTCCATTCTATCATCGTCTGATCCATATTGTCAACATAATTTATTTCATCACATAAAATCATTAAATCGATCACAGCATAAATACCACATCATATATATCACATTTCATCCAGGACGATTATTAAACATATATTGTCTTTATGAAATAAAATAATCTCATGATAACTACAACATAGTAACCACATAAACCAAATAACATCATGAGGATGGTAACATCATAACATCATAACCGTAGTATCAGCATGGGCACAGTAACATCCTAAACATAGTAGCAACATATCATCATGTCTAACATGCCGAAAATATAGTTCACTCTGTATAGTTGAGTCCAACAGATAATAAGCAAATAAAGTGAAAGGTGTCTAACTCATAAACATGCCTAGTCAAAATATGGGGCGTTACATACACCCACCCTTCAGGAAACTTCATCCCGAAGTTATGGTCATAATAATGCAGGGAAAATCTTGATGCCTAACCTCTTCATTCTTGCAAGTAGTAGGTGTTGGCCATACTTGTTCTACTTAGCTTTGACTTGACCAACTATGCTGATATTATCTTGTGGTTCTATATCTTTAATACCCTAATATGTATTCTAATAATTAATGAGACACTTAGATTAATCCTTCTTGGAGAATCTCAATATTATAGTTAGAATTATTAAAGGTTATAATCAGGTGCTACTCACCTTAGCATCATACTATGAACCTATAACCATGTCCTTAAGTTACCTCATCCAGATCAGTTTATTCGTCACACAACCAAGTCCTTATCATAGGCGTATCTTGATCTAACTTAGCATAGAATAATCGATGTTTTTTAAAATGGAGAGCTGAGAGTTCATAATCTTTAATTATTGAACAAGCAACTACAAGGATCTTTAAGATTTGCATACCTCTCCTAGGAGATGAAGATCCCTATTATTTCATCCTAAGGTCAAACATTATTATTACCTTAGTGTTAATAAGCAATCTGCATCCTTGATAACTATAATTTTTGTAACAAATATTAAATTAGGAGAACTATCATTTATTAGAATGTTTTTAGTAACTATATCTTATCAAAATGCTTAAGTTCATTGATAGTATCTATTAGGGGTTTAAACAACGTAACTTTATTCATTGAGGTGCACATCGGTTCCTATTTTGCCTCCATTATTATCCCATTTACTTGTATTATTATTTCACTTAACCTTGTTGAGGGTTCGCGCACGTTCATTCACGGTAACTTCATTAGTCCCTCAATAATCTAACTACTTTTATATTTTATTGCTTGTTCATTTTGTAATTATTAAATCCTAGTTGTTTCTCAATAATATTTTCCCCCATCATGACAATTTAACCTAAGCAAGACTAGCGGCATATAACCCCTACCCTTTTCTCGCACATACCTAGTTCCTTCAATCTCTTTCCACTTACTATAATGAAACATGATTAATTGCACATTACACATAGAAAATTTACGGTGTTGATTTTAATACATAGATATCTCCCATATTTTAATACTAATTAAATTTCCAATAGAGGAATCCATTCACACATACCTTACATATTGACCTACCACCTCCATCTCGGTGCCTCATACAACTATACATGAGATACACATATAATCTTACTCCCATACTTGCCAGTTTTGTAAAGATACCCATTCTCATCAATAAATAATTTCATCATTTCGCATAATTGGAAATGCACTATTTCTCCTAAAACATAGTCTTATTACAAATTCCAAAGTACTTGATTTATAACGGTTGTTAGACTATTGGTCAAGTGTTATTGACTTTCAATTATCTCCCATATCCTCACTCCATTTACTACCTTATTAGATTTAGTTAATACATCTCTTGTTTCTATCGATGATCCTCCCCTTATATATATATATATATATATCCTGTAGATCCTGTACATAATGGGAAGCAACACAATTATCCTAGTCACTAATAGTGGTAACCATGATCCCTTAATATTTGAACACACATGTATATTTATTCAACAATTCAATGCATTATTAAACATAAGTGGACTCCACCATCATATTTAACTAATAGAACTAGAACACTTCTTCATTCATTACAATCTTTAAGGTATATCACCTTGCCATTTCACTTATCCTTCAAAACTTAGGTTCGAGATTTATAGCATAGCCCCCTCATATGACATCCTGTCGACACTTACTAGAATGAAACATGAGCCATAAGAAGTCACTACATTGATACAAAATATGTCCCTCCATATTAATTCAGATCAGGTCAAAACTTACTTACTTCGAACGCTAGCTATAGAAAGATCGACATCACACCTCCAGTAGGTCACAACTCACCTATTCACATAGCTACATACACAAGGTATCTCAAGTGCTAAATTAAGATGCTCTCACCAACCTAACTCTTTAATGAACAACACATCGAACTAATGTTCCATAGTGTACTTTCACTTCCTAAATATTACTTTCATTGTTTTCACCATCATACTTTTACTTATATTGCTATCATCCTTGTGATTAATTTACTATGTTCAAATTTATTCTGTATTCTTTATAAATTGTTTGACTATAGTCCCCTTCTTATATTACGTATTTATTATTTAGTTCATTTAATGTTTTACCTCTTGCCCTCTTTATATACATATATAATCTTTTACTCCTAGCATATTGCAACCATTGTATTATTATATTTGTTGTTTGTCCTTACTTCATATATATATATATTCTTTATATAATATATGTATAATACATTATAAATGTCAATTCACATTCAGTTGCATTTATTCTTAATTATATATATATATATATATATATATATATATATATATATATATTATGTAATTGCACTCATTTCTTATTTTCTTCATATGTTATAATCATTATTTCATTTGTTTTAAATCATTTATTTAGTATTTTTTTTTTTAAAACTTTATATACAAGTACAACTTCTTTTATCTTCTTATTGTAACATTTTATTAATGCATTGTTTGAAAAGTTCTAATTCATAAATAATCACATGACACATATTTTGATATCTCTAGGATTATTAGCACAAGTTAATAAATAAGAAAGAAAATTTTAACTATACGTTATCAACCTTGAAAGAATACAACAAGTGCATATTTATATTTATTTTTAAATTTAATTTTTATGTGGGATGTTAAATATAATAAATATTAAGACAATTTGATATAGTACATGAATTTATTAAACCCTAGATCTTCACCAAGCGAGTTAAACCTATATATATATATATATATATATATTTATTTTCCAAAATTAAATATATATATATATATATATATTGAATTTAAATATTTAGATTTCTCCCTTTAAATATAAATTATAATTTAAATTATATATATAAAAATTTAAATATATATTCAATTTAAACATTTAAATTTCACTCAAATTTTGAAATTTCAGTAACCACTTTTAGCCTTACCTAAACCTAAACCTAATCTAACCTAAGTCTTACCTTTCTCCTTCTCCCACGCGTATCTAGCTCCCACTACCAGCCATTCAGCCTGGACCTCCACCTGACAACCTTGCTACCCACCTCCTTGCTCTATTTCCCACCGGCTTTATTTCACCGCCTCACTCAACCAATCGCTTTAAGGTGCCCGCGTGAAGGCATGTGAAGGTAGCCCGCGGTCTCACCTCTTCCCCACCTCCAGACTCCCCCATTCTCTTGACTCCACCTAGGATCCCTACCTCACCATCGCGGAATCAGTCGCAGAGCCCACGTGAGGGTTTCCTGCATGCTTGGCACGCGCCGGTGTGCATGCTGCCAGGCAGACTCCGGTGGGGAGCCCCAGCTGAAGGCGGTCTTCTTTATATCAAGTCTCCACCTACCGCGCCCGCGCGTGAACTCTCGTTTCTTCTCCTGCTGGCTCTGCAACTCATTGACGCCCTTCCTGGCTCCGTGACTCTGCCTGGAGAGTGTTGATGCCATGGAACCCATTTCTGTATTCTCAACAAGGAAGGCAGGCTCTTGCGCGATCTTGGTGTTCGGCTGTAGTGGTATGCGTGGTTTTCAATTTGACTTGCTAGCTGGCAGATTATGTGGACTGGTGCAAATTCATGGCATCCTCAGTTCAGAGCTGTTGGAGGTTCCCCCAGCTAATGGTATTGTCATTATGCAGTATAATATTATAAAATATAGCTCTCGGGAAACCCTTCTAAGTATGATACCTTATTATCATCTCAAAAATCAAGTTGCGGATCTTTTGCGCATGTTTATGATAAGAGGTAAGTTTCAGAATTTTAGGGTTTGGATTATAAGGGATTCTTAGCATAGCCATTGTTCAAACTTCGGTGCCCTCGATGATAATAGATATATACTCTTGGAAACTTGAACGCCATGACACACCTCCCCTTTTTGGAGGGTCTTGACAGAATCACTTTGCTTTCAGACGAATTGGACCTTGTTGGGGCCTATCACCACCCCTGCTTTAGCAACCAGTGGTTCCCCCATTCAAAGGTCTAAGTTTTTTTTTTTTTTTTAACATGGGTTCTGAGAGCAATAGCTATTTCTTGAACAAATTTAAGATATGTAGTTTCCTTTGTTTTATTTGTGCTTCCTATTACAGGTTCTAATGATATGAGGTTAGAAATTGTTGTATGAGATGGGAAAGTTGGATGGACTGTAAGCAATCTAGATTGCATAACAGGACACCAAAACAGATATCTATTTCCAGTGTCTCTAGCCACCATGCAACTATTAGGATCCAAGTCAACTGAAAATGCCAATACATTACTGTACCATTGACAAAGGCCATTTCTTTCAGCTAGTGACATCCGTAGCCCTTTTCTCTGATCGTTGATCAAGTAGAATGGCTGTTAATCTTATACGCGAAGTATTTATTTTTCTCTCAATCATATAGTCGAGTCTCTGATTAGTCGTGGAGATTGACGGGGGGTAGATACGAAGGGAATGAATGTTTTGGTGGGGATACCAGAACTTGGTTAGGAGCGCTCGACTGATGGAAAGGGTGAGTCATGGCGTTGGAAGATTGCAGTATCTCCTGAGTTTGCACCTCATAGTATGGAATCGTTATCCGAACCATGATACTTTTCTTATAGTCTGTTTCCCTACGAGTGAGGTAAGTAGCCCTCTGTGGAGAAGTTGTTTTTATCTTTTATAACTAGTGACCTCGGCATTGATCAAGGCAGAACCTTGCGCTTTCTAGTTACTTCATTGTTGGGGTTAAGCTTTAAGTTTTAATCTCTGTTGTAGAATTCTTAGAGTTAAAAATACAGACATAGCTCTCTATTAATCATCATGATGGAAGTGTGAACCTCCCTTGCAAATATCTAGAAGAAAAATGATAAATCTGTTTCGAATCAAAATTGGTTTTCCATAACTGTATTGATTTCGTGCTTATACCTGGAAGAGAAATTGGCGGATTCTCTTCCGAATGTCGCCTAAGAAATCTTATATCTGCAAATCGAGGATCTGTATTATTTTAAAATCATGTTTACGTTTTTCCTAAGTCTTGTATGTAGATATTGTTTTGTCCTCGATGTCGAAGGATAGACGTAGAGATTTATATGATATATGTTATAGTGATTATGTGGATAACAGGCGTAGATCCATGTAATTGCCAGTCGATTCTAGCAATAGATATTATATTGATGGGAATGTCACTACCTGCCAGGTCCTTGCGGCATGCTTTTGTTTGTTAGTTCAATCTTTTTTTATTTCTGAGTGTTGCATCACACATTGGGGTATATTTCCTGTTAACAGATGCTAGTATCTCAGTAAAAGCATGAACTCATTTTTTTTTTGTGAGGATTTGATTTTTGAGTGAGAAATTTTCTACCTGCCGGATGGTTGTATAGTACCTATTTTCTTTATGATGCGATATCATATAAGAATAGGTCATTGCATACATGCTTTAGGAAAGTTTCAAGTTCCTTATTTTTTTTTTTGTTCTGCATGTAGCATGCATTGCCAGAAGGGATGCGATCTGGATTTATGCATTTGGCATTTTAGTATGTCTGAATAAGTAAAATGTAATCTAGCTTTGCATATGGCATGGGGGGGATGTGATTTCAGTACTTTGCCTTAAAACCCGAACGATCCAACTGTATGTAAAGTTTTAATTTCAGATCGATTTCCCCAATGAGATCTCAATGCTCGGTATTTGTACTTAGGTCGGATGCCTGTCTTTATTTATCCAGTATTCATTTTTCTACTTTGACTGGGTTGATCTAACTCGCGTTAATACTGTGACCCAGATTTTAACTCCTAGATCGTATTCGATCCTCGTTCTTATCAAAGCACTCGATCGGATTGATCTCAGCGTCTTGAAGTGAGCTCCTAAAACGCTTCATATTTCTCCTTTCCTGATGATAATTGTGTTGTTTTCAACATAATTTGTCTAATGGTTCTATCTCTTCAAAATATCTGCTCTGTAGATGCCAATCAGATCCAGAGTAAGTGGGCGAATTTATGTAAGATGTTTATATGTTCATACCAATCCAACGCCTAGGTTTTCAATGCGATGTAGATCTCATTCATAAGTGGGTAAGACTCACTATGGCTACAAGTCAAGTAGGTGCCTTAAATATAGATATGCATTCCAGTTGACTTACATTAACATAGCTCACGCTAGAAAATAACACTAAAACTTTATATATACAGTTTGTACCTGTTATCTTGCTTCAACCTACAAATAATTGTACTATTTTTTATTTTTTTTTCCCATTAAAACAGGGTGTGATTGGATTCACTTTGTTACATTATGTAAATATTTTTAAAACCATATTATCGTGCATGTACAAAATGTGCATGCGTGGCCAGCGTATGCACAGGTCTGACAAGTACTATAACCATACATCATATTTCTTATGCTTAACAACTAACTAATACTAATAATACTTCATGCAAACAAAACAAGTATATATTCATCATAACATTACTAAAACATCATTGGTCATTATATTAGTTAACCTTTAATATTTCATTTCATTATCTTTACGATTAAATTTTGTCAATCAGTCAAGTACAAGAAAAGTTACCTACTACCACTAACTCAAGATCAATGAATACCCAACCCTCAACAGTACTAACTAACATATCCCCCCACCCTAACCTACGTTCGCATCCTCCGTATCCTTCCTCTACTAGTACAAAAGTGGATGTCGGCTATACTGACCTGGCCACGTAGAACGTGAGAGCGGTAGCGTTGGCTAACTAGCGGACCTAACCTCTCCTAGCAGGAATCCGACCATCGTCATCACAACAACTTGGGGAGCGTGTCTCAGCACGGCCCTCCCATGACCTCGGGTATCATAGAAGCATAGGGTGGGCAATACATCCATCCCTCTCAACATACTGGGTCTACGCCCTTATCAACTCATACTTTGTTGCTCTCAATATTATTGGTTTGTGTCATCGTATCATCAACTTTGGTAAACAAGGCTCTCTGCAAAATAGGTACTACACCATACTTCATATCAAGTATCCCCGGTATTACATAGCCCCGGTGTCCTGCGGATTAGTACTTAACAGCCATTCATTTATAACAATATTTCCATTCTATCATCGTTTGATCCATATTGTCAACATAATTTATTTCATCACATAAAATCATTAAATCGATCACAGCATTTAAATACCACATCATATATATCACATTTCATCCAGGACGATTATTAAACATATACTGTCTTTATGAAATAAAAGAATCTCGTGATAACTACAACATAGTAACCACATAAACCAAATAACATCATGAGGATGGTAACATCATAACATCATAACCGTAGTATCAGCATGGGCACAGTAACATCCTAAACATAGTAGCAACATATCATCATGTCTAACATGCCGAAAATATAGTTCACTCTGTATAGTTGAGTCCAACAGATAATAAGCAAATAAAGTGAAAGGTGTCTAACTCATAAACACGCCTAGTCAAAATATGGGGCGTTACAAAAGCCTATTTCTAAATTTCAAAGCAGAGAATTCAAATCTACCACTAAGTCTTTAAAAGAAAATCCTAACTATCTATAACTGGGTTCTACCTATCTACAAGTGAATTCTACCTATCTACAACTCCTCGACAATGGCACCAAAATGTTGAGGTGTATTTACTGTTCTTAAGTAATCACCAAAATATTTATTTATCGACCAGGGTTGGTAATCTTAGATTTGTGGCACAGTATATGCTGAGGTAGAATGGGACCTAAGTTTCGGCTCATCAGACCTTAGAAAATGTTTAATAAAGAAAAGATCAAAAGATCTTTCAAAATGAAAAACTGAGTCAAAGTTCAGAAAGACAACGAAGGAACTAATTAAACATAGCTAAACCAACAAATTAGAATAGTACCAAGCTATACTACTCTACTCTATGATTAAACAATGGAAAAAGAACAAATACTGATAAGAAAACCAAATTACCTCTTATGAAAATGGAAACTACTTTGACTTAAAATAAAAACTACAAACTACTTAAGGAATTCAACAACTATTCATGTATTCAATTAACACTTCAAGGCTACACTAAGGTATCTAGTTCCATTCTCCTTGAGGATTTTGAGGAAGTGTATCAAATGTGATATGAATGGGAGTGAATGTATCAAAGTGACTTTCAAATGTGACAAGGAAAAAAAATGGAAACAAATCTAGTTTAACTTCGACAAACAAATGTAAACTATAGAGTGTCCAACTACAATTAACTTTAAACATTATGATCTATCTTCTATCCATAAGAAAATGACATGAAACTAGTATAAATTAGAAGCAAGTAGAAACATTAATAAAGATATTGACTTTACGATGGATATGATTGAGAAGCACGTAGAAAACTTGATAAAGATATTTTATGTAGAAGCAAGTAGGATACTTGATAAAGATAACTCAGTTCTGGACAAAATCTTATTTCATAGACATCTTCATTAACTGTATGAATGAGAGAAGCAAATTCTATATTCGAACAAAGAAACTACTATTGAAGCTAAGATATTGTGGAGAATGAAATTACTAAGCCTAATACAAAATCAATCTTTAAGGAACATGACATAACAAAACTAAGAATGGAATTGATGAATTCTGTAACAGTAAAGTATTAATGAATCAGGTAGAAAAGGAACATAATCTGTAAAAAACAAAGTTAAGGAAAATGAAATGAAAACTAAGAATAATGATGAAATGAAATTATAAATTTATGTAGTGTAAAACAAGATCTTAATTACAGTTAAGAGTGCTAATTAAAGGAAAGAAATATTACAGTTCAAAGACCTAAGAAACTGGATTATAAATAAGCGTAAAAACAATGCAGAAAGTATTGAGGTCTGTATGACGATCCAGATGACAGTCTGAAAGATGGTCCGAATGACAGTCTGGATGGAGGAAAACGATTTAAACTCAGGAAAGAAGCAGTTTGGATGATCTTAATTATTGGTTAGCTAATGCATATGTACCTACAGTGCAAAGGAAGCAATGGAGAGAGTGTTTAGAAGCTAATATAACAAGAAGCAACCTATAGTGATCATTGTTCTAAGGAATGAACTTTTTCTATGACATAACAAAACTAATGTATGAATAAAACTAACCTACAGCTACAGGAACACATTAGCAGAACTAATTCTAACTATGAATTTAATTCAAACTATTAAAACATTAGCTAGTTGATTCTATTAGTTGCAAAAGACTGAAAATAAACTACAAGAAAAACTATGCTTGACTGGTCATTATCAATTCTGTAAATGTAAATTAAATTATCAACAGGAAATAAATTACAAGAAATGAAACAACAACTACATGAAAACACAGTTAAATAAAATTACTAAAAATGGAATACATGTTTAATTGTAGAGAGAAAAATACAAAATATACACAATAGAACCTTTGGTTGTTGAGGGGCCCTTCCGAGAAATCAGATATTGAATCTTTAACTCACACTAATCACCAACAGCAAAACATCAACAATAAAATTCAGGAACTTCCATTAACTGAGAAAATTACACAACATTTCTACAAATTACTAATAGCATGTGTGTGTATATCTACTGTCCTATATATCGTCTACATTGTCTGCGTTTCCCCAAAGGAGACGTCTATTTGTAAGTTTACAATGGGAGAGAGGGTCGACATAGTCGACCTCTCTAAAAATAGAAGTCTTTAATGTCCATACAACTGCTGCTTGGTGGTTGACGACAGCGCAGAGGTCGTCTGCCTGCTTCCATGGCGCTGATTCCCTTTGACATGAACAGCTACATGTTAGTTTCCTTTACCCATGGGAAGATAATGCGTTGGCAGGCTGAGCACGGGAGAGAAAGGATCTTTTGGAATGTCGACGTGAGCAGAGGTGTGTGCTGTCAGGCTAGGCAAACAAAAAAGATGGAGCTTCTTGAGCGTTGACATGAGCAGTATGTGTGTTGTTGAGCTGGGCAGGGAAGCGAATTTTCTTGAGTGTTGAACCACCAACCATAACCACCATGTTGCTAACAAAACTCATATTTCTGTTTTTGTCTTTAATGGGAAATAATATGCCAACCGACGATTCCGCGGGCTAAACGAAGGGCTGAACAATGAGTTTGATGCGGCTGGACATTTGTAACGAGAACACGAGTCTGCACGGAGGTCTATTTGAAACATATAACCTGCAAGCCGAAATCTATTTTCCAAATGAGTCACAAAACATTAAAGTAATATTAATAAACCATGAAAAAAATGATATTTATCCAAGATTCATGTGCTATGTAAATACGATCATACTTGGGTCTGATTGACAGTCTGAAATGAAATAAGAGTGATTTATTATATCAGAATAGTGAAAATAATGCCACTCAGACGGTATTTGGTCATAAAAAGTAGTGACAAAATGGACACCAACATTCCCCCAGACTGGAGATATGCGAGGTCCCATTGAGCAAAAAGGAGAGGAATTCAGGAAGAAGGCCGAGCTGCGGTAGCAACTACGTTCGACTTGGAAGAGGAAGTGGTCTTTGCCTTAATCTTCTTGAATTGATTCTTCAAGGAATCATACCTCATCCGGAGAGAAGTATGATACGTTGTTTTGGCATTGACCGAGCATTCAATGCTTCTTACTTATGTGCGCAGTACCTTGTTTTCTTTATGAAGCTCAGAGATTGTTTCCACATAATTTGGATTTTGGTCTGTCAACCGTGCTATCCCTCGGGTCAACCTATCCACTTACTGCTGATGTAGAATGGGATATTCTATGTGATGTTACAAGTCCTTTGGACAACTCAACTTTCTTGGAAATGTTTCAAGCTCAACAGTATATTCTTCAAGAACTCTGTCTTTGTTGTGTGCAGGAGAACTTCTAGCAGCAGGGGCTTCACACAATCGAGCATATACATTGGCTAATGTGAGGAGGGGTGTTTCGAGGATATGGTTGTCTGATCATGATGGTTGAATGACAGTATGGATGACAGATTGGTCGGCAGGCTGGTCACAATTTGTTTTCCTAGATTTAGTGGGTATTGATGAAAAAAGTGGGGGTTTCGAGGTAGGGTCACCAAGGGAAAGCTTAGGAGAAGGCAATGAATGGAAAAGGTGCGCATTGCCTAAGGGATCCTCATCAATACACACATGCTTAGTGTCTCATTCTGCTTGCATAGACTCTTGGGTCGGCTCACTAATATCGGTTTGGAAACGACTGTGTTTCCGAGAAGTAGAGGGTTTAACAATAGGATTCTCGATCAAATGAGGGTTTAGTATTTCAAAGACAAAACGATCCCAGGTTTTCCCTCTTTATTCCAACTGGTGAATGATCAAGATTTTAATTAGAAAGTGATGGTACAACCTACCAAATGGATTAACAGTATTTTTCCTAACCTGGCTTGACATTTTCTCTAAACTTTTCAAGAAATAGAAGGGAAAATGAAGAGTCTGATTGTTAACAAAATTTGCTAGCAATCTAAAATCCCAGAATTTTAAAAATGGTAAACTTACCTTCACAAGTGATCAGATGGATGATGAAACCCAAGGGATCTAGATATTCCGACTTGACCCACTGCCAGTGGAATCCATTTGTTCCAACAACATGTTTATATTCATCCTTCAAAGCAAATTCGTGAGCCTTTCATGGGAGGAGAATATGTTTGTGCCGACGGGCACCCTCCCTAGGAAGCTTTGTGGTCAATGTGATAGATTCTTCCATCACAGAGAAAGTGAGATGGATAACTTTGGTCATCTTACCATTGAATCCCTTAGAGAAAAGCAGTGAGATTTCGTGGTCGTGTCCTTGGAGAAGGTGGAGAAACGGACCCCATCCAACTCAAAGGAATACCTGATGCGAAGTAAATCTTGGTGACTTACAGGTTCATGACGAATCGACATAATTGGATAGAGGTTGTGGGATGTAGATAGGTGTAGGGGATGCAAGAGATGTAGGATACGCGGCTTAATAGAAAAGATGAAAAGCGAACAGAATGAAGCGAAATTCACGCAGTCATCAGTTTAAATTGAAGTCTGTTTGAATGACTGAATGATAGTAGAGATATATTTGGCACTTTCAATTGATACGCTATCGTTCAGTTACCTTGATTCATGTTCCATAATAGAACTACATGAGTTAGTGAATTCGTATGGCTATGATATGTTCAACCATTTCCAAAGTGAAACTTTGGACAGGTTGAATGTAATCCTCATTATGAAATTAAAAAAAAAAAATTTAGAATCATGATGACTTAATAAATGAAACTATAGAGCGCACGATAAAGCTTAATGGAGGTTTAATATCGTATGATAGCCATATGATGGTTAATCAATTCATTTGATGAGACAAAATGAGTATGCAAAGATGGCATTTAATTTGAACCTTGACATGATTAGTTAATTAAATATAAAATAAAAATTTTAAATATCTTAGCACACTTATTAATATCATTATAGGCTATGGTTTCATTCGGCACTTCATTCAGGTCATTATTCATATTTTCCTCATTCATCACCTCATTCGGATCGTCATTCCACCCTTCATTCAAACCTTCATACAAACCTTTGTACAGAAATGTGCTTTCATGGATCTGACTACTACTGATTATGCAAAGAATTTTTCTGGGACTTGTCAACAAATAAGAGATGTTGTAAACCTTCTTTTCTAGAACTTTAGTTGCGTTATTCTTTATTTTCCATTAATCATAACATTTTTTCTTCTACTTTTTGCGTTATCCTAAAAACACCTATCATTTTATCAGAGATAAATAAACTTTTTATAAATATTCAGAAGGTAGAAACAGTTTTGAATCTCCCCCAAACCAAAAATATGGCGTGTCCTGAAGCCATCAAAGAAAAATTGATAATTATTCAAATATTTTCAACACATGGTTCAGGCAATAGCTTCTAAAAATGTTGTGACAATTTTCATAAGAAAATGAAAGATTAACTAATAAATGTAGATGATTCAGATATGTACATTCATAAAAAAGAATACAACAATTCTTAAGAAGACTATATGAATAATGACAGTGCAATGGATTCGAAAAATGCCATAGGCAAACTAGCCATCCATGACTCATTTCAAAGATATCTTGTCATCCAAAGAATATAGATAAAGTTCATCGTAAAGTTTGTGAGATTTACTATAGTTATGGATACCATTTCTAGGAGAGTAATATCCTAGGTATCGTGTGAATTAGGTGACGGGGTCCAAGTCCAACTTACAGCCATTCTCTAATGACATTATAAATAATTGGCCTAAACATGTGTTTGTATACACAGGTTTTTTATGAGCCATGTGAATATAAATTCATTAACCAAAACTCTTTTACCCGATATTGCCCCACTGTCAACAGTCCTATTCATTACTTGCATTTACCGAGCTTCCTTGTTAAAGATTTTACTTAGCATGGACCTACTGCCAGCGAGTCTGTTCAGTACCCCGACAAGTTTGCTTTGTATAATGATATTTTTAGTAAGGAATCCAGTTGGCACTAGAGTGTGCTAAGCCTATTAAACACATAATTCAAATTTTGAGAACGAACCTTATGAGTAACTTTATTTATAATGGCCTAAATTATAGATCATGTCAAAATATAATAACCTAAAGTTGTTCTTTGACCTCTCAGTCTATCCTCTTCATAAAAGATCAGTAATGTTCCCCACAAAATAGAAATGTCAATCACTTTTGGGCTACCTTTTAAAAGTGCTTAAGAAACAAGTTTTGATAATGAGTCTAGGATGAGCTAGTAGTCCATAGGTGTAAGATAGAGCTTTTGAAGATCATAGTAATTAAAGTAGGTCTTAAGCAACTGTTCTAATGATAAATCAGGAATGTCAATTTATGAATCAAATATAAACATACAGAAGCATACAAATGAAACTAATAAAAAGAATCACAGAAGAGAAGTGGTTAGAAATCAATAATTTTTATTTTGCAAAATAATCAAAGGAAAATAAATCACAAGAAATACTTCCCTTTTTAATTGATGAAGCTATATGAGCTGACCAAAATTCGTGTGTAAATATAAACCAATTGTCAGAACTGTTTCTCATTTATTCCAAGAAACAGAAATATATGTACATGATATCCTATTCTACTTAGAGAGAAAGAAAACTATTATATTCAAGTATATGAATTCTTCAAATGTAACCATGTGCGAAGCAAGATTAAAAATATACTTTTATCCACATATGAGAAAATTATTCCAGTGATTGCTTGGATATGAAGAACCAACCTACTTGTTTGATTTAGAAGCAAGACGAATTGAAGGTGAGAATGGTACTATGGCTTGGTTAACTCGTGGAACCAGATCTCAATATAATCCTTGTATTTTGGGTTCTCTTCTTCATTTGTCATCTCACGTGGTCTTTCATCAAACTCTAGAATGCATAAAGAAACTATGTTTGGTGATGGGGAATATTTAGGTTCGAATGTATGTCCCTTATCAAATGCGATGCATACCTTGTTGATCTTGTTTTCTTGTGGATAATCCCAAGTAGAAATTTCATTTTCTTTCATAGTTTCTACGACTCCTAAATATATAAGCACTCCAGTCCTTGTGTGAATTTCTCGCAATGATGGTGGTGAGGTAGGAAAGTTGGGTAAATGTTTCAGTTCAACACTGTAAACATATTGTACTGCTTTATTGTTGTTAAAATGTGGAATGGATTGAACATGAATGTGCATAGGGCATATAGTAGGTTTATGAGAATGTGATTGTGGCAGGTGTAGTTGATGTGCTTGTGTGGTTGATCCCATCGAGTAAATAGGATATTGTTGAAAAGATTGTGGAGAGTATAGAGGACCAGGTGGTGTTGCAACGTGAGAGAAAGTATCCAGATGATCATAAGATGGGCCATGAAGGCTTTGTGAAAACGTTTGGCAGGGGTTAAGCTGAGGCTACAACAACTTACATGGTGTCAGAGGATTATGAGAGTAGGCCAATGGAGGGATGGAGCTCTGAACCCTACATGTAGGCCATGGTTTCCGTGATATTTGTGGTGCCATTTGACAAGGTGAAATTGTTGCAACTTCCAAATGTCCTTGGCAGATTGTTTCCATCCTGGGTAAGGAAGAGAAACTATCCATGGAATGATTCAAGCTACATGTGCCACAAATTATGAGACTATCCAAAGGACAATCCTTTGTGAGATGTTTCTTTTGGAACTGATGGAAAAATGCTCCTTCAAATTCCTCATTTTTACCAAGCTCCAAAATATCCATTTGTGAATTTAGAGAGTTGATAATATCAGATTTAAATATTTCAAATAAATTACCAATTTCAACTCTTGTAATTCCAATTCCTGTAGCAGACTTCAAAAACTAAGAAGAGGGTATATTCTTACCAGTCTTGAATTTGCTTCTTGAATACCTTCTACGTAACTCACAAACATCATCATATTATGGTAACTGAAATACATCACCTATTCCCAGCACACTTGAGATTTCTAAATATTCATTTTTATTCCTTTGAGGAAAAGTCTTTTCAAGGTGTCTTCCCCAATTGTTTTAGTTTGGATCTTTGAAGGTTGTATTGAAAGCGTTCGATGTAATTTTCCAAAGTCTCTTCTTCCCCTTGTGTTATTTTGAAGATATCCTCATTGACCCTACAACAATATTGGTATCTTTTCAAGAATATATGTTTCATGTCTTCCCAAGTTTCAATGCAATTCCCACTTAGGCTCATGAACCATCGGAGGGCTGCTCCTTTCAATGTAAGAGGAACAATTTTCATATTTTGGACATCATATCCTCTACAAAGTATTTCCAATTCAAATAAAAATTCATCAGGGTCTTTGTTCTCCAGTTCATCAAAATTTGGTAGAATGGAGTGCTTGCATTTTGTTCTCCAGGGTCTTTTATATACTGCATTTGCATTGACTGCTTGCTGCTTTCATTTAGGTTTTGCTTGTGCATTGAAAATATAAAAGAGTTCCATTTTTATTTCTAAATTGTTGGCTTGATTTTCATTCTAATGGCATTGTTTTTAATGGATAGATGAGTCTAGCGTTTGACGATTTTTCATACTATTGAGTCATATACATCACTAGTTTCATGACCATATCCTTTGAGTAACCACAGCCATTAAAATTAACGCTTAATATAAAATTGATTAGAACGATTTTATTTATAGCGTACGTCGACTAGCATAGGTTTAGAGTCTCAGAATAGATCATTGTGAGTAAACAATCCAAGACTACTAGAAAAAACATTATGTGTCTGACCAACGAGTGGTGAAATCCATGGTATACATTGGTGTTCTCAGGAACCTCTACTCAGACCAGAGTTAAGCACAAGGTTACGGGAGGTTGGTTGTGGAGATAGCCCTCCCATACTGGCCAAATGTGGGAGATATTTCTGGGATTTGTTCGTATTTGGGGAGTCTTGGGGGATTTGACCCTCTTGAGTTTTGGGCTTAGCTACCCTACCCATACGACGTATCCCACCTGCGACTGTCCCCAAGATCATTGGTTATACCACGGTGACCATAGTTCCCTTACCTAGGTATCACACAGGGTAATGCAGTGGTTATACTGTTTGTGTCCTGAGTAAGATAGGGGAACCTCTATAACTGATTTTGTTACCTCCAACTACTTTTTGGGAGTCTCAAGCTTCTCCTAGGTGAGACATACCGACTCTAGTGTCGGGAGCACATTTAGCCACTCTATTTGTCTGCTCTTGGCTTTAGTTTCTCTAGGTGTGTGCTCTTTATTTACTGTTTTTGATCAATAGTTTGGCTGATAGGGGATGCTGTGAGTTTATATTCTCTCCGGAGATATCGTGGCACGGAGTCCTACTCTCCGCCAATATCGCCGGTTGGTTGGTTTATTACCTGCTTATCTTTCACACCGTGTTGCTAGGGGACACCGGCGGGGTCCCTTTGAGTTTTTGGATTCTTACGAAACATAGGTCCTAGAGGTCATGACTACACACTCTAACACAGGAGAAATCCCTATGACTCCATCGAGTAGAGTCGAGCACACTTCAGACACCTGTACTCCGTGTGAGGCGCGGGGGGGTTACCCACCTAAGACACAACCTAGCTTGTTTGGTTCGGATCCACTTGAGACCCAATCTAGCATGTTCAGTCCGGATCCACCCGAGGACAACCCGTTCATTCCTTCATTTCCATATAATTATCTATATGAGATGCCAGAGTTACATGATGATACAGGTCCTACGATCAACCCTAGCGCGTTCTCTTTTGGTATGGATGATTACAACACAGTTCATCCTTCCACTACATTTGGTTGTCATGTTGGCACTAGTCATGGTGTTAGCAACACTGCACCCACTGGGGGAAATACCCTTGCTGGGGGCACCACGTTGTCCACTCACACACATAGTATGGGGACTGGTCACATTCCTGCTAACAATGCTAATGTTGGAAGGAGGCCACCTCCTAGGACTACCCATCCTAATAGGAACATTGTTCGCAACCCAACTAGCCATCCACAACATACTACACATGCCGCCACCCATCAACCTAGGTCCACTTTCGCGAATGTTAACATTCCTCCCAATCACGAGGGTGGACACATACCATATAATTTTACGTACGCCACCATTACTATTAATGTTAATGTAAGGGGTGGGAATATACCTTATCCTCATGGTCACAACGCCACCATTCCTACTACTAGTAACACCAATGTTGGGATTGGGAATACATCTCATACTTATGGTCACCACACGACTACTCACGGTACTCATAATGCTTACATTGGGGGTAGGAACATACCTTATAATCATGGTCATTACAACATGGTTACCGCTATGAATAGTACTTATATACTGCATAATTATGGTGGTGACCCTTACTATAATACAATCGGTGCTGGCCACCAGTACAACCCACCTCAATATGGTGCTCAAAACACATATATACCTGGTTACTCTCACACGGGTCAGGTCGGACGAGGTTATTAACCTTATGGCCATGGTAAAGCTTATGGTCAGTTAGGTCCATATAATCAACAATTTAATGCTCATGGTAAAGATTATCGTCCTTCTTATCCTTAAGGTTCTTACAATCAACCTTTTATGGGATCTTATAATCAAGCTTTCCAGTTGCATCCTCCGTTCCTTGCATGTTTGAATATTCTAGATCTTTCGAAGCTCAGGAATGATACAGTGTGTCACGACCCTAGTTGGCCTCTACTCCCCACCAATATCCCTTCAGACATTCCTAAGTTTGAGGGGAAAGGTGGTGAGGATCCAGGTGATCATGTCACAACGTTTCACCTTTGGTGCTCTTCCAACTCGTTGAATCACTATTCCGTTCAATTACGACTATTTCAGCGCACCCTCACAAGGGCAGCTGTGAAGTGGTATGTTGAGTTGCCTGGGGGCACTTATAGGGTTTTCAAGGAGATCAATTTGGTTTTCTTGGATCATTTCTAATTGTCGGTTCATTATGATACTGGTTCTAAACTTTTGTCTACCTTCCATCAGAATAAGGCCACACATATTTTTGACCACATTCAAGAGTGGCGTAAGCAGAAGAGGTTAATGAAAGCCAACATTCCTCCAGAGTTTCTATTGGAATGGTTTCTCAAATCTCTACTTCCATATATTGCTAAGGATGTTTCGATGTTCGGTATTATGACTAAGGAACAAGCCATCTTAAAAGTCCAGTAGTTAGATTTACATTACTCTCAGTCTAGAATTTTATATGACATTATTCATGATGCACCGCGAACATGACATGAGCCCAAGACAGTTCCTGGACAACATGCCGATGGAATCATGGGATTAGGAAGTACTCTCCCTATAGATTTGGTGGATAATCAAATGTAAAATTTGTCGCTTAACCAGTCTACTACTGGACAGGTTCACACCTTGTCCACTTCCGCCCCATCGTCTGATGTACACACTATGCAAATGACAAACCCATTGTGTAACCAGTAGCCTGGTGGTAAGAAGAAGGGCAGAAACAACGGTAAGGGTGGAAACAATGGGAACAATAGTAGTAATCACAATACCCCTCGTAAGGAAACTGCCAACCCTCCTCGAGAAGGAAGAAATGCTTGTGAGGACAGTAAACCTAGGCATAAGATGAAATTTCCTTGTAAGTTTTGTGGGGAAGATCATATTACTCAGATGTGTCCTCGAATCAAAGAAGCATCGAAGCATCTTGCACAGAGCCCAGTTTTGTTGAAGGATCCCCTTCCTCATCATCAAAACATGGCTTCGCATGCTACCACCACTGGTTATGGACCTAATGACATTGCAACGTCTTCTTCCAATACTAGTGGTTATGGATGCGTGAATATGGTCCTATTAGAGGTTAGTGTTGCTACTTGTCAACGCAATTATGCTGCACCACAACCTAATATGGTGAGTGAGCCTCTCCCTCCTCCTGATAATTCCCATACACACTTGCATGAGCCAATGGCATGCAATCTTGTTGCTCCATTTGCTTTTTCTCTCCCAAACCGAAAGTTACCAAGTGTCCCTAAACAACATTTTCATGCGACTTTCAACTTGACTTAACTCGGCAACTAGAGGTCGGATCGATGAACCGTCGACTCCATTGGTCTCCTGGTTTGCGATTACCTCTAGGGGGGCCTCTCCCTCGTTTTCCCATGGCCCAGTGACTTCATTGTGCATTCATTTTTTAAACTAGGGTTTTGCTCAGTTTCCTTCAATGCAACTCTTGTATTGGTTGTTTCAACAACTGCACATGGGTCTTGTTCAATTGACTTAATCATTCGTTGTATATCAAACTCTACATATGGTACATTTGAACATGTTGCAACATTAAGAAAACACTACGTGTCTAGAGATCATGGGATATATTATTCTTGTACTAAAGTATAAGCCAACAACCATATGCCTAAGCTACACTTACAAATTACAAACCAACTAGGGTTTCATGAACTAGACAGCGCATAATAAAACTAGGGTTCACAAATTGAGACATGGAACTACAAACTAGGGTTTTATGAACTCTTATGGTTTAGATCATTAGATTGAATAGTATCATTTAAGTAGAAACCAAAAGGCCATATACCTAAGCTATGCAGATTCATGAAACAAAATGAATAGGGTTGAACATGGATCACAAGTGGAAGTTCACATGCATGCATGACCTAGAAGTAGAAACACATGTACACACGAATTACAAGCAAAACCAACTAAGGTTTAATGAATTATAAGCAATACATGAGTATAGAGATCAGAGGCTATGTTATTTTCATTAAACTAGAAGCCAATAGCCCATAAACCTAGGCTACACTTACAAATTGAAAACCAACTAGGGTTTGATGAACTACAAATTGCATACTATAACTAGGGTTCACAAGTTTAAAGATGGAACTACAAACTAGGGTTTTACGAACAAATTATGTTTATATCAACCCTTGCCCATCCAGAGTACCCTTGCCGTGCCAGAATCTCCAACCCTAGCCCCCGAACGTTATTCTGAAGAGTCAGTCATTACTTTGTATAGACAAATTTCCCCTAAAATTCGTAAATATTTCCTTGATACCTATCTAAAACCTGATGTAGAAATTGGAAACACCCCTTACCCGCTGGACGTCAACCTTTTTAATGACAATACCCAATTGGTCTTTTCTTTGATAGCTCAGTTTTTAGGTTCAGACTCAGATTTGTGGATAACTAAAGTGCAACTAAGCCTGTTATTCAAGATTAGTGTTAGCTCCCTAGAGGCGGGAAGTGAGTCAGTACCATCCCTCAAGTTTGAGGAAATTTTGGCAGAAAAAATACATGCACAGATAAGCTGTTTTGAAAGTACCATATTTTTTCGGTTCCAGACCTATTTGACTAAAATGATTCTGCATAGCTGTGCAGATGAGTTAAGATTCTCTCAGATAGTCTTCACAAGGAATTTGGAAGACAATGTTCTCAATTACATGAATTACATTTTATCTGTTGTATATAAAGTTATGTTTGAAGAAACACTACCCATAGTGTTACTAGAGATGCAAACCCTGATGCAGTTGAGGGATGAACTAGCCGTTGGTGATTGGTTCCTATTGAAAGATTCCACATTAATAAGGGTGTACGGTTTTGTACATGAACCATAGTTTTTACCAGCATTTTTGACCTTGAGTGTTTTTTCCCTTGATTTCATCCTTAAAAGATTGATCGCAGAAGAGGAGTAGTTTGGGTAGCATAAGAAAAGTTCTGATATAAAGTTCCCTTAGCAAGTCGGCCCTTTCATTGTGAAATTCGAAGAGGCTGTTAGTGAAGTAGAAATATTATTGAAAAATATGGGGTTCAGGAAGGACATAGCAGTCGCATATGATCCTCTGCACATCATAGCCGAGAGAAAGAAGAAAAATGGTTTGAAGGCATGGGAACACCAATAATCTGAAGGGCTGTCGAAGGGGTGAAATTCATTGCAGTATGAGCCCGAAGAGGTTGAAGATATAGATTTACAAGTACAAGCCCTAATCATGGCTGATGACCCTATGGAAATAGACAAACCACTTAATACTCAAGAAGTATGCAGGAAGAGAGATTCACAGGAAATCATTGAGACAGAAGAAGAGGAAGAAAGTGAAACGAAAAGACTCAAATTGGAAACACCAGATGAGTTAGCTGTCCAAATAAATGATATGGATGAACAAGAAGAAGGGCCATCAACCCCATTTATCCAAATCCATGAGTATAAATTCCAAGATGCGACAGGAGGGAATGAAGATAGCAGATTTAAATCCCATGAAGACATGTTTAAGTATCATGGGAAAAATAAGCAGGCCTCTGCACAAAAAAATTTTGAACTAATGCCCACTATGAGGAATTTGTCTAAAATAGGAACATCTTTGACAACAAGTAGAGATATCTAGACACACACTTTCAATCTGATTTTATCTGGCAAAGACCAAATAACGGAAGCAAAAATAGACTAGAAGAAGATACCTTTGCTAGATAGGAGTCAATTTCATAGGAAAATGGGAGAAGGTTTATATGATGACCTAGTAGAAGCATCCTTGAAGATCTCTAATTTAGAGGTGACTATAAATAAGACGAATGCCCAATTAAAACATGAAAGGTCGGAGAATAAAGCCCTTCAGCAACATATTAAAAAGATGCAGTTTGAATTAATTGAAAATGATGATGGAGGCAAAGAAAGCCATATGCTGTTATAGGATAAAGACAATTTGATCCAGACCCTACAGAAAAGAATGAAAATCTCCAACACCTAGTTAATACAAACTCCTGAGGAAACAAAGCTAATACAAGAAAAAGAAGATCTATGCAGGGAGGTCAGCAATAATAAATCCGAATTGTTAAAATTCATAGAGAAAGAAGGATGCTGGGAGAAAGAGAGGATGAGTTTGAAGAGGCAGATCGAAGAGTTAAAAAGCGGCTTGTCAAACATATGTTTGCAACAGGAAAATGAAGGCCCGAGTAAAGAGAAAGATAATACAGAGAAAATTGTACAGGCTATGTCCGAGATCAACCTAAAAGATGGTGGGATACGAGAACTAAAAGAGGAAAATCAAAGGTCGAAAGAATAAAATGAGGTAAAGGAAAAAGGGACAAACGAGCTACAACAAAAGTATAAGGAATTGGTAGCAATTAATAACAGGTTTTCTCAGCAGATTAATGGAGGAGTAGCTATGCAGGGATGCAAACATTTGATTTGGGATTTAATTATCCAAGAGGCTGAGAGATTCATACCTTATCTGGATCTCATGAGAACAAAGGAAAATATAGTCATGGATGTTTTTAAGAGTTGCACTGCTATGAAGGAAAAATTGCACAAAAGGCCAAAAGAGACTGCTTATAATGCTATAAGTTTTTTGAATGGTTTGACAGATCAGGACGTTATAGATTTGAGCATCAAGGACAGGGTCACAACCATTGCAGCAGCAAAACAGATACTGGGGAAAAACGCATTAGTCGAAGCTGTGGAAACCAAAGCAAATGAAATGAATGAACAATTGACAGAATTCAAAGGACAATTTAAAAGACTGGTAGAAAAGGGGTTTCCTGCATTCTGGGATGAAAAGCAAAGATTGATTCCCATAAGTGAGCATAAAAGGTTGATGACTAGCAGGCGAATGGATCATTCTAAGTTCAAACATCTGAGCCAACCACTTTCAGGGAAAATACTAATAGACATGCTGGACGAAGATTTTGAGATGTTGTATAGATTGATTTCTATTGGTGAAGAGATTCCACCTATGTCTTCTGTCGATTAGCCTAACATCAGAGTCCTGGAGAAAGAGATGACCAGTTATGACATCCCAACACTTGAACTTTGGGCACCTGTGGAGAAATACGGGAAGATGAAATATACCTATCATGCTCCACCGGTAGCTGTTGTTCCTTAAATCTCAGATCTATGCATTTTTAAGTATCGGTTTATTTTTGATAGAAAAGATTAGGATATACTTTAGGATTTTGATTTTATAGGACGTGGTACTGGGTTGCCCGTTATGTAATGAAATTTCACCATTGGACATAGACTTTAATATTTTTTATATTGTTTAACGACATACCGGAAAATGCAAGAAAGCGATTGATCTTATCTTGTTATAGTTTATGTTTTGTGATAGTGACATATGAACTATGATGAGGTGTCCTTTAATTGTAACTGATTTCTGTTCCAAATGGGCCAAGTATGAGACTCCAGGCCACTATAAGTTCCATAAATTTTCAAATGGAAAAAGGGGGGAGAACTTTGAAGCTCTACATATTTTTGTCTATTGTTGTTTTTGCGAGATATCTCTTGAATAAAATTATCAGAAGCTTACATGTGTTTTCAGAGATTCCTGTGTAATTGGTCTGGTAGTCTGTTTTTCTCTTCTATGTGATATGTGTTTCTTTCCTTTGTTAATCCATATTGTTAGCATTCCTTCGTACTTGGTTCAGTGTAGTATCTGAGCGAGATTCATAGATATTATGCCTTGTTAATTTCTCACCAAGTATTTCATGAAATATTTCTGCTAAAGTTGGTATAAGATTCATCTATGTATGCCTTATATCAATGGATTGTTCATCTTTCTTTTGTTTCACCAATTAAATCACTTCGACTACTAGCTGGTTGCTACCTTGCCTCTGTGTGAATGTATCCGCTAAGCATCTAATAATAATGTTTATGTTATACTTGAATTGAATCCATTTCCCAATATAGATCCATGTTGTTCTCCAACAATGGTTTACCGAAGTAAAACGTGTCCTACAGAAATCTAACTTTCTGCGTATGTTTTAATAGAACATCGTGAGAATGAATGCTAGTGTTCCTTTTTCATGGTTGACGCCCTTGATTATTTCCAGTTTTTCATTAGTTTATTGAGAGAGCCCTCTCAGACTGTGTTGGGTCAGTAACATCAGTCCAAATATTGGTTTGTGGTTACCCATAATTACCCTCTTTCACCCTTGGGGGTCAAATTTGGTGTTAACAAATTGGCGCCGTTGCCGGGGAATGCAAGTTTCCTTGCAAGAACGACAAATAATTTTGAAGATTCAAAGAAAAGAGAGATCCCTGTGTGCAAATAGAGATTTCCATATTTTTGAAGGTCGTACAATTTTTCCCTGGCGACTCCACTCGTAAAGACTGATACTCAAGAAAGCACTCCACTCGAGAAGATCGCCGAAGCTGATTTCTAGCTCTGAAGGAGATCTCGACAAGGAATCCTGGCCTCAAGAAAGATCCATACCAGAGGTAATCCTATTTCTTAAATTCTGCTAGTTGTTGATAATCCAGAAAGTCTGCTTAGGCGAAAAATCGAAAAAGACAGCACTAGTACTTCAAACAGTGAAAGAATTGTGTCTAAAGAAAGATTAACTGTTTTTCAAGAAGTGAATATAGAAATTGACATTGGAAAACCTGTACCAAGATCATGATCCGAGTCTTATCTAAGCCTAGGTGAAGGAGTTCTTAATAATCCTCAATCCTACATGTTAGATCCTACCTAGAGTGATTTACTAGATATTATCAAAGCTAAAAAAGCTAAGCCCTCTTCCCAGAATATCCCACCCCTTTCATAAAATATGCATGTGATCATGGCTACCAGATTTGCACCTTTAGTCCTACCAGCTGTCTTACATGACCTACCCCAAAACTATGCACAGAGAATCGTCTCCTATGATGGAGAAGGAAATTTTTCTACCAGACAGCATGTAGACGGGTTTGAATATTTTATTGATCTGGAGGAAGTAGACCATGATGATGCAAAGATGAGGTTATTTGCCCAAATTTTGTTTGGGGAACCTAAGAAATGGTACATATTATTACCAAATGCTTCCATAAATGATTTTGCGGCATTTAAGACTATATTCTTAGAGATATGGGAAATGATAGGAAGTCCTTCCCTAGTCTTGTCCCAATACAATCACATCAAGAAAGAAGGTTTCGAGTCTGTACATGAATTTTCTGCTAGATTTATGAGGGCATACAATTCTATTCCAGCTGACCTAAGGCCCTCGGCTGGCACTGCGAAACTCCACTTTGCAGACGCCTTTGATGTATATTTCTCATGTACATTAAGAGAAAGAAAGTCTCCCTCTCTACTTGTCTTGCTAAAGGATGCCCTAGAAGTAGAGGGGAACATGATGACTTGAGGGAAAATAAAGGGGAAAACAGAGGTTGAAAGAAAGAAGCAAGAGACCCAAACTTCTACCTCATTTCCTTCTAATGATGCAAAATTTTATACCATGATGAAAAATATGGAAATGTTGATGGATAGATTAGCCATAGATACCAAAACCCCTCCCAGAGAAAATCCTAAAAACCAAATCCGAAATACGAACTTTAGAAGACCACCACCTCCTACCAGAAATCAAAGAAATCCTGAAGAATAGCCAATGCGTCCTCCATTTGCTGAAAACATGGTAGATAACGAAATACCTGAAGAACCCGCTGAGACCCATATTCATTTTATTGACTCCCTAGACCATGAAATATGCTTGACTAAAAGGGAGCATGACTTCTTTAACAAAGAAAGTACTAGTGATAAACCTAAGTTGGAATATGAACAATACCTAATGGGTTATCAAAATGCTGTGAATGATCTTCAAAGAAAATTAAAATTGATAAATAGAGAAGTTACCATGAATAAAGGGAAGCTCCCTTTGAACCAACCTCCAGTTGTCCAACAGGTTGCAGAAGAATCGAAAGAAAAAGAACAAAGAGCTGTTGCAACTAAAAGACTTGAAAATAAAGAAGAAGATGGTCAACCTTCAAAGGAAGTTAAACCACCAGAATTCACAGAGATAATCAAGCCTACCCCCACTTTTAGCCTCAGAGCTGAACTATCAAAGGTAAAGATCTCCATCCCTCTTAATGAGTTACTGGCAAATAATGAGTACAGGGAAAGGATAACAAAGATGGTTAAAGGAAAGAATGAAAACCAACATGATATCCTAGAGTTGTCTGATGATGCTCCTACCATAATCTTTGGATCTAAGTTGGAAGAACCAGGCAATGAAGAAGTCCCTCCTTTTTATTTAAGCGTAAATGTCCATGATCAAATCTTGCACAATGCCTTAATAGACTCTGGGGCATCTCATAACCTAATGCCAAAATCTGTGTTGAAAGAGGTAGGATTAGAGGTGACCAGGCCATACCAAGACGTTTTCTCCTTTGAATCAAGAAAATTACCATGTTTGGGGCTAATTAAGAATATGGTAGTGACTTTAACCCAAATCCCTGCTAGAAGTGTTATGATGGATGTTGGTAGTGGCTGATGTGCCTGCAAAGTTTGGGATGCTGTTGTCAGGATCCTAGGTTTTGAAGTTGAAAGGAACTATGCAAATGGACTTATCTTATGCCACAATCCCTGTGTTTGGACCAAATAGGAGATTATATAGGGAAAGCAGGATGGAATATGTCATCAGCAGCAAAAAAAAACCTGAAAATCACCCTATATGTGCCGTTGATACAGACATGGGATGCTCCATTTTTGTTGTTGAAGGTCCTCGTCGTGATCCTAACCCTCCCCCATATAGAGAAGTTGATGAAGATAAAGAATTTGCAGCCAGGTATGTAGCTTCTGAAAGAGAAAAGAATGAAGAAGGCTGGTGGAAAATGTATTTTGTTTGTGCAGAGCAGGAGTTTGGATCATTCCTCCCAACATGGAGTCTAGAGCACTTTCATACAAGCTAAAATTTGCATGTACTAATAGTGTTGCCGAATATGAAGCATTACTATTGGGATTGCGGGCTCTAAAAGACTTGGGATCTAAGAAGATAGAAGTATTTGGAGACTCTGAGTTGGTAGTGAACCAGATAAATGATAGTTACCAAGCCAAACACCCAAGAATCAGGGCATATAGAAATGAAGCTTTTGATTTTTTTGGGAATTTTTTCACAAGGCACAAGATTAGAGTAATACCCAGACATGAAAATGGGATAGCAGACTCTTTAGCAGTCACTACTAGACGATTTAAGACTCCAATCTTCTCCCAAGCCAAATATGAGATCGAAATTATAAACAGGCCCTCTATTCCTGATAATTCTAAATATTGGCAAATATTTGAAGATGACTTACAGCTCAGAAGATTTTTGGAACTCTCTGATGAGTTTGCAAATGTGCATATTGATACTGATAATGAGAACCTGGAAAACTTTGTGGGAGGAGGAAATGCTGAAGAGGAAACTAAAAAAAAAGGGTGGAAAAACACAATGGGTGGTAAGGATATTATTCAACTGAAGAACAATTACATCCCTAAAGGTCTGATACCCCTGGAAACGCTCTTTGATCAAGATGATGCAGCCAAAAATCCAAAATTTTAACCTGCCTGAGAATCAATAGAAGATCAAAACTTCGGTACAGAGAAAGATCCTCGAATGGTAAAGTTGTCTAAGAGACTACAGACTGACAAAAAGAGATGCTATGTGGAATTGATGAAAAGACGCACTAATGCTTTCGCCTATACCTATGAAGACTTAAAGGGATATGATACATCAATCATACAACACACCATTCTACTCAAGCTAGGTGAGAAACCTTTCAAACAAAAATTAAGGAGAATCCTAAGTTGACAGATGTCATAGACAAA
This sequence comes from Larix kaempferi, assembly GCA_027924585.1. Lineage (NCBI taxonomy): Eukaryota > Viridiplantae > Streptophyta > Pinopsida > Pinales > Pinaceae > Larix > Larix kaempferi. The sequence continues at coordinate 1,258 of BSBM01000844.1, read as the reverse complement.
GAAGTCAAAAATCTTTTCAATGCAAAGATAATTGTTACCTTAAGGTTATCACAATGGATAGAAAATCTGGTCCCAGTCAGAAAGAAAAGTGGAGAAATCAGGATTTGTATTGATTTCAGGAAACTTGAACAGAGCATCCATGAAAGACAATTACCCTCTACCTAAAATGGAACAAATCTTACAGCAGGTGGTAGGGTTCAAAAGAATTTCCACCATGGATGGTTTTTCAAGGTACAATCAGATTAAAGTACGCCCAGAAGACCAAGAAAAAACTGCTTTTACAACTCCTTGGGGAACCTTCATTTACGCTAAGATGCCATTTGGATTGATAAACACTGGAGCCACTTTCCAACGAGCTATGGATATTGCATTTGCTGAAGAAAAGGACAAATTTGTGGTGGTATACATGGACGATATAACAGTTTTTTCAAAGTCAGATGAAGAACATCTCAAGCATTTGGAGAGAGTTTTTATAAAGTGTAGAAAATATGGCATTTCCTTGAATCTAAAGAAATCCTATTTCATTCTGGATGAATCTAAGCTTTTAGGGCATATCATCACCAAAGATGGGATAAAAATTGATCCAGAGAGGGTCAGTGCTATTCAGAAAGTGGGAGATCCCAAAAGCAAAAAAGAAATACAATATTTCATAGTCCACGTCAGATTTTTTAAGGAGATTCATACCAAGTTTTGCTGAAATAATGAGAAGTATTACAAATATGTTAAGAAAAGAGAATCAAATAAAGTGGACCGAAGAAGCCAGGGATTCTTTTAAAGGAATCAAGACAGCCATTACCGAAGCTCCAGTGTTGGCTAGCCCAAACTTTACTAAATATTTCTTAATTTTTTCATATGCATCTGAACATACAATAGATGGGGTGCTGTTGCAAAAAAAATGATCAAAATGCTTAACAACCTATTGCTTTTTTCAGCAGAGTACTGAGAGAAGGAGAACTGCAGTATGATATCATGGAGAAAACAGGCTTATGCTCTCATAAAATCTTTGAAGGATTTTAGGGTCTATATTATACACTCGCATATCATTGCTTATGTTCCAAATAGTGCTGTGAAAAGCATTTTGACCCAGTCTGATCCTGAAAGGAGAAGGGCCAAATGGATTGCAGTATTACTGGAATATGATTTGGAGATAAAGCCCACAAAACTAGTGAAAGGTTAGGGGTTAGCAAAATTAATGACTGAAGAAAATTGTGACTCTTTGCAGCTAAATTTTTTGGAAGAACATCCTAACCGGCTGAAT